>OX418222.1:28129397-28717525 GCA_948455865.1 Conomelus anceps | reverse complement strand
GAAACAGTTTTGATACTCTTTCAATCACACCTGGAGTGTCAATGCTGAAAACAATCACGTTCAGGATACAGTAACTGCACAACAGAAATTTGGATTACTTGAGAGAAACAAATGAAGCTTAAACCGTAAACTTACACCGTAGTTGACATCATCATTGACGAAGCTCTTGAAGAAAAATGAATCACAAGGACTGGTTAACATTACATTTATAGAACTCTCAATAACAATAATGAAAATATGACCATGTATTTGTAATAAATGCACTAGCTTTTCCATCGTTATAGTTTTGATTGGAAGATATTATTTATTGATTGAGCAGCCCAAGTTATTATGCATATGAGCTAGCAGAACATACGCTATGAGCTGGCTGAACTCCTCTAGCTGGTACAGTATAATAGTTACACTTGCGAGCACGTTTCACTAATTTAGTAGAAAATAATGAATAGCAATAATCATGAATATCATATAATGATCTGAAATCGTCGACATACACCATAAAATGAGACTGGTAATGCTTCAGCTCTCATCAAATAGAATTCTAGTGACTTATCAAGTAATAAAAATAAACGCCAGTTACGAAGAACACCAATAACAATGACTAGTAAAACTATAAAACCCGACGTATATCACCATAATTAAATGTGCACTACAAATAACGTAGCTCACGGCTTATTGACTATAGTATTATAAATACATATCACAAAAGAATATATTAGTTCCAAATTACTTAATTCAATTTCAACAACACCGTGTTCTACTCACCGTGTTTATTTGGAATTTAACAATGATTAAAATCATTAACGAACTTACCTTTGGGATTTGAATTCTTTCATGATATCCAGGAAGTCATTATACACTTGTGGATGATTGTTGAATTTCATCTTAACGTTATCCAAATAAGAAAGAGCATCTTCGACTTTTAATCGTTGAAATTGCTGCTGTTGTAAAGCCGAACTTCCCCCACCAACTGAGGGAGGAGTTGTTGAGCCTCCATGCAACTAAAAAAAAACGTAAAGACAACTTTTATAATTATTTCATAAAATAAAACTAACGGATAAATAACAAATAAATAATGGGTTACGAAGAGAATACTTTCATCACTATGAAACAAACATTATTCTAACCGCCTGCTTTTCCACTAATCAAGTTGTGATTACAAACGTAATTCATTATAGCATTAGTTAATTATACATTTAGATACTGTACAGTAATTCAATTCACCGATTATAGCGTTGAATTGATACAACATGAGTGATGATACCTGTCTAAGCTCTGCTAATGATGACTCTTTGCTTTTATGAATCTGTGCCAGATCTGTCACTTAAAAATCATGTTTTAATGATAAATTTATGAGAATTTTATTAGTAATCCCTTTTAAACAATAACCAGAGTGAATTTACCAGCTCCATATAATCGCCTATTGGGTTTATCACACATGCAACATTTGTAAATTTACGAAAATAAAGTAATTTAATCTGATGCAGAATTAAAAAGAAAAGAAAAATAGTTGTAAGATGAATTTATAATCAACAAAAATTTATAATACAACGAAATGTTATTTTCCATAGCAACGAAATCAATATTTTTCGGCTCCGAAATTTTTATCAAAATTGAATATTATAAACTCTTTTCAATCGTTTTAGTGCTCCATTTCGAGTGAACTTTCTAATTAATGGCATTCAAGTGAAAAATAACAATTTTATTTTTTTGTAGTGAATTTTTTAGTGAACCTAAATTTTTAGTCTAAGTTAACCTCAATGTTTTGACGATATAGCTCGGAAGTCGTGATTAGTTAAAAAATTGTGAAAAGAGTACTTTTGGACTCTTGTTGCATCTTCAATTTATTGTTATTCTGTCTATTAAATAATCAGCCATTGCACTGTATGAGGCTGCATTCACCTGCGTTCACACCTTTGCAAATTTGTACATTTCACAAATAACGTAATCTAATGTTAAAATAAAAGGAAAGATCATTGTATGAGGAATTAATAATAATCAGTCATTGTACTGTATGAGGCTGCGTTCCCCTGGTCCACGCCTTCCAATCTTGGCTTCAAATTATGAAGTAGTTATACCATTATAAGGGAAACCTTTTCATTTTATCTACCAGTGTTAATTATTTCTAATCTAAATATACAATCAGTCGAATGATTGATAGCAATGATTAAAGTTCGAATAAAGAAAACACTTTCTTTGTAGTGGCGAAGGGGATATTGTGGAAGGTATCCATAATGAATAATAATACGAAATTGTCACAACCACATTTATTAAAAAATATTGAGAAACTGTTTGATTGAGATTGATAATGGTATAACAACCGAAAATAGTTTCTCAATATTTTTTAATAAATGTGGTTGTGACAATTTCGTATTATTATTCATTAAAGGAAAAACTATTCTAGGTAACTAGGCTACCTTATGACGGTTTGATGAATGCAATCCATGAGGTGGACCTGTGCCTGGCAAGCTGTTTCCCCCACCATTATTCGCTCCACCACCAACTCCACCACCACCTCCACTGTTGCTACCAGCAACACCACCACCACCACCATTGTTCTGTAATTAAAACAAAAAACTATAACTGAAAACTTGGAAAAAATATTTAAAAAATCGTATTTCAATAGTATTACATTTTTGACGATTCCCCTATCTATGGATCTTCGCCACCAAATGGTGAATCAAGATGTACTTGGATGTTTACAAGATTTATTGGAGCTAATTCCAATTTTCCAGCAGCAATACAAAATTCTGAACATTTCAACTTTTTTAATCACAACTTAGAATTCTAGATTATTGAACACCCAACGTTGTCAGGCTGAAGGGGTTTCAAGAAAGGAAAATGATATTATTGATCACAAACAATTGATGGTGTAATGTCCCGAATCGGCCATTCAGGTGAACTAATACAAATATTTAAAGATATTGTTATGAACTTACCACATGGTTCTAGAATGACTCAACTTCTGTGGTTGTTGAGGTTAAGAAGCTGTAAATGTGATTTCGATCACATTTGGCAGCATAATATTTCCATGGAAGGACAAAATGGTTAATAGAAGGTGGTAGAACGAAAAAGAACGAAAAAAGAAACTGCTGAAAGTGGTAGAAATTTCTATGGTTTACTTAAATACAACCGTTTGTCGTGACGAGTCAGTCTTGTTCAAGTTTGGAGACGTGAATAGTCGATGAGCAATTTAGAGTTGACAGTGGCAGTACCAGTTTGTGAACGAACAACAAGATCATAGTGCATCATGGCAGTTCCAGTAACAACTATTTTTGTATTCGTGATAAGAATTCATCTTGGAGTTATAAAGGACTGTGTAAATAGTGAGTGCTGACAAATTTCAGAGTAAGTAGACTGTTATTATTCAATTATCCCAGTTGTATACATCAAAATATTTGACATTTATTATCATTATTGATAAATTGTTAGAGATTGGCCTGTAACTGATATTCGACAATTATTTTGGAAATATTAATTATTCCTTAAAAGTAATTGGACGTTGATCATTGACTACATCTGTACATATTTGTGTTATTTCTTATATTATAAATCTGTAAAGTGTGTTATGGTGTAAATAAAGGTCTATTTCAATTCTTACATTTTGCCAGAATAATTTTGTGTAATTTTTAGTGATAGAACCCACAATCAGATTGGTGTGAAAAGCCATTACACGAATTAAACAGAATCTTAAGAACTCAAGTTCCAATCAATTAACATATGGCATAAATAAAGCTGTATAGCAAATCATAATTTTCATGAAACTACAGAATGCATGAGGAATAATTAGTGAAAAAACAAAAATATCTCATCTAGTTTTCAAAATAATAAAATTTCCAATTGATAATGTATTTGTGCTTGGAGAAGAAAAGATAAGGAATAAAAGGATATTAGGGGAAATAAGAGGTGAGGATGCAATAAGAAAAAATAAACATAATATGAGAAATAAAAATCAGTCAATATTCAAAGAAGGAGAAGGATGTAGGGCGAAAATGAGGCATTGGGAATATTCATTAATAATACAAAAACGTCACTGAATAGTTTAATATTAGCCTACAGTATTTATTTGTCTCGAGTTTGCTTTTAGCAGGAAAATTATGGATGCTTACTCATTAAACATAGTTTTATTCTTGAATCTGTTGTCTAAAAAATTGTTTAATAACTATTCGATCAGTCAATTAGGTTTAAATTAAATTTGTTGAACGATCTCAGACGGATGCTTGGACATTTTTTATAGTTAATCACTCTTTAATTCAGTTTCAGAATGTCTAATGCTTCAACTTTGTAACATATGAAATGATTATGATTAACGTGCCAAGCACATAATATTATCAATGAGCTTGTTGAATGACTCACCTCTGGTGATTTGATTAGAAGTCTAGCCAATGGTCAGTTTATTTCCAGGTTTTGGCATGTATTCTATAATGTTGTTCAAACAGGAAATAGTATTCATAACGTTTAAGTAAACCAGAAACTTGACTCATTCAATTCAAAACTCAATATTGACTGTAAGTGATAGAATTCAGTGTAATTCAAAGTGATTCATTTGTCAATATTTTGCATTACGTTTCTGTTAATAATATTCATGAACATGAATTTATCTATCGTATTCAGATTGAATAGAGTTTTTTTACAAGATCGAATACTTCTTGCTTTCAGAATTCTCCTTTTTTAGTTATGTTGCAATTATTTAATACTTTTTAATTTTGTGATGTTAACCGAGATACCTTTAATTTAGAAGAAAATGTTTTTTTTTTTTTAAATTGAGATAATTTCATCAACTTTCCGTTTATATCAAGCATGAACTGATGATGTGTTATGTTTTCATATGTAAGCCGTTTTGGGTATATCCTGTGGCTTAGTATATTATATAATTTGTATTTTGAATAATTTTGTGAATAAATGAAAATATAGATATGCAGCAAGGTTCCTTGCAAGCACGAGTCTAATCAATGAATTTTATCAATAGATTCTGATCTGGCTAATTTTGCATCCAATGAGCCGACCTTAAGAATACAATACTACGAATAAAATTAAAAAATCAAAACACTGTAAAGAATACAAACCTTTATTGCTGATGATACAGTTGGCATGGAACTAGCTGAGAAGGAAGGCACTTGGTACTGCTGTCCAAGATTCAGTTCCGAAACTGATGATTTCACAGATTGCGGCATGTAGGGTTGCACTGGGGAAAAATACGTTAAGTTATTAAAAACCACCAATAACTCGAATAAATACTAAATAAAACTGCAATAATACTTAAGTGGATCAAATATAAACGAGACTGTTTCGTAAGCTTACATTAGTCACAATATTGGGGATACACTCGATAATCTACAATCTTGCAGGGATTTTTGACCCAATCACGATCACGGAAGGGTAATCTTTGAGCTGTTTATGTAATCTCGAGGAAATTTAGGCTGGTTTCACGATTTCACAGACAAGAAGTTCCACAGCACTATGACTTTAAAAGACAAACACCTAATCGTCACTGCTGTAAACTTGAACACTGGGCACCTGGACAGGTCGACTGAGTGCAGTAGAACTAATATGAAGCAGTTGGCGCAGAGAGGCGTGGCCGAAGTGGTTGAGGGGGCTGGCAGCGCATGCGCAGTGACTGAAAATGCTTCTGCTCATTCACTCATCTGTTTCATATATAATAATCCTACTGTACTCCACTCAAGATATCGCAATCCAAAAACTAAAAATGCCCACGAATACCTTCACCTTACTGGGCCAGCTCGTTTATATTTTCTTGGAAAATATAATATAGATAGATAATTATCTTTATTTTCTATGGAAAATATAATATAGATAGATACCGTAATTATCTTTATTTTCTATCACTTTTTAATGGGCGAAATTGAGACACAAGAGCCCCCCCCCCCTTCCACTTAGCCCACAATATACAGTCTTGGAAATAACGAAATATTAAAAAAAAAAAATTAGAACATTTTTAGTGAATAAAGTTTTTTATAGTGTACAAGAGTGCCTTTCAGATTAAAAATTCAGCCTAACCTCTACTAATTCAAATTGAAATTGTGGTAGCTAGTAAATAAGTTTGGTAATCTTATACATAATTGTTGATCTGATCTGACTTGTCTTATACTCCACAACCGGAGTTTTCAACACATAATCTTAATATATATTTGATCGGCTCAAGCAATTCATTATAGATTGAATGGAAAAATTGAAGAGAATTTCCAATGCAGGAGGAAATATTGGTCGTATGTTCTAGTTTTCAAATGTTCAAAATGTTGGCAGAATAAATTATATTTATTACCTCCAAGCACAATGTGCAATAAGTTCATCAAATTATACGAACCAGTTTCAAGCTCAGAATCAAGTCAAATACAATAAATTATAGACATAACTTATCCTAAATAGGTACCGTATCTGTTCAGTCAGATAAGAAAAGCAACGAGCTCCTAGGCCCTCTTTGTAAGGGTGACCGATTGGATTGGTCAACAAAAAACGTTTTGCAATGCGAGTGTACACAAAAGATACTAGCAGGTTGTCCGATTCAATGATTGAATCTGTATTTTTAGAATGTGTCATAACCTACCTACATATTATCTATCTACCTATCTAATTTAATACTCTCTTTTTTTCTTCTTCTTCTCTGCCATCTTCTACTCCTTCTTTCACCTTCTTCTTCTCTCCTTATTCTAGGTTAAAAACCATGCAAGAATCCATCACACAAACCTGTTGGGATTGTCCTCGGAGGGTGTCTGGATGGAGAGAGGGATCCCCCAGAAGGTGGATAGCCAACATTTCCACCAGAATCGCCTTTAACCAGATCCTCTGCCCTTCTCTTCATCGTTACTTCGATTTTGACCTGTAAAATTAAAAATTTAACAGCGCTATTATCAAGAGTACTTGCGAATCTCAACTAATTCACATCATGGAATCCATGAAAACACGTCAGGTATTTTCTCTTATCCCATACACAAAATTACTAGATTTGATTGAAAAATAACTTGCCTGGAATACCCATCAATGGCACTGTGCACAGCCACTTTACAAGGCATTCTACATCACGGAGAATGATTCAATGCAATCATTTCATCGAATTTGGAAAAACAATGTACAACGCACTTCCTGCACAATTAAAAGAGCTTGAGGTTGACAAATTTAAGCTGTGTATAAAAGTTTAATTAAATATCGTCCATAATATAAACAAGAGTTTATGGTACAAGATACAATATGTTTTGATGAATATTGTAATACATGTTCTTTTGACAGTGCCATGCATTTGGGTAAAATTTTTGCAACAATAAAGGAATCGTGAATCTTAAAAGTCGCACAATACATGACAATAAGTTAATTGATAGTCTCTTACATGAATAAAAGCGCAACAGTTCAGGGGTGACTGAAATAGTACTATATGCAACGATTGTATTAAATATCTCACGATTGGCTTGAAGTCTTAGTACAATTTCTTATCAACAATCACCAATAGCTTACTTTTAATTTTACTAATCACTTTGATAACCTAGAATTATTGCTTGTTGAAGATCGGTTGTTGGATTGTAGGCTAATCAAATTGAATTAGAAATGTTTAAATCATCTGACGTGACTACTGTATATTCATTTCGGCATTGTCTTGGAGAAACCCGGAGTTCTGATCGGTCTAGATTCTGTATCTAAAAGTTACCCCAGTTGAATAATAATTTCGTTGCACAATGGATTTGATTAGGCATGAATAAAGCCAGTTGGTATGGCATTAATTTCTAGTCTCTGATAACTACTTCATACCGTATTCATAGATAGAAAATCATAATAATAATGGAAAATACGTACAAAAACCCTTTTAAAGGTGCACGACAACTGATAACTCCTCACAAAATTTATGAATGAACAACATTACAAGTTCACATATTTTCAGTGGCGGCAATTGGCAGTATACATTGAGGGGAGAGGGGGGAGGTTGATAAAAATCTAAGTCAACAAGTCAAGAATACCGACTGGGTCTGATTTCTGGTTTAAACGATTTGTCATCCTTGATATTTGATTCATCCAATTTGCTGACGTAATCAATGATTCAGTCAACTTACTTTTTATGAAACATCAACATTTATATAGATGAGTAAGGTACCTAAACCTACCAATTATCGACTGCATGCCAAATATCAATCGGACACTTATACTTACAACAAAAAATAAGCGTTGCTTCAAGCTTTTAACAGCTGATTAACAGGAAAATATTGGTTTCTTGTTTTTGAAAAACAACGTTTGAAAATCAATGAGAAATTACATAGTAGACTGGGATCTCTCGGCGTGAATGAAATTTTGCATGAGTAGGGAAAACAAGTGTCAATAAAAATTTATGACGATTTTCATTACAAATTGTGAGTATAAGTTAAGAAAGCACAGACATTCACTTCAATAGCCTTAGATAATGTCTTAGACATATCTAAAGTATAAATATTCGACATATAGTCAAACTTGTCCTTGAACGACCTATAATTGGTAGGTTTTATTATTATAATAATAAGACAGATAAAACAGATAATAAGGTACAGTGTGTGCTATTTTTATTTGAATTTTGTGAGGTAGATGAGTTGTTCATTGTGATACATGCGTTTACCAAAGAATGAATGTATGTATCTATAGTACCATAGCCGATTTCGACTGTAAGTGACTTTTTAGATCTCAACGGTATGTGCTATTTCAAAGATTGCTGAAGGATATTTTCAATTTATTAAACATGAATGAGCGCTAATTTTTTTATAATCAGAATAACATGACAAATCGTATAAAACCAGATCTTTAGTATTGACGAGGGGTAAGATAGAATATAAAAACAAACAAGACTTGAAGCTGAGTATATCCATATGTATTTTTTCATTTTCTCATAATGTGAGAGATGGCTGCTCTCACTTCATTGAAGTGAGTAACAATAATTACAATAAAACAGGAAACAACAGAAACCTAAATACTAAATAATCTACGTTTTCTTCAGCTCGTTTAAATTTTTGAAATTTATTGAACCTAAATGACTGCTATAGCTTGATAGTAGTGGTTTGAAATAAGTCCAATCTGCACTCAACGAATATGTGCACTTCTATAGTAAAGAAAATTTCAATAAAAAAGTAACATTTCTGTAAAGTTTGAAAATAAAAATAAAGAAAAAGATAACATAGTTATCCACCTGTTATTCTAGTGTCTTATGACCCATCGAACATACGGTTCACGTTAAAGTCCGCTACTTTCATTGTTAAGTTCAATAATTTGTTGAATACCAAGTGTTGATATATTTTTAATTCACTCTGAAAATCAACTAATCTTATAGGTGAGCGCCAAAACAATGTCATGTTTTATCGTCAGAACATGACAAATAGACATTAGAAGAAAACAGCTTTGGCCTGTATTCTTCACTTTATCATTAGATAATTATGACGCATCAAAATACTGGGTACACTCACGATATAAGACAGGTTAGACTTGACTTAATCATTTGTCATTTTAGTAACAAAGCATGAGATATTTTTTAATTTTTTCCACAAGCAGAAGTGTTTCCATTCATCAATGCTAGTTTTCTACGTAGAAAATCCTACATTAAAAACATAAATAAAAAGAGCACCTAACTTATATAAAACTTTCTCAGCTAATCCTAACCTCATAATGTGATAGCTGCTATATCATATGATTCTAGAAAGTAACATAATTTAGCCTACTCAGAATAATAATAATCAATGAGTTACAAAGACTAGTAAGTCGAGGTAAGTCGTATCTGGTCGAGATATTAGATTCAAAAACGTTCTATGATGCAGATCATTTGTCCCGAAAGGGGCTGACTAGACAAGGCAGAAGGTTTACTTTCGTAGATAGAAAGACCATAAATTATGGATTCATTTCAGTAATACAGTATAGCTAGCACATTGTGAATAAAAAATTGAGACTTTTAGGAAAAATTGTTTACTATTGGTCTTATGAGGCCCATAAGATTACAATAATCCTCAGATTATAAATGAATAACTTCAGTAATTTTGAAACCCTAAAACATAAAAATTAACTAATTTAAAGTTTATTTTAACGTAATTTTAAGAATTTTAAGTGATAGTTTATTTCGTTAGGTCAAGGTAATGTTTTCGGCGCCATTTGATAGCAATAACCTATTTGCAAACATAAGAGTTTATGCAAGCCTCGTAATTAAGACTTCACAATATTAAAATATTTAACAAGTTGAGTACTGTACTTACATTTGAGAATTTTAAATCATGCAACTCATTAGAAACAATCGTTTTCACTAGAACAAACTTTCAATACCATACGATAAGAATACACTTGGACAACACTATGCACGAACCACAAGTCCACAATGCACTGAAATATGGAATTCTGGAACTGACTGACTCAACTGAACGATCAACGAGCAACACAGTAAACACTACATGAAAAGAGAAGAAGATAGACTAGCACTAGAAGAAGAGAGGGTTAGGAGCCACAAAGCCTGTTTCACGAAATCTGACTGGCTGTACAGCTGTACCAACTGTCGATTATTGCTTAATGAGATTCAGTAATTCTGCATTTTTTCTTATTGAATCTGCATTTTAATATGTAAAAATTACGTTCAGGAATTTAAATTTTACAAAAAAAAAATCATTCTAAATTCTGATAGCAATATTATTTTACACGGTCTTGGGGCCCCGCAGATTTATTGCTGTGAGTTTGGTGGGGATGAGTCAATGCCTCCTAGAGGTACCTCTAGAAGGCATTGGATGAGTGCCAAGGCGGGAGCGCCAAAGTGGGTCGACGTCAATGCTTATCAACGACAGCGTTGGACGATTTTTATACCGCATCTGACGCTGCATGAACCCGGTCCACTCTGTCGCAGGCCCACTCTGACGTGAGGAGAAGAATTCAGAATTGACCAACTTTGTCGCTGCACGCACCGAAGTGTGGTAATATATAGATTTTCTTTTATCGATTCATTATAACTAATCGATTTGGTATAGGACTTCGGCGAGCCAGAAGATAGGTTGTATAGCCTGGCTTTGCCTCGAAATTTGAATCGTATTGTTCATTGTATTGAAAAGGTGTATTATACAACTTCTTTGTGGATGTCGCATCTTTCATTCAACAACGCAGATCGTTATGAAACAGAATATTAATTTTAATTAAATAAATTAATTTTATTAATTCACTAAAGGTGGAGAGATGCATTTTGCTTCTCAGAAGAAGCTTCATATCAGCCTATCACCAGGGGTTGTGTTTTGTTGAGGTTAAAATGAGCGGTCATAATTTAATTGAATATTGCGCTGCATAAAGAATGTTTATCTGGCCATTGATTTGATTCTGTCTTGTGTATGGTGTTTAATTTTTCATGTTTTCTAATGTACGGTATTTAATTTGTGACTTTTTTAGTCACAAAACCGACATATCCAATGATCCACACTTCAAATCCAACGCAATATTCAATTACAAAGTGGCCAATATGTTGAGTTAGACTTCCATGGACAGAGCACAATAACTACATTTAGGTCATCACTCCAATCAGTCACAAGGGGAGTACCGTAATAAAGGGGATCAATCCTGGGACCACTTCTCTTCCTTGTCTACGTTAAAGATTTCCCAGATGAACTACAAGAAAATAATAAATGTATCCTGTTAGCCGATGATACTACCATATACTATTTCCCACAAACAGATATATAAACCGGAACAACATGGTCGTCTCAACTCTTACAGAAGCTATACCTCTATATATGCAGTAGACTGAAATTGGCTATAAATAATAAGAAGAAAGTGCATATAAACTTCACCCCAACAAACCAAACCCAAGAGGAACAACTCACTATAATAGTATACCAACAGAGTAGATAGCACTAAGTTCCTATAGGTGTAATTATAGGCAATCACTTATCCTGGAAGCAACATATAGAATACCTATGCAAGAAACTCTCTTCAGCAACATATGTCATCCGCAGAATCCATAATATTACTAATGAGAAGGCAGCAATGACTGCCTATCACTCTATTTATGTCACATCTAAGATATGGTATTACCGCTTGGGGATCATCATCTCAGGGGAATCTGGAAAGAATACTAAAAATCCAAAAGAGGCAGTGAGAATGATATTAAGAGCGAATTTTATAGAACACTGTAAACCCCTCTTCAAGCAAGCAAATATCCTCACGGTAATATCCGTCTACATCCTTGAGTCTATCATCCTGGTAAAAACTCCAACCCTGCCTTAAGACGAAATCAGCACAACTATGCTACAAGAAATATCAATGATATAAACCTCCCTCAACACAGATTTCAAAATTATAGTGACTCCCCAGCCTATTTGGGGGCATACCTCTTTAACCTACTCCCCAAAAACATGAAATTAATTGAAAATATTAACACCTTCATAAAAAGCCTGAAGCAGTATTTAATAGACAGACCGTACTATAGTGTCACAGAATTTATAGAGGAGCACACATTTGAACATTTGAGATGGGTTCAGACACTCACATCTCACTATCCTGACGCAAACCCCACGGACGGTAAGAAAAATGGACGATTCCCCGGTCAGCAGACTGCGGAGAAGACATGAGAAGTAACAAGTAACAAGCTTGTCCAAAGTGCCCCAACAAAACACAGCCCAAAAAGATAGGCTGATGAAGTTTCTTCTCAGAAATGAAATGCATCCCTCCAGTTTTAGTGAGTAAAATTACTAATCAAGTTAGTTTGAAGTAACTGACAATTTAACAAACTGACAAATATATATAGAAACAGAATTTATTAATTTCGAATTCCTCAAAACTTGAAATATGGTGTAAGTTCAATATCAGCTATAATATCCTTGATTTCACAATAAAAATTGCCCTACGACTCATGTTTCTTTGTTTACAATATTACTGTTCGCCCACCACGAGAATAGAGCTGGCAGGAATTCTAGAAATGTAGGATCTGGCCGAGTGGGGGTAACACAGTAAACCGGTCATGAATTTATCAACATTTGTAAAACGATTGCTCGTCTTGTTTGCTAGGCGACGTTGCGAACTTAACTAAACAAATACAGCCACGTTGGGTAGTAGACGACGGAAGTGTGCGAGAAAGAGAGAAACAGCGTGTGAGAGAGACAGCGAAGTAAGAGCCTCCCCGCACACCTAATACGTCGCCTCTATTTTCGTGGTGGGTGAACAGTATAATGTAGGATAGCTTCTTCACATCCAAGCAAAGTATGTTTACACAGTGGAAAAAAATTCAATGTGGAAACGAAATGGAATTTTTGGAGCTGCCATGGAAATTAAATTAGGCTTAAATTTAAAATAAAATAGAATTTTAAGGGTATTTTTGTTGTGGGAGGGGCAGATGCTTACTGTCACCACTGCAGGTAGAGCCTGTCAACTCATTCTTGGCAGTGCACAGAAACACACAATTCTGGCAGATAGCATAGAGTTCCAAGGAATTCTATTCTATACTAGCCATTCTTTATATTAAGTATGTAAGAACATCTCACAGCATAGATTAGTAGAAGTTGAGAGAGCCGACATGCTTGAGGCCAATAATTCATTCAACTGCCAAGAATTAATTGACTAGCTGCATTCTACAATGCTCAAGGGTGGTCATGAGTAAACTACAGTAGAACCACCCTTGAGAATACAGCTTGTCAATGACCCCCACAATAAAGGACTTAATTCGCTAAATTTACAAACGTAAATTATTGGTAGCCTGTTGTTTTTTTTAACGTTTTGCTTGTAATTGATGCAACAACAAGCAACAGATTTGATGCCAAAATATAATATAACAGTTGGAAGACATTATCAAATCTTTCATTGATTCAATTTTTGATCTAACAATAAAATAATTTTTTTTAAATTAACAATAAATTGGCTACAAAGAATTCTCTCTCATTAAAATTATACGAGTGATTTGATAGACAAGTCAATAAATGCTTGATTGATGTAATCTATATATTTTGATTGATCAAACACTTTAAATATTAACTTTTCAAGTGAGTTCAACGACTTGCAGTCAAATTTTTATTAAGAATAAGTTGTATTTTACTTACTCTGTAGGCCGAACGTTTACGAGTTGTTAAAACCCATCTTCAAGACCTTGAAATACAACTTATTCTTAATAAAAGTTTGACTGCAAGTCGTTGAATTCACCTGAAAAGTTAATATCAACAACGCAGTTCGTCATGGAACAAGAAATCCAGGACTTTGAAAATTGTGGCATTTTCTCATAATTTCCACTTAAATAGCATATAATTCACGTTTTTCAAATGCTATTAAAATGTGATTTTTTAATAAAAAAAGACATAAATTTTATGATTATTGATTGAATGTTTTATCTTTGTGTGTCTTCTGGGCTGAGAATATATAATTTTGGGCTATCCAGGCAACATTGAATTTACATCAAATGAATTGGAAAATTCGAAAAAATGTACCTTAGCCCACATGAGAAATGTTTATTTAAAAAATAAAAATGCAGTTTCGAAGATTACAGAGTGGTCCATTTACACATGCTATAATCTTACGATCTAATAGTTTTAAAAAATTACAATCTTCCTAATTAATATACAGTATGTATAAGTATAGGTACTTTGGACACCGAATATTAAATCCTTTTTTTCTTTATTGATTATTAAAAATGTTTGACTTTGTGCTTAGAGTTCTTCTCTCATTTTGTCGGATGCTGGGCACAAATTTGTTCTTACAGAACAAAATGTTTCAACTAGATTATGATTTTCATCTTTGAATGACTCTGAGTATTTCGTCATCATATTTTTCTATCATTTCTTCACACTGAAAAATAGTAAGAAATTGATTTTCAAGGGAACAATATTATGGAAACAATTTAAAAAATATATAATTTAACATTCTGCGATTTATAGCGCATATCCTATATCGTAGACTGTGATAAGCTGAAAATGGAAAGTCAATAATAATAATAATCATAATCATCATCATCATCATCATCATCATCATCATCATCGAGCAGAGTTATATTTGCTCTTCTTCGATTTAGCATCTCCCTATAATTCATGATGAGATTCATTATTCATTATTACACCGTAGTTATGTATTATGATTCATTTAACTCTTGGTGGAGCTCTAAACTAAGTTGATATTGATGTGGAGATTCTATCTTCTAAGATTCTATCTTATCTCACAAATAAATATTAAACTTAATATAAGAACTAATAACTTAGTTTGGAGGGGGAAATGAAATTATCGTTAAGGGAATTAATTGCCACTTCAAAGCAGTCTCATCATTGTATCATATATGGAGCGCTTCCCACCTAACCGATTTTAGAAATCATATGATGCAATGTAATTATGCCGGGTAAACGATATCGGTTACCAAAAGCCTGTTATGTGTGAAACAAGCCTGTATAATGTCTCGTTTTCACCAATCATGTGAACTTAATATGAATTAAGAAAAAGAAGAATATAATATTTCTGTTCGTATGAACATTGCAAATAATTTAGTCGTTGTTATGGAGTCGCAGGATAAGGTTAAATAGTTTCAATAATGAAGCCTTTCGCTAGTATAATTTTCCTAAATACAATATTGTACGTTAAATAGAGCGATGTATAAATTTACTTTATACATAAAGTATAAATCTATACTTTATAAATTTTTACTTTAATTTATACTTTTTAGATGTATAAATTTATTAACTTTTCTTATAGGTACGGTAGATTTTTAGTTACTTTGATTCATGTTATATTGATCATATTGATTTGCTAATTTGATAAATATTTCATAATGTAGGCCTAGGCTATAAGAAATTTCTCAAGTTTTCAAAGTTTGAAAATTCAACTAAAAAGCTTAAAATAAAACAAAATGGAAACAACTTCAATGAAATGATAGTCAAAAAATAAAAAATTCTCTTGAACTAAACATTTTAAAATAAAGTATTCACTTTAAACTGAGGAAATTTTAAATTTTATACAAGTAATCTTTTGAAGTCGGCTCCAAATATTTTATGAAGGTAATAAGAAATTCTGTTATATTTTGGAAGTAAATGGAAAATTTGGCGCCGACTTCAAAATATTACTACTTGAATTAAATTTAAAATTTTCTCAGTTCGTATTTAAATTTAAATATTGTACGTATTTAAATTTTGAATATTATTTCATTGAAGTCGGTTTCTTTTTAGTTTTAAAATTTGTTTTATTTATAGTAACTAAGTTTTTAGTTGAACTTTCAACTATGAATACATAAACTATAAACTCATTGATGAATTTATATAAGACTCTAACTTTCACTTTTACCGAGCAATAATGAGCTTTTGTAATCATTATTACACCAGAGGCGGCGACACTATTAGGTTGAAAAGTTCTCTTGTCATAGTGAAATCAATAAATCGTATCAATCAAATACAAAAAAAAAAATCTATGAGTGCAAACCTTGAATCAATATTACTATTCAACATAGTTCAAAACTGAACATTTTCCTGATTATATAGCCTGCTCTAATTATAATATTATTATCATTGTCACTTTCTATAATTTTTGATCATAACTTTTATGAAGCTATAAGTTAGGTTTTCTAAAGTAAACAAGGTTTTCTTTAGAAAATAATAATAATGATCATAATTAAAATAATAATAAATCAAGTTGGTATATAAATATGGTATTTGATTTCTTGTCATGATTAACGTAGTATTTCAAAAATATTCTACTCCATGAGCCACTTTGCATAGTGCCGAAAAAGTTTACAATCATAAGACAATTTACTTACATATATCCTGGGATTATTGCCGAAACCAGAGTCTTCTGGCAAATCAATGTCATTGATGAGTGGGTTCATTCTGTTACCATTCACTGCTAGAGTGAAAAGCATCATTTCTCCTGTAGTTTTATGTTTCGCTTTAACTACATTTTCCATTCTATCACAGATATTTTCCATAACATCAATCAAAAACGCATCTGACCTTCGGTATTCAATCTGGAAATTGAAAATTATATGATATGGCATCACCAGCAGCAATTAAAAAAAACATGTATACGAAGATAATGTGATAGAGTTAGGAAACTCAAAGGAACAGCTTTGACAGCTGTTTCCGGACTTGATAACAGGCACTTGTTTCTCTATCTTCGTCTCAATGCTCTCTTTTACTCTTATTTGTCAAATGGCTTCTAGTATTTTATAGATGACAGTCCATCTGTTTTGACGCTATTGTGTAAATAGAAAGAACTGGAATGAGAACTCTCTGAAACAAAACAAACTTAAAAAAGAGCTGTGCTTGTCAGCAACGAGTCAGTTTTTGTTCAGATCTCAGCACGTTCCTATGGAGTGACAGTTTTTTTGTGGCAGTATACACAGTGCTATTGTGATTCAGCGTTTCGATGTGCTAGTAAGCTGTGCTTAGTAAGTGCTTAGTTTATTAGTTATTTCTTATTGAGTCATTTAACAGTTAATTAGATAATTATTATTAGAGTATTTATTGGCCTATTGACAGTTACCAACAGTTTTGTACACGGATTAATCTTGTTATAGAAATATTCATTATTAGTAGGAAGTTATTGGACTGTTGTTACTTTTATTGATTTTCTTGTGTGAATATACTACTGTTAGGAGTTAACTGTGCAAATAAAGTTCGAGTGCTACTATCAAGTGTTGCCAGTATTATTTTCGAAATAGCCTGCCAATATAATATGAGTGATTACAAAAGAATATCCCAATTTTGAAGGGCTTTATCTACAAAATGCAAATCCAAGAACTTTTGAACATTCATGTGAAAAGGCTCATTCAAGTTTTATAAGTGATCAAATTGTTTCCATAAGTATTCGATATGTCCGTCACCAGAAGCTGCTCAAATGAAATCTATGCCGTAATCGAATAACAATAAGAAAAAATAACAGGACGTTAAATCAGGACTTCACAAAGCCGTGGGCGGGGGTGTCCGGACATCATCCTTGATAATGTCATAAGCACTATAGTTCACACAATCAAATTAGGCAGCTCTGAGAAATTGCGGTGTTGTCAGATATGGGACCATGCCAGCAGCTGACAACACTATTCGTACTGTGTTGCCTAGTCTACAAGTCTGACACCACCAAGTTCATTTATAACCTCTTTACTATTAAGCGGTATGTCCTTACACACACACACACAACAATGCCAAGCAGTTAGTATAGTTTCTGCTCCTTAGAATATAATAGTTTTTTATTTTCCCTTGACGTAGCAAAGTTTAGACTGAAAAGTCTACTCTCCCACTTAACCACGTCCATGAATTACAATGAATATATACACAGTAATACAACAGAAAAAAGATAATATAAAAATAATAATGTTTAAGTTCAATTATACTAGTAGAAAGACATAAAAAAATTATAAAAATTCACGCTTATTGTGCAGCTGCGACATTGTAAAAATAATGATGAGTATAGATTTGATAATTCCTGGAAAAAAATCTTTGTACAAATGTAGAAATGAATAAGTTATTTAAATAAAAATGAATGAAAATGTTATTCTATGGTATGAAGTATGATGGGTGCCCCTATCGCCAACCAGTCCCGCCGCCGGAGCGACCGCCACCACCAGCCAACCACACAGTGACGGCTCGAGCGAAACGGACGGCCACACATCTTGGTTTGAGGAGGCAGCAAATTCCATAACTTTGATACCAAGACAAGGAATGACTGGTTGTAAATAACAGTTCTGTGTCTGGGAATTACCATCAAGTGAGCATAGTACAGCATAGTAATAATAGTATAGTCGTAGCTCCTTGCCTAATACAATACCTCCCTGAAAACCTCCTAGGGCGGGACCGGTTCCGTTCGGTCCCCTTGATGCTCCCCTGCCAAGAATGACGCACATTATTGTGAGGTGAGAGCATGTCTAGTGTTCATATTAGGAACTATAAGAATATCTACATTCTACCTAATTTAGATACGAGAAATTAGAATAATTAGGTACTCACATTAGGCTTTCCAATGTTGCCTTCACCATCAATCCTGAAATCTTTTGGCATTTTCTTTGCAGGAGGTACTCTCGCCATTTCCGCTTCTATATCTTTAATATATTATTATAAATTTAAAAAACACTTTTAAATGAAAATTGACTCACGTTATGGCGTGACGGCCGTTTCGCTCTTTTGTCTAGAGCATCATCAGACGACCCACAGTACACTGATTCAAGGCATGAGTTTGAGGGTTATGTATGTTGGAATGGTGAAGGGATGGGGGGATGAGTAGGCGGGAGGTTTGAAATTGGGATTATTTTGTCAAATAGAGTATGTGAGAAGAAGTTAAGTTGATCATTTAAAATGTTGTCAGGTTGCTGCTTTGCATGTTTGTGTATCTCATATTGTTCTAAAACATTGAGTTTCTGGCTTTTGTGAGTGAAGTGTAGTGTGTCTAAATTAGTGTCAATGTCTGTATAACTGTGGCCTGTTGAACTTTAATATATTGTCGACACACTGCAATGTATGACATGAAATTCGTTCAATTTCTAAAAACTTAAATGCAATGCTTTGAATTTTGTTTAATATGACGAAAAAATAAGAAAAAATGAAAGATAAAAATGAGTATAAGATTATTATAGCAATACTAGTAGGTTGCCCGATCCAATTGAATCCGAATTACGTGAAATCCTATTTACAAATTTAATTAATCATCTTCTTTTTCTTCTCCTCCATGCTCTTCTTCTTCTTCCTCCTGTTTTTCTTCTTCTCCCCAACCATAATTATTTCTCTCTTTTTCTCCTCCTCCTCCTCCTCATTATTTTTCTCCTTCTACTTTTTCTTCTTCCCCCATCATCATTTTATTCTTTCTCTTCATCTCTTTCTCTTCCATCTTTTTTTCTCCTCCTCATTATTTTGTTTCACCTTCTTCCTGTTCTTTGTCTTCTTTCTTCTCAGTCATCTTCGTTTTCTTCAATTATTTGAAGCTCTAGAGAGGACAGCATCTAGCCGTTTAATAGATTAGATCAGGGGTCTCCAAAGTGAAAATATCTACTATTCTTCTCGCAGTTCATCATGGATCAACAAATGCTAGTCAAAATGTGTTTTACTTTGAAAAACTACACCCAACGCCTATGGGACTCTAAAGCCCGATTGTGTGCGTTGCACCATAGGTCAGGGAGTAAGATGGGTCGTCTATGGTTGTACACAAATCAAAACTTCAATATTAATTCTACTCTCTTATATTCTTCAGTTGTGAAATTGTTAGCTTTGAAATTTACTTAGGAATAATTTTGAGATGTCTTTAAAAAATATCTATAATTCATTTCATTTCATTTATTTACACACAGTTTCCAAAATACAATAATACAACATAAAGATACAATACAAAATGGGAAAAAGTGGTTAGGTAACCTCATTGAAAAATCGTGTTGAGGCACCATAATGATGTCTTAAAAACGTGCTTTAAAAAATATGATGCTGGTGTTCCGTATTAATTTCTCATTAACTTTTTATGGTAAATTTAATGACTTTCAGTCAATTTTCATTGATAATCATTGACTGAAAGTCGTTAAATTTACCATAAAAAGCTAATAATAGCAACGTAGATCATTGTGGATCAAGAATTTAATTTCTTACTAGATATTTAAACATAAATAATTGTTGAAAATACTTTACTGGTTAATTTAACACTTATTTATACTTTGAAGCTTTACACAAATGAGAAGTAGCTATCACACGAACAAGTGTTAAATTCACCAGTAATATTTTCAACAATTATTTATGTTAAAAAAATTCATTAATATAATTAAATTTCAGATTCGTATTAATATTTTAGATCACTCATATTCAAATTGGATACCGGCAAGCCATTTTTTTGTATGATCACTCTTTTTGGCATATACGTATATCATTGATCATATTTAGCATAATCATCAGCTAAATAGGAATCCCACTTCTGGAAAGTCACTGCCTTACACAGTGCAAGTAAATTATGCATTTAATCCTCCACCTCCAAAAGTCTGTAGAATATTGTAACTATATTGATAGTAGATATTTTCACATAGACGACATGCGGAACGTTTTAAAGAAGAAAATAAATGGAAATTTTCTTCCTTACGTACTTCAAGTACCGTACGAAAGAAAAATTCCAATTTATTTTCTACTTTAAATAGTTCTGCATCTTCTCTAAGTGGAAGTATCTACTATTCTACTAGCAGTTCGTCATGGATCATCAAATACTAAGTTCAAATGGTAAACTGTCTTAACTGCCCAAGAGCAGCTTTGGGTTAAGAGTTGCATGACATGGTTTCATATTTTATATAGTGTATAATTATGTACTACTCTTTAGTGTCATACATATTTTTACCTGAAATTTAACATATCATGCATGAAACCGTGTAACGGTGTAACTCTACCTTATCAACTTGTTACGTGCTTATAAAATTATATCTTGTTTGGCAATCGATTATAGAAATTCTGACAAAGAAACTCACCCAAACATTTTATTTCGTTGTCATTGTAGTCTATTTTATCATCTTGTATCACCTGCAATGAAACTAATGACAGGAATAATAAGGAAATTAAAAAGTACATCTTGAAATATTTCTTACAAACCGTACGGAAAAGGCCAGAATAAAATGACTGATAAATCAAATCAATGTGAAGTCATTGGCATGTTGATAAAAGATCCACACTAATGAAATTGTGGTAAAGCAACACGTTACCTATTTTTATTGGTTATAGGCTATTTATGGCTTATGTTCAAAGTTTGATTACTATTTAGCATTTTTATGACAGACATATCATTACCAGCTGAATCCATGTATATTGCTCCACACTTGTGAGATTTTCTTTTTCAAATACCAAACAGACATTGTATAAATACGATTTTTATTAAACAGGGTGACCCCAAGGGTGGTCATGCGAGTAGGAAGGAGGGGCAATCTCGCAAAAAAGTTAAAATCCCATTTATGACCCCCCCTCACAACTCATCAGCAGCTGGGACCTTTCCAGGGTGACACACAAAGTGTAAACCCCGTTTACCCAAAGTTTTACAAAAACTTTCTTTGTAGTGGTGAAGGTGATATTGTGGAAGATATCCATAATGAATTATAAGACTTGAAGTTGTCACAACCACATTTATTGAAAACAATGAGATAATAGTTTCGGTTGTTACACCATTATCGATCTCAATCAAACTCAGTTATCAATCTCGACAACTTCAAGTCTTATTATTCATTACGTTTTACAAAAAAATTCTAACAAACATGTTCAGTAAACATTAACTCTGTCTACCTTTGTTTTCGAGAAATATTGATTCATCGAAGTTCTCAAAAAATAATGCCTACTTCTTGCCAATAAATGCTTAATAACCCAAAAAATAATCATCGAATTCAAATTTCGTTGAAAAGAGAATATTTTACAAAAGATCAGTCTATTTTCATCCCTAAACCATATCATTTCCATTTTTTATCAGCGGTCAAAGTTGAAAGAAGTTGATTTTTTTAAATTTCGTACAGTACAGTAAGCGCCACATAGCTGTGCCTACGTGTCCTTGAAATACCTTGTAGATGAAGTAAGGTTCGCGGGGTGATATCAATGCCTTTCTACATACATCATACGCTGTCTCTGTGCTGTCTGCTCCTATTGAACGCTACTGTTTTGCACTCAGTACACCGCGTTCAGATTTCTTGCATTCGGGCTGTGATTCGGGTTTACTTTTTGGTCAAGTGTTTCTCCTCTTCATTGTTATTCAAGTTGAATAAAGTGGAATTCGTAAAAAAATTATATTGGAACCTTTGAGTTCAACTTCATTCACTGAATTGAACAAACTAGATCAGTCAGTCTGCTGCAAAGGCGAAGACAAGTTGCTTTGTTGTATCGTTGGAAGTGCCTAAAGGGAGCATAGATACGCGTATTTAGAATCTTTGCAAAATCTCACCAAATAGGTCTATTCAGATGATTCTTTCACAGAAAATAAATTCAATTTATTCTCTACATTTCATACGCTGAATGTATATGAAAATTATTGAAGTCAAAAAAGTTTCTCGATACATAACTTTTCAATGTCATGAAAATTTCGATTTGTAAATTTTCTGTATTAATTGCCTTGTGCTAGGAAAATCTTTGATTGAAATGGGATTTAATCGATGGTTATGGCATTCTCGAACTGTTTTTATTATATTACCAAAGTTTTATCGATTTCTAATGAATGGTTCGACAGTAGCTATGTTGGGAATGAAATGTGAACACATTTTTTGAATGAAGTCTGGTTTTTATTAAATTCCAAATATCTTTGTATTGAGTAGATTCTCGTTGAAAATGCAAATGACAAAAATGATGCACATCGGTTAGTTTAATAGAAAGAACTTTTTTCTAAAACAGTATTAGAAATTTTTGGTAAATGGTCAAATGTTTTCAGCGTGGGTAGTGTCGTACTCTCCTGGCCCTTTGCCGGTGGGCACAGCTACGTGGCGACTACTGTAATTCCAGTTTGTTCATCAATCTTGTAAAGTATTTTTGGGATTTTATATCATAAGAATCATATTAAATAATATGATAATAATAAATTTTAATCAACCATTATTTCGGAGACTAATATTTGATTCTAGAATATTAATAGGCTTAATTGGGCATCATAATTTTGAGACAGCCTTGACAAACTTATCACTCGCTCCTCCACTATGATCTCTTGGAAATAATAATAATTTCGCCCACTTGGGAAAATAAAGGCAACTATTCAATTCTAACCCCAGGCCTCACTCATCTCATGTCCAAGCCCTGAGGAATAAAAATTAAATGGAACGTGGGCGATCGACGAATATAATCCACCCCATAGCATTTAAATTTAACGGTCGAAATGCTGCTTCATCCATAGAGTGAAATGACATTGTTGTAATAATTTATAATAAAAGTAATAATACTGTTTTATGCTATAGAATCACTTCCCGGTGGTTCGGAACCCACCTAAAACTGAAGGTCCAACTCATCAAACACCATCATCCAACTCATTACCCATACAGTGATACCTGTGGGATTCATCCTAAAAAAATTAATTCTAAAGATAATGAGAATAATAGAATATCAAATTCCATGACAATTTTATTTTCAACTAACAAGAGCCAATGTGAAATCACAGTCAAATCATTATCACTAATACTTGGAGTTTTCTCAGTAACAAACCCTTTTTCACAATTACTATTTATATAATACCAATTTGAGTTCATTATAGAACAATATTGCAGCTCGTACAGTAATACAATATATTAAACCTTTTCACAATTATAATTGCAGTTTGTACAATATCAATTGTAGTTAATTTTAGAACAATTTGCAGTTTGTTCAGTAATAATAAATTGGAGTTTATTTTAGAACAATTGCAGTTCGTACAGTAATAATTGGAGTTTATTTTAGAATACTTTGAGTTGCACAACAACTTTGAGTTCATTTCGAGTTTCTACACTAATCATTGGAGTTTTCTCAAATTTCTCTTCAAAAGAAAATAATTGTAAATCCAATTTTGAAAGACAGGAATGTTACCACAATTAGTAACATCGCAATTAACTATCGAAGTCCCAATTTACTGTGCAGAGATCCAGAGTGCTCATTTTATCCTCAGCCAAAATAGATTCCAAGTCATCTGAAAATGAGTAATAAATTCACGCATGAAAAGTAAACTATATTACTAAACAAGATATTTACTGTTTATATACAGAACTATAACGGATTTCGGCTGTAGGTGACTCTTCAGACCTCTACATTATGTTTTGGACCAAAGAGCTTACTAGGCAAACGAGGAGTGAGGTAGTTAACGATTACTTTACTCAATGATCTCACAGCCAAGCCCACCGAAACAAATTCTAAAGTTCTATGCTTAACAGTCCACTTCAACCTTATACTATCCAGCAAACCTCTGAGCTACTTCCTGCGTCCAAGCCATCATTCGATAGAGACGTTTGAAAAGCAACACAATTATTAAAGAATCCTTTTTTGAGATGGATAAAAATCAATTCACCTCAAGCTACAATACACCAAAATATTCACTAAGCACACTATTATACAATATTTTCTACACATTTACTACACAAGATACTAGGGATAGGGAAGTGATAGTAGAGCGCCGTAGCAGGTATCTGTTCAATCAGAGATAAGCTACGAAACTCCTGGGTCATCTTTGTAACGGTGACCGATTGGATTGGCCAGCAAAAAAGACTGCTCTCTGCTGTAAAATCACTTCCCAGTGGTTCGGAACCCACCTAAAACTGTAGGTCCAACTCATCAATCACCATCATCCAATTCATTACCCACGTACAGGTCTCAGACCTATGAGGTCTTCATCCTCAAGAAAAAAAAAATAGTATACTAGACTCTACTATACTCGGATGCACTTCTTGTTTATTATTGCTTGTATGGTTTGCATGGCTTGTATAGTTTAATTGGATGGAAATAATAGTTATTTTCCTACAGTGACCCGTAAAAGTGCCTATTTTGCACTAACTGTAGCACGCAAAATAGTCTATTTCTGCACCAGTGCGGGAAAGTAAATTCCAGTGCGCGAAAGTACTTTTCCGCACTCCAGATTTGCAACCTAATAACACAAAATAGTGAGCATGTAATACGCAGGTTCCCTATTCTGTATTCAAAAATAGGTTGGCTACTCTGCTTCAGCTACGAAATAGTCGTTGTAGTTGTTGAAATCGATTTGATTCGAAGATGTTATGTTATGTTATGAAGGGACGGATTCAAAGATCCAGAAGATTCAAAGATCCTCACACGTCAACCGAAGCTTATTGTGTGTCCCTAGTACGTTAGTTAGGCAAACCAATACCTGTGCCCTTTACAAGATCCAGGAGTTTCTTCCCTATGCTAACGTCCCATTCATCACCTGGTTGCTTAAAGCCAAACAGAGCCATTCTCCTTGCCCCGAGTCTCTCGCAATCCAGTATGATATGCTTGGCAGTCTCTTCAGACTGATTGCAAAGCCTACACATCTGACTTTCATTTCTGAGTCCAATTGTGTGGAGATGTTTCCTGAAGTGGCCATGTCCAGTTATCAGAGCAATCAGATGCTTAACCTGACCTCTACCCAGCCTCACCAGCCAGTTAGTGAAGTAGGAGCTTGTGTCTGCTAGCAGCCTTTTGCCAAGTGCTTGGCCTGAGTGACCTTGCCATTGCTGGTGATGTAAGTCCCTGGACCATTTGTTTATTGTGTGGAAGGCAGTAGTTTTGCTTATGCCACAGCTTGGCTCTGGGCCAAAGAATGACCTACTAGAACCTTGCTTAGCAAGCCCATCTGCACACTCATTGCCACCTATGCCTACATGGCCAGGTACCCAACCAAGATGCACAGAGTTGTGTGTTGCGAGCTTGCTGAGTGTTTTGTGACACTCCCACACCATGATTCGAAGATAGGTATGTGAGGAATTTCCAGGTTATGTATGTCCTGTTTTGTTCTGTTTAAATTACTTTATACGTTACTGTAGGAAAAATTTAAAGTGTAATTCGAGTGCAAAGAATTGTTTCTGCACTCAAGAAACCTTTTCCACTCGCCTTCGGCTCGTGAAAAAAACTGTTTCTCTCGGTGCAGAAAAACCCCACTTTGCACTCTAGTTACACAAATAGCTATTTCCTACAGTGACCCGAAAAAGTGCCTATTTTTGCACTGACTGTAGTACGCAAAATAGTCTATTCCTGCAACAGTGCGGGAAAGTAAATTACAGTGCGGGAAAGTACTTTTCCGCACTCTAAATTTGCAACCTAACAACACAAAATAGTGAGCATGTAATACGCAGGTTCCCTATTCTGTATTCAAAAATAGGTTCGCTACTCTGCTTCAGCTGTGAAATAGTTGTTGTAGTTGTTGTTGATGAAATCGATTTGATTCGAAGATAGGTTATGTGAGGAATTTTCAGGTTATGTATGCCCTGTTTTGTTCTGTTTTAATTACTTTATACATTACTGTAGGAAAAATTTAACGTGTAATTCGAGCGCAAAGTATTGTTTCTGCACTCGAGAAACCTTTTTCACTCGCCTTTGGCTCGTGAAAAAAACTGTTTCTCTCGATGCAGAAAAACGCTGCTTTGCACTCTAGTTACACAAATAGCTATTGTGCAACTAGTGCGCAAAGTAGCACTTTGTTGCAGGATACAAATGCACGAGCCGAAGGCGAGTGTAGAACAGTTTTTCGAGTGCATCAAAAATACTTTGAGCTCGAGTTATACATTAAATTTTTCCTACAGTTGTCACACCTTGAGTGTGTCAAAGTCAGCTGGAAGGCGGCAAAATAAAATAGTGCAGGAAGCAGCTGTTTTGCAAGTTATAATGGAGTGCATAAATAGCCGCTTTGTGAGGTAACTGCACGAAAAGTGTATTTCCTCATAACAGAATTGAAAAGTGGCACACATCTGAGTAGTGGCCTTCTTATCAACAGCCAACAAACTGTAGAAAATACACCAACAAACGACTGCAAAATAACGAAAATAAATAAATTGGAACAATGGAAATATCAAAACTCCTTCAAGTTGTTCGAGGAAATTAGAATATAATGCCATGCAAATGTTATAATTCATGGTAAGAAAAATGGATGAACATTCAAAATTGTACATTTTTAAAAAGAAAACGCGATTTATCAACTTCAACATTTTTATTCAAAAATGAGCAAAAGTTTAAATCCAAGTGAGACACACACCTTGAATTTCAGGAACATTTTCCTCTGCAATGGGAACTGCTGGGAGTAGAAGCTCATACAGAGGCTGTGTGTTGCGACGGTTCTGCTTGAAGAAAGGATGTGTTAGAAGCTGAGCTGGAGTTGGCCTTTCATGAGGATCACACATCAAGCACAACTCATTCAGGTCGTGAAATGGTTCAGAGAATTTTCTGAGCGAATATTCTCTCATCTGGTCATTCATTCTACACCCAGTCTCATCTAAACACATTGCCAAAAATAAAAAACTTCAATTTTATAAATAATTTTTAAATAGCTGGCTTGGCGAAAGTAGGTTGTACCGCCCTTGGAGGTAGGGTGGATTATCAATACTTTGTTCACGAGCCCATAGAAAGGATGTAAACAAAGAACGTATTTTTGTATTTTGTAAGCTTTATTACAAAGTAATAAAGAACCCACCTAAAACAGTAGGTCCACCATGTAACAAGAACGTATTTGTGTGTGTGAGATTTATAGTACACAACACTGGAGATTGATTAACTTCTCCATTCTTAGTTTAATTTGTATTTTGTCAGCTTTATTATCACTTCCCTGGTTGTTCGGAACCCACCTAAAGCAGTAGGTCCACCCGTTGTTCCCCGTAACAAGAACGTATTTGTGTGTGTGAGATTTATAGTGGACGACACTGGAGGTTGATTAACTTCCCCGTTCTTAGTTTACTTTGTATATTGTCAGCTTTATTATCACTTACCTGGTGGTTCGGAACCCACCTAAAACAGTAGGTCCACCCATTGTGCCCCATATATAAGTTGTTCCCCATAACAATAACGTATTTGTGTGTGTGTGTGTGTGTGTGTGTGTGTGTGTGAGATTTATAGCGGACGACACTGGAAGTTGACTAACTGTTGAAGGGTTGATTTTGAGATTTTATTTGAATAAATAATTATAAGCTTGCCTCATTCATTGAAATTTGCTACTTGAGCAGATGTGAATCAACCTCCATTGTTTCCAGCTGTAATAAAATAAGAGTGTCTTATTGGTGGGGAGATCCTCACGGGTAGTTCCAGCTCACCGTTTGAGCCATGTTATGGGGAACATGGTGGACCTACTGTTTTAGGTGGGTTCTGAACCACCAGGTAAATGATAATAAATCTTACAAATACAAAACGTTCTTCGTTTACATCCGCTCTGTAGGCTCATTGAACAGAGTATAGACGTTATCCTCCCTCATACCTCCAGGGGCGGTACAACGTTTGCCTGATGCATATGATCACGACTTATAATTAGTCAGAATATAGATTATACTTTAATATTCTATAATGACAAACGCGTAGATAATATTTATTATGCAGACACTTAAAATAGAATTCAATATTTACGATTCAACAATTTTCTAACTATACTATACTATATATGTATGTGTGTAAATGATGAGTTGTTTTTTCGATTATATATATGGACTCTATAAAAGGATTCTCTGTCATTTCTTTCTTTCTTTTGCTGATGATGCCCACATGAGTCCGAGACTTGTGCGTGGGTAATGAGGTGAATGATTACACATAAATGCCTGACGGTGGAGTGGGATTCGAACCCACGACCGCTTAAACGACAGCAAGCTGAAGTTGCGACGCCCCAACCAACTGCGCTAAGCGGCCCGCCATTATATATATTATAATTAATGCTCTTAAGGTCTTGTTACTGAATTTTTTAAATAATATGTAAATGATTAGTTGCTTTTTCTATTAGTTTTCTCTCTAATACTGATTCTCTTGGCTACCTTTTTAAAGCAACATATATATATATATATATATATATATTGAAGAGAATCAGTAATAGAAAACTTATCGAAAAAACAACTAATCATTTACACATTATTTTAAAAATTCCGCAACAAGACCTTAGAATTTAAAAATTAAGAACATTAATTTCATTATACAAGGATTAATTCTTGGATTACTCCATGGTGTAAGTAGACTCTGAAAACAGAAAGAGAAAGAAGAATTCTTTTTCAATCATCAAAAGTTTTTTCGTTGGTAGAGAATCCATATATGTTAATTAACAATAATCGGATTTACAACCGATTGATTACTTGACATTGACAGCTTAGGGTTTAAATTCAATTCCGCGAATATCAACAACCCAATACAAATTTACATCACGTATCACATTTTTTAGTTTTATTGCAATGAATAGCATAAAGAGATGGATATTTCGTCCAGATGCGGGAAAATGAATGAGTTGAAGAAAGAATGACGAAGAAATATATAAATAAGAACACTATCGGTCCCAAAGATGAAAATCATCTCTTATAGTGAACTGTAGAAGGTAATGAGATCACCAGGAAAAGAGAATTTATATTTAAAAATATTGATGGTAGTAGATTGATGTGAAAAATAATACAACAAAAGGTAACTTAATCCATATGAAGGCTCACCCAGATGAATAAGATGGTTATCTTGAAATCTGTTTCCAATAATTGCTTATGTTAGAAAGGCTCATTCTAAAAATCGTATGTTTCCTAAAGAAGAAGGCCTGAGTGCCGTTCCTTTATTCCTTTTAAATATCCTTTAAAGGCAAGCACATTTTGAAAATCCTTACACATATGCTGGGAATTCGTTAAAGGAAGACCCACGCAAAATGTCATAGAATTTGGTTAATGCGTTTAGCCGTACATGCGTTACAGACAGACAGACAAATGCAAAACGGTCGACTTGAGACAGAGATCTCTCTTCGTTCAGTGAATTGTTCTAAATCAATGAAATCGTAGCTAGGTGAATCAAAAGAATTGAAAAAGATATGAAACACATTGAATGATCCAAATCAGTAACAAAATAAAATCCCGGAAGATAAGTTCCTATCAGGAACAAAATGCAAACAAAAAATATCAGCATTCTGATTCTAAATCAATTTTCTACGTAGGCATAGAAAAACTATAGAGGATAGAGAAAAAGAGCATCGAAAATTGACAAAATGAATAGGAAGAACAAATGAATGGAACAGAAATGATCGTTGAGGCATTGAAATTGAAAAAAATGAGAATAGAAATTTATGTAATATACCATCTGATTGTCCTGTATCGTCATAGATTACATAAGTTGTACAATCCAAGAGTTGCGGTGCCATTCCTCGTACTTTTTCAGTAAGCATCAAAGTTGTTGGCGTATCAGCGAACGGTACGACACCATTTGCCAGCTCACAGCAAGTAATTCCCAGGCTATATACATCAGACTTTTCATTGTATCCGAGAAGATTCTGCAAACATAATAACCTGAGACAACAAAAGATACGGATAAATTTTTAAATTACTAAGATTTCGGGTAGCACACTTCAGTCTGGTAAACTGGAAGAAAATAAACTGGTTTTGGAAAGTGCTGTATTTGCAAGAGAAAAGATAGCTGTGGGCCGTAGCATTTTTAATCAGATAGGGATAAGCTACGAACTCCTAGGCCCTCTTTGAAGGGTGTGACCGATTGGCTTGGTCATCAAAAAAGAATCTGTTCTCTGCTGTAAAATCACTCCCTGGTGGTTCAGAACCCACCTGAAACTGTTGGCCAATCTCATCGACCACCGTCATCCAACTCATCCAACACCCACGCACAGGTCTCAAGACCTATATGGGCTTCATCCTCAAAAAAAAGAAAAAAAAATAGCTAGCAGTATTTCCAAACACTATTCATGAGAAAATAGTAAATAAGAAGGAAACAAGAAAATAAATTTTCCCACCTAGACCTATAACTTCTATGCGTGTAAGGGAAAAGAGTTTCTATCTAATGATTTCATACTTGGACAATTCAAAATATGGTATTATTGTTTTTACCACATAAACATTTTTTAAAAATAATTAACCAAATTTTTTCTTTTATTAAATATCTTAGAAAAGAAGGAAATATACATTTTGTTCTATTGGAAATATTAAAAACAGATAAATTGCTAATACAACACTTTATCAAAGGAGTCCAGCAATCTAATTATCAAACTAATATAACCTCTAAATACGATGATAATTTCAATTACTTCTAAAAAAAACGTCTTTAATAACAATAGGAGTAATAATCTACAGTTAAATACAAAAAGGAAGACCAAAAGGAAACTGTATCTAGACTGTATAAGATAAACCACTTTTACCTGTTTATTGGCATTCAGTAGGCTTTAATACTTTACAAATGAAAATTATTTAATGATTCATATTCAAAAAGATTTAAACCAATTTTACCTGTTTAATGGGCTTCAGTAGGCTCTATTACTTGAAAATGCAATTTTTCTAATAATTCAAATAAAAAATGAAATTCAAGTCTGAAGACTATACGCGAGCCTTGAGACACTTTCAGCTACCTCTGATGTTGTAGAACAGGTATAGATACTTTTCCTGTCTACACAACATAAAATTCAAGCCAATTTTACCTGTTTATTGGACTTCAGTTGGCTCTAATACCGTGAAAATGCTATATAATTCAATAATCGTCTTGGGTCTATTATAAAAATGTAGTAAGCATCAATACCTCTAGTATTATTGGAAAAAATCTCTATATTTTTCCTGTTTACACTATATACTATTCAAGTCCATTCCACCTGTTTATTGGGCCTCATTAGACTCTAATAATCAATCATTTAGAGATGAAGTGAGTTATGAAACACTTTCATTCACCTCTAATATTGTAGATAAAATTCGATACGTCTTATGTCTACTATGTAGATGATTATATAACTTGTATTAAAAAACAGTGTCTCCTAATCTCCTAGAATGAGAGTACAATATCGGAGAGCTATTGGTGAGGTAGAGGATGATTGATTTGAAGCCTAAGGCTCATCATGGCTGTAGAATAAAATAAGAAGAATGTTACGCAATACTTTCGATTATGGTTATTATTATTAATGTTTTATTACCTGTTGTAGAAGTTCTGGACTAAGCCAGTTCAGGTTCGGCTGAGTTGTTAAAGGAAATGAATGAACCCTTTTAGAATAATTATTGCTGTTTTGCCTTACACAGCAAGCATACCTCAATCCGGAAAGCTTAGCACCATCTGATCCAACAAGAATATGACTTGCTCTCACAGCCCTATCAAACAACAAAATAATAAATTGATTCACCAGAACGGATCAACAGTCAAAATAGAGAAACCATGAAAAACACAACAGCATTTAACTCATTTTACCATTATTATGAATTAATTGACCACCGGTACTTATTAAAGTAAGCTATAACTTGCTTCACTTTGGATACCATACTCATATTGGTCTGAAAAAATGAATTGATAGTGTAAAATGGGATAAAATAACATTAGTGTAATGAAATATAACATAGGCAATAAGTTTTGAATTGAAATATTTCTATCCGAAGCGCGTACTTACGCTTATATTACACGTGCTAAGACTGTGGCCGAACGAGTGGTAAATTTTTCCAAAACTTGATTCTAAAAAGCCATTTTATACGAGATAAGCAGCTGCTGACCATGAACAAGTGAATGAGAATCAACCGAGACAACCGGCCTTTAGAAGAATTGACCACTCGCTTGAACACTGTCTCGGCACGTGTAATTGATTAATTTACTGTGTAATCTAGTTTTAGATTTTTTGAAGGACGAAGCTGACATAGGTCTGAGACTTGGGAGTGGGTAATGAGTTGAATGATGGCAATTGATTACATTAGACCTACAGTTTAGGTGGGTTCTGAACCACTGGGAAGTGGTTTTACAGCAGAGAACGGAGAACATGGTCAATCCAATCAGTCACCTTAACAAAGAAGGCCCAGGAGTTTAAAGATTATCTTTATCTGACTGATACCTGCTACGGCTCACGGCTATTACTTCCCTCAGTTAAAATACCTTCAAATATTAATTCAGTTATCAAGGTGTGTAAGCGTGAGTCATTTTCACAGAATGTGAAAATGATCTTGTTAAGAGTGATGACTACTCACATCTAATTTTTGAGAGATCTTGATAGTAATAAATGGAATTGACAATGAAGGTGATTGCAGGGCATTGGTTCGAATCATGAGTTTTAACATTGTATCGGTCCAGTAATTTGAATTTACGATGAATGTAAGTACAGGCCTATTCAATGTGAATGAAGAATATTCATCTACTCATGGTAAAATCTTGATGGCACTATATGGAATGTTTGTTTGTTTTCGGAGGATGAAGTGCACACAAGTATGAGACCTGTGCGTGGGTAATGAATTGGATTATGGTGATTGATGAGTTGGACCTACAGTTTTAAGTGGGTTCCGAACCACCGGGAAATGATTTTACAGCAGAGAACAGAGTTCTTTTTTGCTGGCCAATCCAATCGGTCACTCTTACAGAGAGCGCCCAGGTGTTTCGAAGAACAGATACCTGCTACGGCACTCAGCTATCACTTCCCCATTTACGATTTACGAATTTACGATGAAGGTGATTACAGACAGGGCCGTTGGATCAAATCATAAGTGAACATTGCATAGGTTCAGGATTTTGCCACAAAAAAATTAAACGTTAAATGCGCAATAAAGAACCTCTATGAATAAATAAATACGAACTTGTCTAGAGATAAAAATATTACAGGCGAAATAAAAGTACCTGTGAATTATTCCTTTTTGGTGAATATAATTCAATGCTTGTAAAATATCTCTTAAAATTATGGCGATAAGCAGTTCTGGAAGACCAGTATTGAAATGGCGTAAGATGAGATCGTGACAAGAGCCGTATCCCATCAAAGGTGAGATGGCAATCACATCTTGACCAGAAACAAATGCTGCCAGGCAAGGCAAAACGTTGATATGACATAGCTGGCGCATCAATATTATTTCATCCTGGAAAATAATCGAAGCAATTTAATCTTTGCAAAAACAATAGATAAACTAGAAATACCTAGTACAATGACTTGTAAATAACTGGTAACAATAGATAACTGGTAACAATAAATAACTAGAATATGATCAACATTTTCTTCAACGTTAAAAACTTTTCAACTTCAAATTGAACGATGAATTTATTTCCCTTTCACATCAAAATTAAGCTTACCCCCACCCCCACCAAACTAATATTGATATAGTAATAATGGTAACTAGTGTATAAGATTGTATAATTGTTAATCTGACTTGTCTTATACTCCTTAACTGGAGTCTCCAAGACGTTATCTACAAAAAAATACAGTACACAACATTTGAACAAAAGCTTGGAAATTAAACTGACCACATTTATCAGTACATGTAGCCAGTGTGCTACAAAAATCACTAATACAACACAAGAGTCTAGTCTCTACAGTTATTTAACATTGGTATTACAGGTACTGCCGGCAGCGTTGCAAAAATAAAAATGATTCTAGTTCCTAGTTGTATCTTCCACAAATTACACAGTAGTAAAGCAGACATTATTTGGATGACTGCTGTATTCAGCTAAATAAAACCGTTCTAGAAATATTATTGAGTAGTATCGTGAATTTGCACGATTTTATTGGCACATACCTGTATGAGTTGTGTTTCAGTTCTGGATATCTTCTCCATGTTGTATTTCTTCATTGCTACAAGACATCCATTTGTTGTATAGCGACCCAGAAAAACCACTGCGATGTCAGTCGAACATTGTCCCAATAAGGAGCATAGTTGATACTCCATGGGATCAGAGGAGTAACTAATCGACATACTTTTTCGTTCTGAAACAAAATCATATTTGAATGATTTCATAGAAAACTGTTTTGCCTTGTGATCAAAGTAAACATTTTTCTCTGTGAGTTTTTGGATAAAAATGATTTTCTTCCTGAGTTTTATGGTGTTTATCTAATCAAATCTATTTCTTTAACTTACTTCTCTGCTGTCGATCTGAAGTCCTAGTTGTCCTCCATACACCTGGATCAACATGATTTTTGGTGGTTGTTTTGTGTGTCTACTCTGTTTTAATTTTTTTATTGGTTCTTACCAATTCACTGAAATTTTGGATTACAATAACTCAGGAACGATTAGTAAGTCGTACTAATTAAAGTTTTCAGTATTATTATACCTTTATATGAACCTTTATATTTTGTAAAAAGTCCCCAATGATTCCCTCTTGCCAACAGACATTGTCCCCCCTTACCACCGCTCGGAATTTAGAGCGTTTTAGACAATCTAATTCCCAATAAAAACCCTTTATTTCCTGGTTTACTATTTGCGATACGCAAAGAGGCAGGTTCATAAATATTAAGAGCACTAAACATTCAAGACAACACTTACAAATAACCATGCTATAATAAAATATTATACCTAGTCATTGGCATTCAATTCAATCAACTAAATTAAACCTTTTCAAGTAATATCAAGGTACCAGGAAAGAATCAGAATTTCGCTGTGGAAGGGTAGGAAGGATATGTGAAAGGGCGATTTCACAAACACTACAGAAATATCTCAATTATTGATTTACGTTCAGCTGAAGGACATTATAGTGGCTTATAACTGAAGTAAATAGCTTAAGTCAATGTAAACATACCAATTATCAGCCTTTCAAAGACAAAGTTTGACTTTTAACTTCAAGTTCCAATATTTATACTCTAGATGAGTTATATCTAAAACATAACAGATCTAAGATTATTGAAGTGGATGTCAAAGTTTTCTCAACATTCTTACCACTTTCAACGAGGCAAACCTTCAGAAATTAATATTATTACTCATTTTTTAATCTCACGTTGTAATGATCAACTTCCTAATATCGGTCCCCAAAGTCTTTCAAACGGGCAAGCTCAAAAACCAGAATCCAGAAGAAGGGCAAAATGTCATACACGCCGGGAGATCAAGCTTACCAAATCCGTAAATTTTCATAGATTTTCAAACTTCATATGGTAATTAAAAGACAAAGAACCAATTAATAGTTTCGTGTTAATCAGCATTTGAAAACTTAAGGCAGATGCTTTTTTAGGTTAGAAGTGCAAGAGCGCCAATATTTGGTGTTCACCGTATCTGGTCGTTGAAATGTTCATACAATTTTATGTGAATTCTATGATCAAATGCAGAATTTAATTGTTGAAGTACTTTATGTGATTACTGCTTGAATTGATCCTAGATTTTTTTCATTAAAAGGGAGAGTACATAACAGTTTATAGAATATAACTTGAAGTCGACTGAATTGAGGTTAAGTTAGTGGATGGTATAAAAAATACACGAGCCAATAGCTTACAAAATTGAATATCATCATAGAGGCATCCTTTGAAAATAGCAAATTATGCATTCTAGTGTATAATTATTCATAACAAGCCAATTTAGTAAGAACTAACTAAAAAGAAGAACTAACCTCTGCCGTGACTATTAATTTTACTTCATGAATACCGTACTTCATACTTTCATTACCTCATGAACTACAATAAAGATAAAGTTTTATTCACTTCTTTTAATACATTATTAGTACAAAAACTGGTTCAATTACATCAAAATTAATTTATTTTAGCAAATAACACGAAATGACAACTTCAGTTTACCTTAATACAGAAGATAATGTGTACGTTCTGGGAGCATCTGGTTTGGTGCACCAGAATTCTTTCGGTGCACCGAACCAGTCACGTGATCGGTGTACCAACATATGTTCCCAGGGACGGCAGTACAGCACTCACCGGTGTACAGTTGGGCGCGTACTTTTGAAATTAATCTGTGTAAGTCACTGTTGTACTAGCTGCGCAAATAAAAGAAAGCCGCTATAGGGTTATCGATTGAAATATACGCCTATTTTGATAGAATGATTGTGCATATAATAAAGAATAATTATTATTGGAGGCAATATGCAGTTTGGAAGTTCATTTCTTTCATAAACAGCTATCATTATTAAGGTAAAAAACGGGAAATATGACATTGAAATTACAAAATTTTGTTCAATAAATATTTTATAATAAACTTACCACTTAAAAGAGCATGAATTTCCTCTGTTTCATGAATATTGTACATAACCTCATTGAATGCATTAACTTGATCATGTTTGGAAGCCATTTTGGAATGAAACAGCAGACGATTTTTCATCGACCAATGAGAGCTCTCTGGTTACTGGTTCACAGTCCGTGGATCTACCTTTTCGTACGGTGCATGAAACCTGCACCGGAGCAGGCCAAACCGGAAACAGCTGCTGGTTAACGAACTGTCAAAAGCTCCCAAAGGACTTGGAACTCATGCCTCTGGTGCACCGGTTGAAGCTACCGGTGCACCGAAAATGCTCCCAGAACTTATTGTCAATCGCAATCCCATTGTTGTACAAAAAATGGTGGATGTTGCCAACATGTATTCTAGTTCTAATTACACAATAATATTATACTTATTACATTTTTTAATCACGAAATAATTCTACTTGATAGTAACTTTCTCAATAAAAGATTATTATAAAACGCGTGTACTATGTTTTCACCTGATAATCGTTGATTACATAAAAAATGAGTGTACTGTGTATCGGCTGACTATGCTCTTAACAACAGAGTGAAACGGCCGTCACGCCATAGCGTGAGTCACAGTTTCCACTTGAAAGTGTTTTTAAAATTGTTATTACAATATTACAAGCTTGAAAATTTTTCGTTTCCTGGACATTTTTTGTTGGACCTTGGGTTAAGGGGGTTGACACTTTTATGTGGGACATTATGGAACATTCTGTACATAAGTTATGTTCTATACAAATTACAATCCACAACTAGAAATGTTTAAAAGAATTTGCAGTCTAATATCAAAACTGACACTGTATTTCTATTTAAATTATGATTTTACCTCATCATCTTTACCATACTTTGATTCATCTGATCAATCATTCATTAGAATAAGGTGTTTTTTCAGAGAATTTGAAAGAGGGGAAGATCTTGCCTATCTTCAAAGGTGTTGATAGAGAAAAGGTGGAAAACTGTAGACCCATTAGTATTTTAAATTTAATTGGTAAAATTATTGAAAGAGTAGTTCTAAATAAGTTACAGTAAACTTCTCTGCACCTTCAAGAAACTAACTTCATCTGTGATGAACATCATAGCTTCCAGAAAAGGAGATCAACAGAGACAGCCATAGTTTCTCTAGTTGGAAAACTAATAAATAATATAATAGATTCAGGTGAAAAAGGTACTGCAATCTTCTTAGATCTATCAAAGGCATTTGATTGTGTTAATCATAGAAATTTATTGGAAATACTGCAAAATGTAGGTGTAAAAATGGGGTTGAACTGAAATGGTAGGCTATAAATCATATATCTTATTGGGAGAAAATAATATGTAGAACTAACTACAGTATTTGGGAATAGAAAAGTTAAGAATAAATCTAATAAATTGGAGGAACAAAAACTTCAACTATGTGCTCTGGTATGAAGCAGTCTGCCCTTGTGAGGTGTCTCTGCCACTCTTCATCACACCTGATGCACTGAAAAATGGTATGCTCCAGAGTGACTTCCATTCCACAGTTTAGACAGTCTGGCATTCTCCTTCTCTTCATGTAGTTCAGGTAATGGGAGAAGCACCCATGTCCAAACAGGATTTGGGTGATAAGGTGGTCGAGTTCCCCTTGCTTTCACTGGCACCATGTTTTTATATGGGGAATGAAATGGTGCATCTACCTTCCTGTGACTACTGCATCCCATTGCTGCTGCCATTCATGCCACAGAAGTGTGCTGGCATGTTCTCTAGCCATCCCCTGATAGGCCTTAGCCCATTCCTTGGCTCTGAGGTTCAGAGGTGGTGTTCCCACAAGGACTAGACCATCATTGCATGAAATTGTCCTTTAGGCTCCTATAACTCTATGTGCAAGCTGTCTCTCTGTCCTCTCAAAAGCTGCCCTGACTATTCAATATTTCAGTGTCTCAGCCCACACTGCAGCAGCATACAGTATGATTGAGGTGACTCTGGTTGCAATCAGTCTCCTCTTGCTGGTCTTGGGACCCTATGCAGCTCTCATCAGATTGCTGATTGCAGCAGTAACCTTGTCAGCCTTCTCTATTGTCTCCTGGGCATGTTGGCAGAAGGTCTGGTTTTTATCCAAACAGACAACAAGATATTTTACTTTGGGAGCTGGTCTCACCTTAACTCCACAGACATTGAATCTGATATCTGGTAGTTTTCTCCTCCCACACATCACTATTGCCTCACATTTGTTTGGAGCAATTTTGAGGCCATGCTGCACCATTCATTGCTCCACTAGCTGAGCTCCTCTGGTCATTACCTCTCCAGAAGTTCTGCCTGTGACCACCGAAGCCAGGTCATCTGCATATTCCATGGGGGAGACTCCTGCAGGCCATTTCAATCATATCACTCCATTGTAGGCAATGTTCCACAGTGTGGGACCCAGAATGGAGCCTTGTGGTACTCCACCTGTGATTTTCTGCTCCTGGTTATTGTCATCAATGATGTTCCTATCATGGAGTTAAGATCTCAGGATCCATCTCAGATATGCTGAGATTCCTACCTGCTCAAGCTTGTCAAGGATGATCTGCCATGATACACTGTTAAAGGCATTAAAGAAATGAAAGAAATTCGACAATGTGAACAGGGGAATATCGATTGTTTGAAGCAGAATCTGCTACAAGAAAACTGGAGTAGGGTTTACAATAGCAATAATACTTTAAATAACAAATATGATAGTTTCATTAATATTTTAAGGTTTCATATTACTATGAGTTGTCCAGTTAAAAAAGTCCCTGTAAAAAACAAATAAGACAAAATTGAAGAGTGGATAACTGATGATATCCTTGCGGAAAGAAATAGGGTTAAAGATGCATATGATGAATTCAAACTATCTAGAAATATGTTAAGTGAAGATAATTACAAAGCTCTAAAGAAAAACTATACGAAAGAAGTGAAAAGAGCAAAATGTAAGAAAACAGCTGAAATTTTGAATAATAGTGTGTACTTTAACACAGCAGTGTGGGATGTAATAAACAAAAGTAGGCAAGTAGCTCATGTAGATGCTTATACTAGTGTCCCCAGAATAATTAATGAAAATAACAAATATATTGATGATAGTGTAGACATTTGTAATTTCTTTAACAGAATGATATTATCAACTAGTTGCTAAGAGTCTTCAAAAATCTCTTAATACAGGTATTAGTGATGCAAACATGTGGAATACTAAGGGGATTCAGAACGAATTAAAATTTCACCCAGTATCCCAAGATGAGTTGTCAAATATAATTGATAGTTTGAATAATAATAAAACTGTAGGAATGGATGGGGTATCCAGTAAAATTCTGAAAGAATGTAAATATCAATTGCTAGACCCTTTGATTCATCTGATCAATCATTCATTAGAACAAGGTGTTTTTCCATAAAATTTGAAAGAGGGGAAGATCTTGCCAATCTTCAAAAGTGGTGATAGAGAAAAGGTGGAAAACTATAGGCCCCTTAGTATTTTAAATGTAATAAGTAAAATTTATTCATTTTATTTATAGAGTAGTTCTAAATAGGTTACTTCTGCACCATCAATAATCTAACTTTATATGTGATGAACAGCATGGCTTCCAGAAAGGGAAATCAACAAAGACAGCCATAGTTTCTCTAGTTGAAAAACTAATAGATATAATGGATTCAGGTGATAAAGCTACTGCAATCTTCTTAGATCTATCAAAGGCATTTGATTGTGTTAATCATAGAACTTTATTGGAAATATTGCAAAATGTAGGCATAAATGGGGTTGAACTGAAATGGTTTGAATCATATCTTATTGGGAGAAAACAATTTGTAGAACTAACTACAGTAGTTGGGAATAGTATAGTGAAGAATAAATCTAATAAATTAGAGGTCCAAGCTGGAGTGCCTCAGGGGTCAATACTAGGTCCATTGCTTTTTTTGTTATATGTCAACCGTTTACCTAAAGAATTAATTAGTGGTAGAGCCCTCTTATTTGCAGATGATACATCACTCATTTTCAGCAATTCCATTCTAGATAATTTATAAATAAGTGCCCATATAGGTGTGCAGTCCATTGTCCAATTCTTAAATCAGTTGAAATTAACAATAAATAGTAAAAAATTTGGGGATGTTTCACTGTCAATACCTTCAATTCAAAAACAAACATAATTTAAATGAAGATAGGGCTATAAACGTGTTTGTAAATGATAATCAATTAGACCAGGAAGAAAAAATTGCATTTCTAGGAGTTTTGTTGGATAGACGATTGACCTGGGCTCCATACATTGAGAAAATATGTAGTAAAATTTCATCTGGGGTATTTGTCCTGCGACAGCTCGCTAGATTGAATGACAAAAAGTTACTTTTTACAGCTTACCATGGGCTCTTACTGTCACATATTAGGTATGCTATCTTAGTATGGGGTAATTCATCAAAACAAAATCTTGATAGGGTATTTAAGATCCAAAAGAAAGCTGATAGGTGTATGGAAAGAGTAAATAGATTAGATTCATGTAGGCCATTGTTCAAGAGACTTGGTCTCCTAACTGTACCCTGCTTATGTGTGTATGAAGCTACTTTATATGTAAAAACGAATGATAATAACCAAAATCTTGACGTACATGATTATAATACAAGAAGCCGAGGAGATTATCACTTGATGGTGAGTTGCAATAGTAACTTATTCAAACAAAACCCTAGTTATATAGGTAGGAAATTCTACAACAAGCTACCACAGTTTTTAAAGTCTTGAAAATATAGAAATATTTAAAAAAACAATTGAAAAAATATTTAGTTGATAAAGCTTTTTATAGTGTACAAGAGTTCCTTTCACATCAAAATTAAGCCTCACCTCAACTAATTGATATAGTAATTATGATATCTGGTGTATAATTGTTGATCTGACTTGTCTTATACTCCTTAACTGGAGTCTCCACGCTTCAACCTAGGAGTTGTTGTCAAGTTCCTCTTACCGGCATTGCCAGGTAGCCTTCTTCTCTGCTGTAATTGCCCTCCTCAATGTTGCATGTACCATTCTATATGCTTCCTGCAGAGGAGCAAGTTCATCAGCTGTCATCCCACTACAGGCCCTGGTGAGCAGCCTCCTTTGGTGAGTACATGCCTACCTGACCCTGGCAATGTCATCTGCCCACCAGTAGACTGTATGGTGCCTGCATCTGCCCCTTGGTGACAAGGCATTCTGGCATGCTCCTGTGAGTGCTTGGACTAGCCTATCTGGAGTTGGTTCCTGGAGGTTTTGAAGATGATGCTGCACCACCATTTCCAAGGCTGCAGTCCCCCCATGGTGCCATCCATGGTTCACTTGGTGTTGGGGAGGATGATGTTGGTGATGTGCCATGGTCATCACTTCATAATAAATATGTTGATGAGTGCTCAGACTCTGTGCTCAGATCCTGTCATCCAACAACAATTTGTGAGGCCCTCTCAGAAGAAAATGTTATGTAAATTATTGATTGGCTCTCCCTTCTTACAAATTTGGGCACATTCCCTTCATTGGTGTCCTGTAGTTGCAGCAAGGCTTTCCAGTCTTCAAGTATTTGGCCCTATATGTATAATTGGTTGTTGCCCCATGATGGGGATTTTGCAATAAAATCCCCAACAATCACATATTTGACCCCAGGCCTTTGGAGCAGCAATGCCAGCTCATCCAGGTCCTCCATAAAGCTTTCAAGGCTAGCATTTAGTGAGGAGTAGCAGATAACTAATATAAGTCTGGGCTGTACCTCTGCCCAGACATGACATCCTACACCACTGGCCAGCCATCCCTTCTGAACATGCAAGGCAGCATCAAGGCATCTAGATCCATGAACCAAGTGATATGGGACTTGTTTGGCTCACTGACCACCAGAATCTCAGCATTCCTATGTGCTGCCTCTGCAAAGAGTGCATCAAGACAGGCCTGACTCCTGTTGACATTTGCCTGTAGCACTCAAAGATTCATGTTGAGCTACTGCATCTGATGGTTCAATGTCCCAGCTCTTCATAGCTGAGACATTTCATGTCACTCTGACAGGAGGTGACTCTATGGCCCTCCTCCTCTCAGTTGTAGCACAAAGACCTTCTGCCCAGGCCATTGCAGCATTGTTGAGCAATATGCCTGTCCTGCCAGCACTTGAAACACCTTTCAACTTCCACATGTTGTTTGACTGCACATTGCCCATCTAATATGATCCTTCCCACACCTTGTTAATTCTCTGGCTAGCTCAGCAGTCACCCTCATAGTTGCCTTCTGGGTCTCCCTATAAGCCAGCATGAAGTTGGTGACTTTCACATTCTCCAAACTACATCCAACTTCTTTGGCAAGCACCACCTGTACATCATCCTCTCTGACATTGATATCTAGTCCCTTTACATGGAGGAAGGAGTAGCACACTTTTTCTTTGAGCAAGATGCCTCAAAGGTTATTTATTCTATCTTGCAGCTTCTTCTGTGTGTCTTGTGATCTGATCTCTACCTTGCCAGCTCTATTTTTTGTCATTGATATGATATCAATATCTTTGGCCAGAGGAACTTCTTGTTTGAGCCTCTGCACCACCTCTGCAAAGTATCTACCAGTTTCTTCAATCTCATGGTTGTTTATCCTATTTGACTGCTTCTGCTGCTGTTGCTCACTCCACCTACTTCGACTCAACCTTACCTAATTTTTTTTGTTTCATGGAATGTAAGTTAATATCATTAACCAGAAATTATCACTTTAATGTTCATTTTGGTCCATTATTGTCAGGCGTTTTTGCACAAAATGATTATGATATTTGTGGTAAGCATGAAAAATACTTTAAAATGATAGGGCCTACCATATAGAAAGTTTAAATATTGGTAGGCTCTTACTTGGCACTTTTACCATGGTTTGTTATAAGGATTAATGATGGTGGGCTAGGAAATGTTGAAATTAAAAAAATATATATATTTATTTTATTATTAATTACATAAAACTCTACTATACCTACTGAAATAGATTCATTTCCTATAATACTGTAATGGGTTCTATCTCTAGAATAATGCTGGCAACACTTCAAATTAACACTCATACTTTATTTGCACAAACTATCCACAACATGCACTAATTAGTTATGTCACACAAAAGAAATCAATCAGAAACAGTTAAATCGATAATGTTCAGCTAATAAAGAATTTGCTATATTACTGTTCCAAAATCAATCACTAACTGTTAATAAGGCCAATCAAATATTAAATAATAACTTTTCACAAATATTAAATAATAACTTTTCAAGAAGAAACGTCTAAAACTTAACAGTTGAACACTTATGAAGCACTTACAAGTCACTGTTTTAATGTTTAAAGAAGCCTGAATAATAAACTGACACAATATACTGTGTTTATCACATAAAACGTTTGTATAACACAGTTTGTATTAGCGCTCACTGGTAATACCATTTGTATGAACGGAAATGGGAACTGTCACTCTGCCACTTTAACAGTTTTATCACAACTGACATCATGCTTACAAGAGTTTCTGCTTTATATACATTTTTGACATTCCAGTAAACAGTCAAACATTCTCCATTTTCCAAGACTAATCTATAAATTTCTCAAGTAAACAGGTCTCTAGGTCTCTAGATGAACCACGAGGCGAGGGGGAACAAAACTTGACTTAGTTGATCCTCCTGTACCATTAGGTGTTGAGGTTTGTGAGAGCTCTCCAAACTTCTCTTTCCTGAGCCTTCCACCTTGCGCTCCTCCAGTCCACTCTTCTCTCTGTCAACATTCTGCACACACCATCATCCCATCTCTTTCTTGGTCTTCCTCTTTTCTATTGCCAACGACCTTGCATTCCCATACTCTCTGTGGCAGTCTGTCCTTTCCCATTCTCAATACATGTCCCAGCCAGCTCAGTTGCATGGTTTCAATATTGTTTTTACTATTGGGACAGAGTTCAGGGTGTCTCCGATGTTCTGATTCCTGATCCTATCCCTTCTGGTTTTCCCATCTATTTTCCTCAGATACCTCATTTCTTGTGCCTGTATCTGACTTTTGCTCCGTTCTGAGAGTGTCCATGTTTTGCAAGAATAAGTCAGGGTTGGGACATTTGTAGATCTGAATGTCGCCAACTTGGTTGCCTGTCCCACCTCTCTCTTATTAAGGAAATTACCAGCCAAAGCCCAGTACAATCTACCACCAGCTACTGCTCTGCTGTTTACTTCCTCCTTCATTTTACCATTTATAAGTGATTTTGTTTTGGAGGATGAAGCCCACATAGGTCTGAGACCTGTGCGTGGGTAATGAGTTGGATGATGGTGATTGATGAGTTGGACCTACAGTTTTAGGTGGGTTCCGAACCACCAGGAAGTGATTTTACAGCAGAGAAGTGTCTTTTTTGCTGACCAATCTAATTGGTCACTGTTACAAACAGGACCTATGAGAATGCAGATTATCTCTATCTGATTGAACAGATACCTGCTATGGCTCAGGTATTGTGATACTAATTGGATCAAACAAAAACGTGCCAATTGTTGCTTCCGGAAGTTAGTTTTGACACAGGCAGATGATGCAGAAAAGTACTGTACTTTCTTCCTTGCATTCCATAACAATAAACTGATGCTACTGAACGAAAATAATAGGTCGGTAATAGGAAAGATACAGAAGAAAGCTAGAGAATGATATGGAAGAAAGCTAGAGAACGATACGGAAGAAAGCTAGAGAAAGATACGGAGCGGTTCTGTCAACAGGTATTGGCACAAAAACAGATACGATTCAAATTTATTCTCTATTAAAATTTACTGCAAGTCGTTAAATTTATCATAAAAATGAATTATTTACTTATTTTATTTGATGTTTTATTTTTCTGTTTATAATATTGTGAAGATAACAATAATAAGCCATATTTTGTTTACGATACGATTCCAAACATTAATAATTAATTAATGTGATAAAAATGCTGTTTGATACAGACACATTGATACACAATTACAATCGATGGTATCGAATATCGATATTGTCAAGTATCGAACCGCTTGCGACTATGTCACTGCTCACTGGATGGGATATCAAAATCAAACTGCATCTGTTCTCTGTTGTTTCTATTTTTTTTTTTTTTTTTTTTTTTTTTTTCCAAGATGAAGCCCACATAGGTCTGAGACCCGTGCGTGGGTAATGGTTGGATGATGGTGATTGATGAGTTGGACCTACAGTTTAAGGTGGGTTCCGAACCACCGGAAAGTGATTTTACAGCAAAGAACAGTGTCTTTTTTGCTGGCCAATCTAATCGGTCACCGTTACAAACGGGACCTACGAGAACGCAGCTTATCTCTCTGATTGAACAGATACCTGCTACGGCTCGCGGTATTATTAATAATTTATTTTCCATCCATGGTATTAGATAAAACCATGAAATTTTAACTCCAGCATTTTATTCTGCTTTTTAATCATCAATACAAGTAGGTTCATGCAATTTTATCTTCAGTATCTCGAAATATTTTTTTATCAATTTTATTTCATCAATTAGCCTATACATGTTAACCTTAGAATCTTCCTTATATATAGTTAAGTTTTAGCCTCTTGAATTGTACTTGTTAATTTTTTAAATGCCTCAGATTGCGAGTTTGACCAATTCCACTCAACATTATTTTTCAACAACTGTCGGTCTGTCGCAAAGGCGCAGTGAGATTAGACTTATTTGGAATAAATTTACACAAAACATTTGACACATAAAATGTTTGAGCATTCATGTCCTCATACATGTCGAATACACAAAAAAATCGATAATGCATTTACACTGCATCAACAAAGCAGTTTATTTTTAGTTTGATTTTTTTTCAATTTCAAGTGATTTTCATCACTAAAATGTCTAGCGATGAGGAAAATTTTTATATCTATCAACATGTGTCCAAATTTTAAACAATTTAATACTTTCAAAAACGTCTTTTCTTTTTTTTCTGTTTTTATATTCACTAGATTTCACATCGCAGATTTTAGTAGCCCTTATTTTTTCAATTAATTGCAGTGTTTTGTCTTTATTCCAGCTGGACATAATTAAATACTTTCACAACGCAATTAACGATTCATACAAAATGCTCTACTACTGTAGTAGTGTAAACAAAACAGTTTAAATTTTTCCCGCTAGAGTTGAAGATAAACATCATACAAGTCAAAGTCTGAGAAAATTTTTGCTCAGACGAAATGTATGAGCAAAAAAGACAGCTCATACAAAATTGTATGAGGACTTGTATGAGGAGATGTGTGCGATTTGTCAATTTGACAAGTATCTCATACAAATCCTCATACTTGTAAACAAGTGTAAACGTACCTTAAGTTGTGAATGTCACCAAACACTTTGGTGTTACGCTGTTACGGTATACCGTTGAAAAATCTCTGGACTCACACTCAAACCAAATGATAATTTTCTATACACGTACTTCCCAAATGGAGTTATGAAAGTAGTGATTAGTCTACTTTCTGGATCAAGTTCCAAGTTATATGGAAGGCTCCACACACAAAAAATGACGACCACGGCACAGCTGTGTTTCCAGTGGGATAGAAACAAGTATCAAGTTATATGATGAAATCCATCTTTCATATCAAACACAGGATAGTATTTTTTACCTCTGAGTAATAGTTCTAATTCACTGGCTGAGGGAATGGGGTGTGGATTCATCTTTAGACATTCATTCAAGTGAGCTAGACATATTCTAAGTTACTTATCTGGCTGGTAGAACTACAATACAATCACAATGTTGTTAACCCAATCCGTTGGTTGGTTAACAGGCTCTATAATTCCTTCATGCACTAACTTATCAAGTGTTCATTGAAAATTTGGTTTTACAGACTGGTACTTTTCGTACAGGATTTACTACAGGGACAATGTTCTCCTTAAGTTCTAATTTTAAGTTATCTTGAAACTTCCCCACACCATTGAACCTCAGCCGATGATTTTTTGCTATTATAAGCAGATACTCTTTGCTTTGAGTCAGCTGGTCGAATATTCCAGACTGTACTACTATTTTCTAACAAACCTAATGTCTTTAGAAGACATAACTTAATACAAGTATTCAAACCTAATATAGGCATATTTTTAGTATCAACAATAAATTTTATGGACACTAAGTCTTGTCTATTCCTAACACACATCGACTGTTCCAGAGCCAATTGTGGGCAATTCTTTGTTACACAGCTTAAAAATCTAAATTAATTGGGCTCTATCTTAGCTTTCAATTTGAACATATGGAACACCTTCAAAGGTAGAACATTACACTGAGCACTTGTTTCAAGTTTACATTATTGTTCTCAAGCTTAATACGTAGTTTCAGTTCATACTGACTTATGAGAATTTTTGACAATTTTATGAACACAAAATTCTTCTTGAACAACATCCTCATCTTTGCAACACGCATGAAGGTTCTTTTTAAGATTACGATATGAGCAGATAACATCAAAATGATTCTGGTTACTACAAACCCATACAGCACGGTTATGTCCCAGATATGTATCAGATACATAATTTCGAAACTTCTGATATGTATCGGAAACTTACAGAGACCTACCTGAAACGGAAACTTACAGAGACCTACCTGAAACATACCAGGTATGTACCAGGTACATCTAAATGTCCGCTTTGGTGATATGTTTCAAACAAGTATCATTGGTACATATTTGATATGTATCATTGATATGTACCAGAAATGAATCAATGGAATCTATCAGATATGTATCAAATATATGTATCCAATATGTATCAATGATATCTGTTTGAAACATATCAACAAAGCGGACATTTAGATGTATCAGGTACATACCACAGATGTATCTAATAGGTATCAGATTGGTTTCTGTAACTATCAGAGTTATGTAACCGATACATATCTGAGATGTATCTGCACAATATTCTATATTAATGAGGGTGAAAATAACAAATTAACAAAATGTATCCCTGATTCTTGTCAAGAATACAATTTGTAGAGGAGCTAGGATCAAAGAGGATAATATTGATCAATTACATGGAAGTGTGAAAGAAAACGCAAGAGTGGAATATAAATATATAAAATATATTTCATAAATATAGAATACATTTTGGAAAATAACAAAATATTATATAATAAGACACTGTTTTATAGAAAAAGTCATGAGCTCATTCTCTATTCTGTGATTCACTTTCACTTTTTTCTATTTCAAAAATCATATTAAAAAATATATATATATTTCAATACATATATTTTTAAATAAACATGATAAATTATTAAAAGATGATTGCTTAACAAATTCATTCATCAAAACTTCCTGGTAACTTACAGAAATCAGGTAACTACATAAATCTATCCATGGTATCTTATCCATTCGAGCAGGTCCATATCATCATCTGCTGTTTTCTCTGGTACATTACTGGAATAAAACAATTTAGATCATTAACAGTAAATAGCAGAAGTCACAAAGTTGATTCTCAAGCATGTGTAATATGAATATGTTTTTATTAAATCTAATTAGAAGAGAGGAGCCTGCAAACACTGGAGTTAGTTGGAAATAGTTGGTTAATTTTTCACCAGCCTAAATTTTTACATAGAAATTGAGATTGAAATAAGAAATTTTGTTGATGAAATGGAGAAAACTAAAACTCTATAGCTGGAGGAGTTGCTATTCCTCACTGACTTGTAGCAAGCATTTTATAAGGTGTATAAGGCCACTTACTGAATCAAATTTGTATTTTTCTTGAATTATGGTTGCATCAAGCTTTATTGGCTGCTCAAGTGAGAAGAATTGCACACGATGTGGTACTGCTATTCAAGCCACTACATAGAAATCACGTTTCTGTGGGCAAATCCATGCAGCATTAGGTGTGCATTTAGCTTTAGGCTTAAATATTCAAACAGAAACCGTTATTAATCGAAATGTCAACGTTTACATAAATTTTATTATCATATTTATTTAAGACTGATAAATTATTATTATTATTATTATTATTATTATTATTATTATTATTATTATTATTATTATTATTATTATTATTATTATTATTATTATTATTATTATTATTATTATTATTATTATTATTATTATTATTATTATTATTATTATTATTATTATTATTATTATTATTATTATTATTATTATTATTATTATTATTATTATTATTATTATTATTATTATTATTATTATTATTATTATTATTATTATTATTATTATTATTATTATTATTATTATTATTATTATTATTATTATTATTATTATTATTATTATTATTATTATTATTATTATTATTATTATTATTATTATTATTATTATTATTATTATTATTATTATTATTATTATTATTATTATTATTATTATTATTATTATTATTATTATTATTATTATTATTATTATTATTATTATTATTATTATTATTATTATTATTATTATTATTATTATTATTATTATTATTATTATTATTATTATTATTATTATTATTATTATTATTATTATTATTATTATTATTATTATTATTATTATTATTATTATTATTATTATTATTATTATTATTATTATTATTATTATTATTATTATTATTATTATTATTATTATTATTATTATTATTATTATTATTATTATTATTATTATTATTATTATTATTATTATTATTATTATTATTATTATTATTATTATTATTATTATTATTATTATTATTATTATTATTATTATTATTATTATTATTATTATTATTATTATTATTATTATTATTATTATTATTATTATTATTATTATTATTATTATTATTATTATTATTATTATTATTATTATTATTATTATTATTATTATTATTATTATTATTATTATTATTATTATTATTATTATTATTATTATTATTATTATTATTATTATTATTATTATTATTATTATTATTATTATTATTATTATTATTATTATTATTATTATTATTATTATTATTATTATTATTATTATTATTATTATTATTATTATTATTATTATTATTATTATTATTATTATTATTATTATTATTATTATTATTATTATTATTATTATTATTATTATTATTATTATTATTATTATTATTATTATTATTATTATTATTATTATTATTATTATTATTATTATTATTATTATTATTATTATTATTATTATTATTATTATTATTATTATTATTATTATTATTATTATTATTATTATTATTATTATTATTATTATTATTATTATTATTATTATTATTATTATTATTATTATTATTATTATTATTATTATTATTATTATTATTATTATTATTATTATTATTATTATTATTATTATTATTATTATTATTATTATTATTATTATTATTATTATTATTATTATTATTATTATTATTATTATTATTATTATTATTATTATTATTATTATTATTATTATTATTATTATTATTATTATTATTATTATTATTATTATTATTATTATTATTATTATTATTATTATTATTATTATTATTATTATTATTATTATTATTATTATTATTATTATTATTATTATTATTATTATTATTATTATTATTATTATTATTATTATTATTATTATTATTATTATTATTATTATTATTATTATTATTATTATTATTATTATTATTATTATTATTATTATTATTATTATTATTATTATTATTATTATTATTATTATTATTATTATTATTATTATTATTATTATTATTATTATTATTATTATTATTATTATTATTATTATTATTATTATTATTATTATTATTATTATTATTATTATTATTATTATTATTATTATTATTATTATTATTATTATTATTATTATTATTATTATTATTATTATTATTATTATTATTATTATTATTATTATTATTATTATTATTATTATTATTATTATTATTATTATTATTATTATTATTATTATTATTATTATTATTATTATTATTATTATTATTATTATTATTATTATTATTATTATTATTATTATTATTATTATTATTATTATTATTATTATTATTATTATTATTATTATTATTATTATTATTATTATTATTATTATTATTATTATTATTATTATTATTATTATTATTATTATTATTATTATTATTATTATTATTATTATTATTATTATTATTATTATTATTATTATTATTATTATTATTATTATTATTATTATTATTATTATTATTATTATTATTATTATTATTATTATTATTATTATTATTATTATTATTATTATTATTATTATTATTATTATTATTATTATTATTATTATTATTATTATTATTATTATTATTATTATTATTATTATTATTATTATTATTATTATTATTATTATTATTATTATTATTATTATTATTATTATTATTATTATTATTATTATTATTATTATTATTATTATTATTATTATTATTATTATTATTATTATTATTATTATTATTATTATTATTATTATTATTATTATTATTATTATTATTATTATTATTATTATTATTATTATTATTATTATTATTATTATTATTATTATTATTATTATTATTATTATTATTATTATTATTATTATTATTATTATTATTATTATTATTATTATTATTATTATTATTATTATTATTATTATTATTATTATTATTATTATTATTATTATTATTATTATTATTATTATTATTATTATTATTATTATTATTATTATTATTATTATTATTATTATTATTATTATTATTATTATTATTATTATTATTATTATTATTATTATTATTATTATTATTATTATTATTATTATTATTATTATTATTATTATTATTATTATTATTATTATTATTATTATTATTATTATTATTATTATTATTATTATTATTATTATTATTATTATTATTATTATTATTATTATTATTATTATTATTATTATTATTATTATTATTATTATTATTATTATTATTATTATTATTATTATTATTATTATTATTATTATTATTATTATTATTATTATTATTATTATTATTATTATTATTATTATTATTATTATTATTATTATTATTATTATTATTATTATTATTATTATTATTATTATTATTATTATTATTATTATTATTATTATTATTATTATTATTATTATTATTATTATTATTATTATTATTATTATTATTATTATTATTATTATTATTATTATTATTATTATTATTATTATTATTATTATTATTATTATTATTATTATTATTATTATTATTATTATTATTATTATTATTATTATTATTATTATTATTATTATTATTATTATTATTATTATTATTATTATTATTATTATTATTATTATTATTATTATTATTATTATTATTATTATTATTATTATTATTATTATTATTATTATTATTATTATTATTATTATTATTATTATTATTATTATTATTATTATTATTATTATTATTATTATTATTATTATTATTATTATTATTATTATTATTATTATTATTATTATTATTATTATTATTATTATTATTATTATTATTATTATTATTATTATTATTATTATTATTATTATTATTATTATTATTATTATTATTATTATTATTATTATTATTATTATTATTATTATTATTATTATTATTATTATTATTATTATTATTATTATTATTATTATTATTATTATTATTATTATTATTATTATTATTATTATTATTATTATTATTATTATTATTATTATTATTATTATTATTATTATTATTATTATTATTATTATTATTATTATTATTATTATTATTATTATTATTATTATTATTATTATTATTATTATTATTATTATTATTATTATTATTATTATTATTATTATTATTATTATTATTATTATTATTATTATTATTATTATTATTATTATTATTATTATTATTATTATTATTATTATTATTATTATTATTATTATTATTATTATTATTATTATTATTATTATTATTATTATTATTATTATTATTATTATTATTATTATTATTATTATTATTATTATTATTATTATTATTATTATTATTATTATTATTATTATTATTATTATTATTATTATTATTATTATTATTATTATTATTATTATTATTATTATTATTATTATTATTATTATTATTATTATTATTATTATTATTATTATTATTATTATTATTATTATTATTATTATTATTATTATTATTATTATTATTATTATTATTATTATTATTATTATTATTATTATTATTATTATTATTATTATTATTATTATTATTATTATTATTATTATTATTATTATTATTATTATTATTATTATTATTATTATTATTATTATTATTATTATTATTATTATTATTATTATTATTATTATTATTATTATTATTATTATTATTATTATTATTATTATTATTATTATTATTATTATTATTATTATTATTATTATTATTATTATTATTATTATTATTATTATTATTATTATTATTATTATTATTATTATTATTATTATTATTATTATTATTATTATTATTATTATTATTATTATTATTATTATTATTATTATTATTATTATTATTATTATTATTATTATTATTATTATTATTATTATTATTATTATTATTATTATTATTATTATTATTATTATTATTATTATTATTATTATTATTATTATTATTATTATTATTATTATTATTATTATTATTATTATTATTATTATTATTATTATTATTATTATTATTATTATTATTATTATTATTATTATTATTATTATTATTATTATTATTATTATTATTATTATTATTATTATTATTATTATTATTATTATTATTATTATTATTATTATTATTATTATTATTATTATTATTATTATTATTATTATTATTATTATTATTATTATTATTATTATTATTATTATTATTATTATTATTATTATTATTATTATTATTATTATTATTATTATTATTATTATTATTATTATTATTATTATTATTATTATTATTATTATTATTATTATTATTATTATTATTATTATTATTATTATTATTATTATTATTATTATTATTATTATTATTATTATTATTATTATTATTATTATTATTATTATTATTATTATTATTATTATTATTATTATTATTATTATTAGTAGTAGTAGTAGTAGTAGTAGTAGTAGTAGTAGTAGTAGTAGTAGTAGTAGTAGTAGTAGTAGTAGTAGTAGTAGTAGTAGTAGTAGTAGTAGTAGTAGTAGTAGTAGTAGTAGTAGTAGTAGTAGTAGTAGTAGTAGTAGTAGTAGTAGTAGTAGTAGTAGTAGTAGTAGTAGTAGTAGTAGTAGTAGTAGTAGTAGTAGTAGTAGTAGTAGTAGTAGTAGTAGTAGTAGTAGTAGTAGTAGTAGTAGTAGTAGTAGTAGTAGTAGTAGTAGTAGTAGTAGTAGTAGTAGTAGTAGTAGTAGTAGTAGTAGTAGTAGTAGTAGTAGTAGTAGTAGTAGTAGTAGTAGTAGTAGTAGTAGTAGTAGTAGTAGTAGTAGTAGTAGTAGTAGTAGTAGTAGTAGTAGTAGTAGTAGTAGTAGTAGTAGTAGTAGTAGTAGTAGTAGTAGTAGTAGTAGTAGTAGTAGTAGTAGTAGTAGTAGTAGTAGTAGTAGTAGTAGTAGTAGTAGTAGTAGTAGTAGTAGTAGTAGTAGTAGTAGTAGTAGTAGTAGTAGTAGTAGTAGTAGTAGTAGTAGTAGTAGTAGTAGTAGTAGTAGTAGTAGTAGTAGTAGTAGTAGTAGTAGTAGTAGTAGTAGTAGTAGTAGTAGTAGTAGTAGTAGTAGTAGTAGTAGTAGTAGTAGTAGTAGTAGTAGTAGTAGTAGTAGTAGTAGTAGTAGTAGTAGTAGTAGTAGTAGTAGTAGTAGTAGTTTGTAGGTGAACGTGAATTATTGGGCAAGTAATAATTCTTTTTTCAATTTAGCGATGCTTGAGTAAAGAGGCAGAAGTCAAATTAGTGTTTCAGATGCTACTTTTCAACCAATAAACATGAAATTAGAAATTTAGAATTTTAAAAAATTGTCATACCTACAAATATCTATTTTTAACTAATGAAAACAGTAAAGGTTAATGGATGAAGGTTCAAAGAGATGGAAAACTCTTTTATTTCTTGATAAATAATGGAAATAATGAATAATATAATAAAATAATGAAAAACTCTCTTATTTCTTGAGAAGTAAGCAATCATTAAGGGAAAAATAGAATTAGATCTCACCAACTACTTTATACAGACAGTCGGTTTTGAAGGATTTTTCTTCCTCCCCAACATGCTGAATTTATTTGTCATTTCTGCTGTATATGCTATATTTTACAACCTAACCTAAAAGAAGGAAGTTGGAAACGCTTTTTGTGCACTAAACTAAAGCTGTACCTAATGCCTAAAAATTGGCTATGCTGTTTTTTAATCTAAAAATACGGAGTGATCATAAAAGAATGGGGCTTTGATCATGGTATCACAAAAACCGAATTAATTACAGTCAGTCTAGTTGTACAAAGGCCTGTTAAGTTTAATCTCCAATTAACAATGTTAATTATTCTTATGAGTAATCAAAGATTAACTTTAATCCACTTTTTTGCAACCGGCCCTTAATGTCATTAAATTCTACTAATTTGTTGTTTCAAACAGTTTTCTTACTAATCAATGAAGTAATATAAATTTTAAGAATTATTCTATGTGCGCTCTTAGTTGCTTGACAAATGTTCGAACAATAATCAACTTTTATTTATTTTTACTTTTTATATTATTTTTTTTTTTGTATATTAAATTGACTTTAGCACCTAATGATAGACTAAATAACGTAAAAATAATAATAATAATAAATAACTATGACAAATTAGAAGAATTAAAATCAACTGTAAGTCACTTAGAATTTTGCTAAAACCATGTTTGAGACCACACCATTCTTTTATGATCACTCTGTATTTTTAGATTAAAAACAGCATAGCCAGCCTTTAGGCATCAGGAACAGCTTTAGTTTAGTGGATAAAAAGCGTTATCAACCTCCTTCTTTCAGATTAGGTTGTAGAATAATATAGCAAATACAACAGGACGACGCTACTGCGCATGCGCGAATCGAAATTAACTAATTATGTAAAAAACTGTTTGAAATGGCGAATTAGTTGAATGAAAAACATTAACTGTAAGAGATTCGGTTTTTGTTTAAACCGTGTTTGAAACCGCACCATTCACGTGGGATAACCTTGTATTTTCACAAATGAATTATTCAGTACAGACGAAGAACCAGACCATTCACACACAAAATGTCATGCCAAAATACATGTTTATGTATTGGAAAAGCTATCAGGTTCCTACAATAAGTGTATTGTATTGATGATTGACCATACAATATCCAAATAAATAATTGACAATAGAAACTTAAAAATCACTTTTAAGTGGAAATTATGACTCACGTTATGGCGTGACGGCCATTTCACTCTGTTGTCAAGAGCATCGTCAGACGACCCACAGTACACTGATTTAAGGTATGAGTTTGAGATGAGCTCAAAGTCAACAGAGTGAAACGGCCGTCACGCCATAACGTGAGTCATAATTTCCACTTAAGTGTTTTTTAAGTTTTTATTATATTAGTAGAAACAAGATGGATCTTCAACATCAAAATAATTGACATTCATAAAACCTGAATTGGTTAAATTAAAACTTGATTCTATGTTGAATGAAAAGTGAAATTTAAAAAGATTATTCAACTTACACATTTTTTGAGAATTTCGTGATCAAAATTTTGATTAAAGTCAATCAATTGACTTTCAGTTGTGATTGGAAATCTGGCAATCTCTTCTGGGTCGGCTAATGATGTATTTTCCTTCTTTGCAAGTGAATAAAGTTTCGCTTCAAGCATTCGAACTTTAAACAGAAGAGTATTTAGTTTCCTCAAAACCTCTGCTTTGAAGTCTGAAACAATTAAAATTACAATTAAAACAGTAGGGCATTGATAATAATAAGAGTAATCAGTCACATCTTTGGGATGTGAACAAGCATTGGCGAATTCAATTAGTACTAAATAAGTAGTAATTTACAACCCCCCAAACCAGAGCCTCTTTAACATTAAATAAAGTGCACTTTGGAGGCGTTGTCAAATTTTCAACCTCAAAATAATTATATGTTCTGAAAATATAATAAGTTTTAAAGAACTTTTTCTTTTTTCTTCATCTGGGCTCAATGGTTACTGGTAACTTTGTAACAGATGGGGGTGCTCACAATCTCAAATCATTATTATTCTAGATTATTAGCAAATTAATAACAGTTAAGCTTGTTAAAACAACATTAAAATTTGGTAAATATGGTATCCTCATTGATCTTATGAGATATTGTTCAGACTAGTGCTGTACATTTTTGTGAAATTTATGTTATTCATGCTAGAAAAACAATCAACAGATGAGACAATCAATACTAAAATAGCAATGAAAGGATAATCTTATTTGATACTTACTGAAATGTTGATGCTTTCTAAAAATCCTCTTCAAATCACAAAACTTTAAAAGCATTGGCCACACTTGAAACGATGGTAAAAATGTCACACAAACATTAGAAAAGCCACCAAAACAGGTCGAAATTGATGATTCGTGTTTACAACAATGGCCGTTTAGCAGACAAGTCCTTCTAGACGCTACCCACAAATACTTGCCAAGGCGCATGTACAGTCTAAGTGCATTGTGGGTAGGTTTCATGGATACTTATCAGATATGTATCAGATATGTCTTGGTATGTATGACTGGATCTGAAGAAAACCTGTTATGATGAGATGTAGCTGGGACCTATCTGAAAGCTATCATTTGATACATACATTTTGGATCACATAGTTACATATCTGATAGGTATCTGTGACTTAGTGTGCTGTATGGGAATGTTGCATGGTTTCCCAAAGGCTGGACTCTCTAAAAAACCATGTGTTTGATTACATGTGCTGCAATTGAACAAATTGCCTGACCTGGTGCTCTGCTCACCTTGCTTGAAATTATTTGACAATTTGTTAGTCAGTTTTATCAAATTTCTGTTCATCACTATGAACGTCCATTAGCATTAAATCGTTTATTTAGTGCACAAATTTCATTAGATTTACCCTGCAAAAGTTGAATCTGCTGCTTGCTACACTCTGCAGCCCTGCACTGGGAGACTGCATCTGTCAGTTTCAAATCACTATCCTGTAAAAGTCTCTCCTGTAGACTAGTATCAATAACCTCCCCCAATAACGATCAAGTCTAATTAAAGATGTTTCTTCATGGAATTCACATAGCTTTTCTAATCTCTTCAAATCAGTTAAAACATGTTCAAACGACCCACCTTCTTACTGCCATCAAGAAGAAAACGTAAACCTGTCGTAGGTTATATTTTTGCTATGTTCACAAATGATGTGCCTCATTGACTTTTGAAAATGTCTTCCTATCTTTTTCAGTTAAGTCGAAAGTATTGTAAGCCTCCAATGGATTTTCACCAATGCAGTTCAACAACATTACAATTTTAACTTAATATTTTTTGTCATCACCACCCGAAACTTTCAAATAGATTCCAAAAGCCAATTGAAAACTATCTATTCTCTTCAGATCAAGTTCAGCAATTGAGTGATCAAGTGACTGTGAAGTGACAACTCAGAGAGTTCTGCTCCAAGAACACACATATAGTCTACTCCACTCTACATCATACACCACTTTCTACAAGAATCATAACTAGTAAGTCTTCATCTGTACACATAAATTAACTTCATCACTTTTAATAGACAAAATGTCTTCATTATTTGAAAAGATCACAGATGATGCAAATTTGCCAGTGAAAGGAACAAATTTATCAGTGGAGTATGATCTTAAGAGTCCTGTACAGGGCTTAATTAAATCCAACTCTATGCAGATGATATACACAGACATTAGAGTTAATTGTCCTCAAAGAACATTTCCTAAAATCTTTGATAGATCTGGAATGGCTCTTCATCATCAAGTGATAGTGGTGTGATTAATGTAAACTATGAAGGGAGTGTGGGAGTGATATTGTTCAATTTGAATAAAGAGGACTATATAGTGAAAAAAGGTGACAGAATCGCTCAGATTGTTTTTCTCAAATATGATTAAAATGTGGACAAATCATGTGATGTTATAAGACATAAGAGAGGAGATGGAGGGTTTGGTTCAACTGATGACAAACCAAAATACCAGTGCTTATCTGATGTTAGGAATAGTTTAATTAATCCATAAAGTTTTGAGTTTTATAATTATTTCATTCATTAAAACACATTTTTATTTAAAAGTTATCACTCAACACTCTCAGCTTTACTGCTGAACTATATCAATTACACTCAGATAGTTAGGTTCGGTTAGGTTAGACACTTAGAATGGATAGATTATAAATTCAAACTAGATCAATTTTACGAATTTATCAGTTTAGCTCCATATGAGGCTGATAGTAAGGTAATTGAGCCAGAATATTTAAAAGATTTTGCTTACATTCTTGAACCTTCAAAATTTAATCTCACTGATGCAAAATATTTAGAAAAAGATTGTGCTTTCATTCTTGAACTTTTAAAAAACTTTCTAGTCTTAGACAGTAATGTTATTGAGGAAAGGAAGCAGCATGCAATTTAGATTTATCTGAGAGAAATTATTAGTAATAAAACAGTATTTGGCTTTGGCACCTACTTATTGTTTTTTTGCAGTTTTTTACATTACTATGTGTATTCAGATAAATTAGAAGGTTGGACATATTTCAAACATTTTATTTTTTCTATTCTTTTTTAGATGGACATCTCAATTTTATCATTATATGTGAGGGAGTAGATACAGTATACCTCTAGCAGAATAAAAATGTAGCTTATATTTCATCAGATTTGAAAACGTTGTATGAGTTTATGCGAGAAGAATTTGAGGGGTCTTTTACAAGTCAAAAAAGCCTTTTAAAATGTTAAAAAACTTAATATGGTTCAGTTTGAAAAGCACATCAACTCTGCTTTCAGTGAGAAAAAATACAAGCTTAAACTCCAAGAAAATAATTATTGTAAAGATGATGGTGATAAAATACTAGAACTTGCAGAGAACTTCCTACCAGAATTTATTAGTGATAGTGAAGATTGTGATATTTTCAATGCTACCAACACTGATCAACCTGATAATACTAACAAGTCAGCTTGTTGTGATAGTAATGGCCAGTTGCATGAAAGCCAATTAAATTTTATCCCTGTATCCCAGTAATGATGTGATCTATGGATATTCTATTCTTTAATCTATGGAGATTAAACTTACTGGAGAGAATTAAGTTGCACAAAGGACAATTATGTACAAGCTATAACACTGATTAGTCTAACTGGTGTAAAATATATTTAACTGCCTAATCACCAAGGATTAAATTTCACTAATGCCCATTAAGTTACATTTTATAGGTTATGTTTATTGTACCAGAACATGGAACTGCAAATTTGGTTGTAGGTGTTGAAAACCTTTCAAAATGAATAAAATCTATTGAGAATATAATAATATTGAGATAGTTGAATAATAATTCAAAAACTTCACAATGAAATGATTCTAATTCATATTTTTCCCCAACTTCAGAATCAGCTGTTGATTAAATTACAGTGTTGCCAGATTGTGCTTGTTCAGTTAACGAAAAATTACTAATGAATCTTTGTGCAACAGAAATAAACCCATTACACTTACAAGTTAGTTAACTGACATTAAACTCCTGGTGTAATTGGCTTTCATGCAACCGGCTGTAAGTCTGATGATTCAGATTATGAAGTGTTGCAGTGTTGTGAATTACCATCCGGATGTTTCACATACTGCTGGACAGATCATGATGGTGTCTTGGAAATTATCTCTTAGATTCCAACTTATTATTGAAAGCAGATTGTGTATAAGAGAATATGTATAAATATAATAGCAGATTACATATTTTTAATCAAATATATTATATTCTTATAAACTATGGTATAATTCAAAAGCAAATCGAGTTTTTATTGTAGTGTATGTGGCCCTGAATGCTGTCCATTTAGTCCAAATTAAAGCTAGGAAACTGAGCCTTTATTTGGCAAATTTTAGTTAACCAATCATTGTAACACTTTGTAACATGGCCGGTTGCACAAAACCAGTTGAATAAGGAGTTTAATGTCAGTTAACTAACTGTCATAAGTACAACAGCTTTATTTCAGCTTCAGTCTAGATTGAGCGCTCGTTGAGTGAACATCGAAAATTATAGCTCAGCTAAAGTGAAATAGTAATAATTGATTCAATTCAATTGTTAAAAATCGGAAAGTGTGTCATCGTGTATAGTGCGAATTCAGCATATTGACTCTATTTGTAGTGTTTCGCGGGTGAATAACCTGGCCAATCGCCAGGTCACGAACCTGAAATTTACTAATTAGTATATGAAATCTCCACAGACTCCAAATGAAATCCTGATACCGGAGTATGAAGAATCAGATGAGGACATAACCGATTCTGAATTGAAAACAATGGCTAATAGTGATATGGAAAACCCGTTAGAAAACTTATGTCATGATTACCTACGAGACATTAACAAACTACAGGAACTACAAGTTAGCTTGAGAAAATGGGCAATGAGTGAATTTGATAAGCGCAAAGTTTCACGTGCGGACTATGATGCTTTTCTTGAGATGAGCAATAATTTATCTGAAGTTACAGCCAAATTAGAGACAAGAACTGTTACCTTGAACCATTTAGCTCCCACCTTAAATAACAAGAAAATTTGTGATTCTGTGCAAGCTATCAGTAATTCAGTTCAAGAACTTACGACTGTTAAACCTATATCTTATGCACAAATGGTCCAACAACCGAGGTTGACAAATGGAAAGCAAGCGATTGAAGTAAGTTTGAACAAGAGACAGACGCAGCCGAAAGAAGAAGTGCTTATTATCAAGCCAAAAGAACAGGCAGGAAATGAAAAGGATATGAGCAACAGCATACGTATGGAGATACCGCGCAAAGAAAACATCAGGGTGAAGAGATCCACAAACATCAAAGGTGGAGGAGTATTGTGGAGGTTCCTTGACTCGGCGGAGGACAAGAGGAAGATTATGGATAGCAGCATCGCAAAATCCGGAGGACTTAAAGTAAGTGAACCGAGGAATAAATCACCAAAAGTTATCATATATAATGTACCTAGTTATCTCAATGAAAATGAAATTGTTGATCAAATTTTCGACAAAAATTTTGCAACATCGAACATATCTAGCAAACAGTTTCAAGAAGATTTCAAGCCGGTGTTTAAAGTAGGGCCTAAAGATAAATCACACATGCACTGGGTTGTGTCTTGTGATCCTGCCATAAGGAAAACCTTAATTGCTAACAATAGAGTTTATATTGAATGGACCTCATGTAAAGTGAAAGATTTTATCATAGCACAACTGTGCTTTAAATGTCAAAATTATGGACACATAACCAAGCATTGCCGGGCACAGACTTCGATTTGTGGTCATTGTGCAACAAGTGGACATGATTTGAAGCAATGTGACAAGAGCAAGGAAAAGCCTGTGTGTTATAATTGTAAAAAAATTGGTAAGTCGGCAGATCACAGAATAAGCGATCCAAACTGTCCGTGTTATATCAAAGCTTTACAGCAACAAATGGACAGAACCAATTATGGGACTGTTTAATAAACTGAAGCAGATAAGAGCTTCCTTTTCAAAAGTCAATAGTGTCGATGAACAATGTAATATAGAGCCGGCACAAATTAGTCTTCAAAATTTTCTCTGTGATACTTGTAAATTAAATACGGTCAAATCAGCACCAAAAAGTAGGGTTTCTCTAGTTTATAATTTTGGTATTGATACTGATTTTAATATTTCATTTGCTTATACTAAGAAAAACACAATCATTTTGTCTAAAGGTCTTTCGGAAATTATTGGGAGGAAAAATATAAGTGGAATAGAATTATCCCAATTTCCAACAATTTATTCCGAAGGTGTGAGATTGAAAGCTTACAACAATAATCTCATAATTATTGATTCTCATGAAAGTGAAACAAAAGAATTTCAAAGAATAATAGCAAACATAGATAAATGGGCTTCTGTAAATTATCCATCAGTATTAGGAATAGATATAATTGATACCAGTACAAATAAGTGTGAGATTTCAAGTATTGATTTGTTTAATCTCGTTCTCCGGACGGAAAACATTAATTACGTCTTTTTATTACCGGGGAATTAACTATTTGGAGTTCCTCAATATTCCACAGAAAAATGAGAATGAAACTGTGTGTCCAAAGGGGTTTTTCCCCGGGTATACGAAATTTGAGTGCTATTTAAGTAGTATGCTTGAACTTCGAAAATTTTTACAGCAATATGATGTGATAAATGCTGAAGTATACACAGAAGTATTGAATATTCTAAATAGTAACAACTATAGTAAAACATCTACGATATTCCACGAGATAAATAGGAAAAAGATGAATATTTTTGATAACTACTTGAGAACTTTTATATGGCCAACAAAAAATGTAGGCTATATAAGATGGGTTTTTGTTTGGATAAAGGGGGTAGCTATGTTTCTTTTGAAAAAAATAATAGGAAATTTCAAACCAAGTCCAGATATATACTAGTTACAAAAGATACAAGATTAATGTTTAATGTAGAACTTCTTTCCACAATTTTGAAAATAAATATAGAGCATTGTAAGATGCCAAATATTCAGTGGGTATCAGGAGTTCCAGGTTGTGGAAAAACATTCTCTATTGTAAGTCAACACAATCCCGGGAAAGATCTTGTTTTGTGTCAGACAAAAGCAGGCGTGATTGACATTAGAAAAGCTGTTAATGATAAATTCAAAATTAATTGTAATAGAATTAAGTTAGATTATAGAACTGTATCATTTATAATGAATGGCTCAGGTAAAAGGTATGAAAGAGTATTTATTGATGAGGCAGCTGTAATGCATGCTGGCGATGTAGGATTTATTGCAGAACTTACAAAAGCAAAAAATATTATATTATTTGGTGATTCAAAACAAATACCCGATATTGAAAGAAGCAATTTGAGGGCCAGATGGTATCATATTTCCAATATTTGTGACCCAATTTTTTCAAAACCAACATCAAAGAGATGCCCAATTGATGTTTGTTTCAGTCTCTCAAAATTTTACCCCTACTTCAATACATTAAATATCAAAAATATAAATTCAATTGAACCTACAATTCATGATAGTGAATATCTTAGACTTAAGAAAGATACTTTGGTACTAGCTTTCACACAAATGGAGAAAAAGATGTTAGTTGAATGTTTGGGTACTAGGTATGATAGATCAATTAAAGTACATACTATTCATGAGGCGCAGGGCTTAACATCTAAAAGAGTGGCCCTCGTTAGGATAAATCCAAGGCCACTGGAAATCTACAATAGTATTCCTCACGTAATGGTAGCCTTGAGCAGACACACTGAAAGTTTTCAGTACCTAACAAGAGGAGAACAGGATTTGATGTTATCTCTGACAACAAAAATAAAAAATTATAGCCAAACACATCTTTTAAACTAGCACAAAAATATAAACAGAGAAATTGAACATGAACAAAAATGGAGATCTGGTCAATAGGAGATGATTTAGAGATATTTCTTGAGGTAGAGGACTTAGTTCTACAGGACTCATGCGAATTGGGTAGAGTGATTGGAAATTGCCAGCTTAAAGTTCTGAATTTCAATATTAGGAGTATAAATAGAAATTTCGATGACCTCATGATTCAACTGCAGGGAATGAACTTTCAGTTCGACATTATCATATTGACTGAGTGTTGGCTTAAAAATGATTATGTGCCACAGCGCATTGATAATTACAGCGTTTTCTATACAACGAAAAACCGATTACAAAATGACGGAGTTGTAATTTATGTAAAATCAAATTTGAACTGTCTCTCTGAGGAGTTTGAGATATGCCAGTCTAATGCTTTGCATCTCAAACTTATTTTCAATAAAAAAGTGCTGAATATTATTGCAATCTATCGGTCGCCATAACAGCATGATATCTCTGACTTCTTGGCTGGCCTTAGACTGATTCTGGATAGCTTGAGGGGTAGGCCTGTTATGTGTTTGGGCGATATAAATATAAACACTCTTCCTCCACACAACAACCAGGTTCATGATTACTTAGATCTAGTAAGTGAGTATGGACTCAGGCATTGTATAAAAAAACCAACTAGGGTAATTGAGGATACACATTCATGTATTGATCATATCTTGATTAGTTTTAGTAAAATACTTCCTATTGTTTATGAGAACTCTATAACAGATCACTTCATGACGATTATAGGAGTAGGTGATTCAGACTGTCAAAATCGCAATTATGCTTCCAATGAAAATAATACTATAAGGAAGTCTGTGAATTTAGTTGGATTGAGGGCTCAACTTTCTATCGAGGAATGGCTTCCTGTTTATGAATTAAGAGACACTAATAGAGCATATGAGAAATTTATCAACATTTTTAGTAGGCATATAGCAATTAATACAAATTCTTATCTATCAAACAGGAAACTCAAACCAATAAAGCTCTGGATAACTCAGGGTCTAATAAGAGCTATAAAGACCAGAGACGATTTAAATTTGAAATGGAAACAGCACCCCAATGATGTTCAGCGTTCTGATTACTACCGTAGGTACAGAAATCTACTTAATTCACTCATACAACGCACTAAAGAGGATTATTTTAAAAGTAAAAATTGAGAGGGCTGGAAGTAATATGAAGAAAACATGGTCGGTTATAAAAGAAGTGGCAGGATCACTGAATAAAACTAAGCAAGATCTGGATAAAATTCAATTTGAAGATGATATAATTTCACTGGATGAACGCCCAGATGATGTTTTAAAATGTGTCAACAATCATTTTGCTCGTATAGGTAAAAAGATGGCACATAACATTAGTAGTAAATTGAATAAACCTTTAGAAGATATAATTTCTAATTATCAACCATATAGACAAATTTCATCATCCATGTTCCTTTGTTCAGTGGATGAGCATGAAGTACTTGCTACAATGAGTACACTTAAAACTGATAGCTTGCCAGGTAGGGATGGATTGAGTAATGACATTATAAAAAGTGTAAAGGAGTACATAGTCAAACCATTAGTGTACATATTCAACTTGAGCTTTGAAAATGGGGTATTTCCTGATCTCATGAAGAAGGTATGTGTAAGGCCCCTTTCATAAGGGAGGTGATAAACTGTTACTTGGGAACTACAGGCCAATCTCACTAGTAAGTAATCTATCAAAGATCTTGGAAAAACTAATGAAAAGGCGTCTCATCAATTACTTAGATAGGAATAGAATTTTATCGTGCAATCAATATGGTTTCCGTGCAGGTAAGAGTACAGAAGATCCACTCTTTGAATTCTCCAAATATATTACTGAAAGTCTTGATAGGAATGGTAAATGCATGGGAATATTTTTAGATCTGGCTAAAGCTTTCGACACAGTTTCACATGACCTTCTTTTGAAAAAACTAGAGGCAATTGGTATTCGAGGAGTCACTCATTGTTGGTTCAAATCCTATCTCAGAAATAGAACTTAGGCAACAAAAATTGGAAATCGATTGAGTGAGGATATAAATGTTGAATTTAGGGTACCTCAGGGGACTGTGCTAGGACCAATTTTGTATCTTATTTTTGCTAATGATCTATGCTCACTAGAAATAAATGGAAAACTGGTAGCCTTTGCTGACGATACTGCACTTTTGTTTAATGGTGATTCATGGGAAGAGGTTTTCAGAACAGCAGAGCTGGAGCTCAGTAAGGTTTCGTCCTGGCTTGATGATAACCTTCTGACTTTGAATGCTGAAAAGACAGTGTTTTTGGTTTTCTCCCTGAAAGAAGCCACGAAACCCCTTAAGAACACTTTGCAGATACACAAATGTGAACAGAGTGGTGTGGCATGCAATTGCCCAGTAATAATGAGATCAAGCACAGTGAAATATTTGGGAGTTTTGGTGGATGATATGTTCCGATGGGATAGACAAGTAGAGGGTGTTGTAAAAAAGCTGCGAAAGCTGGTATATGTTTTCACTCAGTTACGGAACATATTGCCAGAGCCAACTCTGAAAGTGGTTTACTATTCTCGTGTAGAATCAATAATTAGATATGGTATCCTTGTTTGGGGAGGAGCTTATCATATTTCAATAGATTCACTTTTGAAAACACAAAAACTTCTGCTTAGGGTGATTTGTCACAAACGCCCACTATTTCCATCAATACAACTGTTTAGGGATTACAGGGTGCTCAGTGTTAGACAGCTATACATTTTAGTAGTTATCACTTACATAAAGAGATATCCAATACATATTCAATACGTTGAACATGAACACACACCAGAGCCCGCAATAGAGATCTTGCAATACCCAGGGCCAACACAACTTTTGCACAAAAATCTGCATTGTATATTGGTTCCAAACTATTCAATAGAATGCCAGGTTTTTTTAAAGAGGCAGTAAATTTATCAAAATTTAAGAGCTTATTAAAAAAAATGGTTGATAGAAATGAATTACATAGAATGTGAAGTATTGTACAACACCTAACAATTAGTAGTGATATATGGTGATGATTTTGTTAATGATTTAATTGATTATTTAAAATTATGTTTAGTGCAGTAGTTGTAGTGGTATTAGTATTAATATTTGTAGTGGTTAGTATTACATATTAGTAGTAGAAACTAATGTAGTCGTGGTGGTGTTAGTAGCGTAGTAGTAGTGGTGGTGGTAGTAATTGTAATACTGAATTCAGCACTATATTCAAATTTGGTTTTGGATTTCTAGACTGTTCATCCCGATACATATTTTATATAGTGGGGTAATCATAGTTAACAATATTGCTTAATATAGAAACTACAAAATTGTATTCTCAATTTATTATATGCTTCTGTTTTATTTTATTTCATTAAACTCTTCTGGGCAATTGCAATTTGCTCAGAGAAATTATTATTATTATTATTTCTGTTGCACAAAGATCCAAAAGTTAATTTTTGTTAACTGATTGTGCACAATCTGGAAACACTGAAATCTAACTTAATGGGAGTTTGTGAAATTTAATTCTCATTGAATGGGCGGTTAAGTATCTCTTACACCAGTTAGTCTAATCAGCTTTATCGCTTGTAATTGTGCTTTGTGCAACTAAATTTTTTCCATTAAGTTTAATCTCCATAGAATGACATTATTCTACAGGGTATAAATTTAATTGGCTTTTGTGCAACTGGGCGTTCACATTTTACTTCACTTCTGAACATTATTATGACAAAGTTGATAGCAATACTATGTATTTTCGGTAGATGTTAATAAGAATGTTTGTACATTATGTATTCGTTGTTTCAAAGAGTTAAAAGATTGATATAAGCTTTATTGGCCATATTTATGAACGTTCCTTCAGCCTCTCTTGTCTCGAGGGACTCTTGAAATTCAATTTATTTTAATAGGCATTTCAAGAGTACCTCAAATCAAGATGCATTGAAGTACGTTCATAAATATGGGCATAAATCTTTGTTTATTTTTTGGTTACCGGTAGTTGTAAAGTAATAGATCTAAACTTGTTAGATAAGTTGAGTTTCATTAAAATCAAATATTGTATCACTTGACTGATTTTAATTGTTTAAATTGATTTCATTTGTTTAATGAACTTACTGTTGATTCTCATCAATTTCTGTAAAGGAAGGATGAGATAAGATTGAAGCAATTAATTGAAATACTCAAATTATATATATTTGTAATTGAATTTAAGTATGAAGAACATGAACAAATTATTGGATCTTTTTTATATAATTCATTCTACATGTTAAATAGCACTTATTGTTCAATTAGTTATGTGTCAGACTATCTATTAGCGGATAATAATAAATAGGTAATTGCATTTTTTTACTCACAGATTAGATTTTAACAACTTGACTGAATAAATAAGATGAATGCATTTCGTTTTCCACTTATTTGACAATGCAACAAATACATCCTACAATCTAAAATATATGTGGAAGACAAAATTCATTCTATACTGACAGGCAAAAGATAAAACGAATAAGATGAATAAAGGATGAATTTCGTTTACCACTCATTTACATGCTACAAGCAACAAATACATGCTACAAAATAAAGAAATATATAAGATAAAATGCACTATCCACTAAGATAAAAAAATAATAAGATGAGTTCTATTTTCCATCTATGAATGGCCAGCTTGAAAGTTACTTTTTTACTTGTGTTTACTGAAATAGCATTCCCGACAATAATAAATCTTAAAAACAACATTTTGTATGCATTTTCTTGGAATGAGGTTGCGAATACTGAGTAGTGCTTGCTTTGTAGCAAGGAGCACATCGAATCCTTGATACAATTACAAGTACATGATTGACCAATATTGTGTGTTTATATTTACTGAGTCACCTTTTATTAGCTCTTAAAGAAGAGCTGTTTTGGATTCTGTAACAAAAAACAGATTATTCTATTTGTGGCTTGTGTGAACAGGCAGTGTACATTTACAACTGCTGTATTGTAGATTAGATCAAATGAGACCTTCTGGAACCACTTCAATGATTTCCTGAGAGGAGAGTTGTAAGAAGAAAGTTGTTTGGCAAGATCGATGGCTGAATCTATAGTAATTTACAAGACGGAGCTGCAGAACTTGTTTATTTTTTGTAATTTTTACCATTTCAGGGGAGTCAGAAGTACTTAATATTAGAATATCACGTTTATCCCTCCATTTGGTCACCATAACTTAAGATGAACTCCTCAATGAGAAAATTTCCGTTTTTCAATTTTTTTTGCGCAACTGCTTCAAGAACTAGGCCTACTTTATTGCTACAGAGAGTGCCAACTAAGTGGGTGGTTCTCTCGTTGAGATCATAAGCAAGGTCTACACTAGTATAAAAATGATCAGTGGTGAGGGTTCTACCACAATCTAAAAAGGGTTTCACCAAGTCCATGACCACATTTTCGGTAAGATTTTTACCACTCTGCATCTTTCCCCCCATAAACCCTGATGCCATGTGTGTAGCAGGGTAGAACACAAATCTTGAAAATTTTCACCCCATAACGATGTCTTCTATTTTTGATTAACTGTTTGAATATCAATCTGTCAGTAAATGGCACAATTGATTCATCAATAAAAATATGTTACCAATGCACATACCATGAATTTAATTTTGATACCATCAACTCAACTAGATTTTGAATCTTACTTAATCGACCCTGTGCTGGGTTTTCATGACAAAAATAAATTTTTGACAATAATTCGAATCTATTCCTAGAAATATATTTAGAAATATTTGTAGCATATATTTCTGATGTGCTCCAGTAGGAAGCTATGGATAGTAATTTGACTAAATCCATCCACAGAATAAAAAAAAAAAATGTACGGTATTTCAACATTATTGGTGGGAAACCATTTTTTAATACTGGTACTAGCAGAGTTCTCTCTAATCAACATGCTATCAGCATATGCATTTGTAAATAGCACTAATTTGTTTATCAATTCCTCATCAAAGAACAAGTAGAAATATTTAATTGGTGGAAGATCATGCATTCTATCAATAACATCAGGGTTCACACAAATTTCGATGTTATCAGGATTGAATGGAAAGTTATTTTGCTCATCATCATATTTCAGCAATTACCTGCTTGTTCTTATCACGAATCACCTTAACAAGCTCAGGTTCAGGAACATCATCAGGAGTATTATTTCGTTCATCAGGCTGTCCTGGATTTCGATCTTCAATAATTATTTTTGTTAAGTGTCATTTTCACCTTCATCACTGTCAGAAACACTGCCATCACTTGGTTGATATTGAGGAATGTCATCAGAATTCAAATAAAAAACTGATGAATCGCTTTCACTGTAAAACACTTGGCTTCGGGATCTGTGATGGGTCCACATTTGTTTTCTACCTGAAAGTAGACAAATCAACAGGTTGATGGATCGGAAAGGGTTGTCCCATTGTTCGTAAAGGAGGAAAATTCCTTCCATCATCCTTTTTGTATTGTTCTATAATAGTTGGAAAGTTTGGCTAATTTTGAATGTTGAGCCTTCCTTGTTGGTGTTGACTATAGAGCACACATTATTTTGAAGTAGATATTTGTGGAGTCATGAGACGAAAACTGTAGTGTAATCAATGCAACTTTAAGAATTTCAATGTACTGATATGGTATGGCCAGTATTAAACTGCTAAAAACTTTCATCACATCACAAAATTCTTTTCTCGATTCAAACCTTGAGTTTTTAGAGCTAGTTAAACTTCTCACCAACATGATTCTGTCAAATATCTCACTGGATGAAGTAGTCTTACTTTTGTCTTACTCGTGCTGTAGCTGAAATGTATCAAAACTAAAAATGAGAATAGCATAAGTTTGTGATTCTCACTTTACCAGAAGTAGGCGATTATTTACTTCTCCTTTTTTAATATCTTATTACTGTATGATTTGACCTATCTCTTAGGAACAAGCATTGTCCCCTGAAAGTTGTAAAATGGCTGAAAGGGAGTTTGAAGACAGTAAAATTAAGAAATCTGACACCACAAAACATTTCTATTTAAACAAGTATTATACTGTCAACTCTTCATTTTATTGAGATTTTGTCACTCTGCATGTGTAGCCCAGTATTCCACATTACTCCAAATCGTGCTCTCTTCAGATGAAAATCACCTTCAGTATTCCACATTACTCCAAATCGTGCTCTCTTCAGATGATAATCACCTTTGGGCCCAGTTCTCATACTAGTCACCAACAATCATTCATAGATCTAAGAACGATAGCTGTACTTTTCCACAACCCAACAACCTGTTGCCCTGTCCACTACAGGTAGAAAACACATGTGGACCCACCACAGATCCCGAAGCCAAAAACTCTTGCTCATCCATTTTTTCACTAGAAAGAATATGGTTGTTTATTAAGAAATAATTCAGGATTCAAACTGGAAATTGCAACAACAGTCATAGCTAGCCAAACCATCCAGTTTTCAGGTTTGATTGGATTTTGTTGTTGTCTTATTTACTTGACTCTTATATCAAGCTTAGCTTGCTAAGCAAGCTATAATTATTAAGCTTGACTCTTAGATCAAGCTTAATAATTATACAGATTATGTACATTCTACATGCATTGGAACTTGAGTAACTAATAAATTGATTAGCTCTCATGTTCCAATTGTCTTATATACTGCCATGTTGCGGCCAAAATACAAGTATTCAATCTCTGGCAAAAGAATGTAAATTGACTCATTTGAAGAATAAACATGAGCGCTGACGAGCTGATAGAAGAAACTGCGTAGACTAGAAGTTCTAGCGGGCAGGTACCTATGAAAATTTTGGGTGGGCCCACACACACAAATTAACATACAGGTACTACCTGATACTGCGATGAACGTTCTCGGAGCTGAAGAGTGATTTGGAGCACACGTGGGCCGGTAACGGGAGGGCGGAATCAAGACTGATGCGAGCGATTGGAAAATGAATAACAATGAATGGATACTTTCACTTGTGAATTTTACTGAAGACACATTCACTGATCAGAGTTGTTGAAATAACCCGGATGGAAGGAAACGTACAACTGCGGGCAAATAGAAAAACTGAGCAAAGGCGTGACAGCGTAATTGAAAACAATGACTGGTATTGCAGCGAATTCATACCATACTGGAGTAGAGCTGTAGGCTAGCTAAAGGCAAAATCAGAGGCCGAGCGAAGCGATGTCATTGCGAGTGGCAGATACAGGAACCAGCAATGAAACCACAATTAACAAGTATTTGAAATGCCATAGAACGAAAGTTTAGACATAAGTGAACACTGCCATATATAATGATTTTTGTGTTTTATAAAAAATCAATGATAACCAGGTGAAACTGTAGATCGAACTCATCAATCACCATCATCCAATTCATTACCCACGTACAGGTCTCAGACCTATGTGGGCTTGATCCTCCGAAAAAATAGGCCTATATACCGCCCTCTCCTGAAATAAATAATTTAAAGTTGTAGATCCTTATTACTTTTTCAGTTGATTGAACATAAATAATTATTGGAAATACTTTTCTAGTGAATTTGAACACCCAAGTTATGTATTTTTACATGATGACCATTTCGCAATGATGTAATGCTTCCTCAGACTGGTTATGGTTGTGGGTGAGATGGCAGGAGATTTGGAATTATGTAATAGTAAACAAACAGGGTTTGTGAGGTGAATTGGAGTAGATCATTTGGAATCGAGTCAGGCTATAGTTTTGTGTTTTTAAATTCATATTTCTCTAATACAGTTAGTTTTTAAATGGAATGTAATAAATCTAAATTTATGTCGATGTCTGTGCAAATATGGTTTGTTGAAATGATGTGCTCTGCAAAGGTGGAATGGGTGTTTGATGGCTGTAATATGTTTTTTGAATCAAGTGGTAAAAACTACATTGGACAAACAGGCAGGACATTTACCATACACTCATGTGTAATTGACTTATATTATTTGTATATACGTATTGTGCTTATTCTGTGTATCCATACATACACTCATAGTATTCTGTATGTTGTGTAAGCATGACTGTGAACGCAATTCAAAGCTTCCCTAAACGTTTACCTGATTTTATTTGCTTTTAGTAATATTTCCAAAGCCAAAATAAAATAAGATTAGATTATTTTTCTTTATTCATGTAAATTTACAAGTTTTGTGTGATTTTGAAAAGTTATAAAACAAAGTCATGACATCTCATTGATTGTAAACTTCAATGATGCTATTTAAGATTCCTCCATTCTTGAAAACACTTGACCGGTAAGAAAGAGGGAGAGAGATAATGCAAAATACAAAAACAAATTAGATTAAGATGTTTTATTACAATATCAAACATAATATTGGTAATGCAGTTTTGCATTTTTCGTTGCATTGTATATTTTAAGTTACATTTATTATGTATTTGGTGTAGCAATAAATTTAATTTGAATAAATATCTATAGAAATACAGAATAAACTATACAATAATAAAAATAGGCACTGCAATTCCGTACTTGTTGGAATATTTTTATGTGAAAAATTTGTTTGAATGATAATACTGTAATTATTGTGAATGACAGTTTAATACATACTTAGTAATCTCAAATTGAGCATGTTTAAAATCATAAACAAAACAATACTTGACTTCTTACTGAAGAATGAACATGAATAATTTTTACAAAATGTAATTATTGTATAAGTACAATAATGACAAAACTTTAGCAATACTTTTTAGAATGTTATTATAGATAATATTAGCTAGAAGTAGGCTGCTTGAAAAAATAAAGCACTAGAGCATTCAGGCCCCTATGTGGCTGACCCATTGAAATGAATAGATTTAAGGGTTTTCAGACGAGTCTAGAATCACTTAAAATACAATTCTAGAGGGATTGTTTCCCAACGTTTTTTCTGGACTCCCCTCTTGCTGCGGGAGGGGATACCCCCCAGTTATGGTAATCTCCCCTATTCGGCTATTCAAGATATGCCTAAGAAACCACATAAGAAACCACTAACTAACCACATAACTACTCATTATCTTTGGTATCAGGGATTTGAACTTCTAATGCATGGGTGATAGTGCAGTACCATATCCGTATGGTAAAAAATTAAATAGACATCAATAGCCTACAGTAATACCTACTGATAACAATGTAACTCAATAGTTTTTGGACTAAACCCATTCGAGCAGGTATTAAAAATCATGCTTCTAAATAAAATAAAAAGCTATTTATTGAAATAAATAAAAAATAAAAGTATCAGATAGATGTCTTTATTTTTTGCACTTTACAAAATTAGTGCTGTGTGCAAAGTTGAGACACAAGAGCCCCCTCTACCACTCAACCCTACATAGACTAGAACAAAATGTATGCATAGAACATCTACATTTTCCTAATTAGAACAATGTCAAAAATATTTATTTCATCAATCTTAACCTAGCATGTGCTGAGCAAATTATTTATAAAAAATCCAATAATTCAACATCTTTTAAACTTCTAAAGTATTCTAAGCCCTTATTGAATGAAGGTAGGTTCCTCCACTTTAGCATGTTCTCACATAGTGAACAATCTATAAATAAAAATACAATACTATCACATATTTCAGTGGTAACTATAATTATTAAGACGATCTAACATCTTAATAATCATATAATCATTCAGTCAGTTTTTGTTCCTAAAGCTTTTCTTATTGATGAATCCATTATGTAGTCAACAGATTTATCAATAGGCTTTACTATCACAGGAATTGTGGCCAACGATAATATTACGCTAATTCTTGTAACTTTATTGACGGGCAACTTTGATGTCCTTAGCATTACAAATCGACTTGCTGCACCGAATCTATTAATAAATACGCTCGGTATAATCAGAGATGCAAGGCTTTGCCAGATGCCCACGTCGATTGCAGTTCGGATCCAATGTATGTCATCCATTTTGGCACTCTAGACATGTCAATAAAAAAGAACAATCGATCACAAATTATGCAGAACATCATTCCAACGTAATATTCAGTTTGAAACTTAGATTGAACTCACATATACTTAAAATGAAACTTTTGTTCAATTAAAACTGTTCAAAAACAAACATAACATTTCAATACCGTACAAAAAATACAAGTAGAGTAGATGTTAATTTTTTTTTTTGTTGGAGGATGAAGCCCACATAGGTCTGAGACCTGTGCGTGGGTAATGAGTTGGATGATGGTGATTGATGAGTTGGACCTACAGTTTTAGGTGGGTTCCGAACCACCGGGAAGTGATTTTCAGCAGAGAACAATGTCTTTTTTTGCTGGCCAATCTAATCGGTCACCGTTACGAACAGGACCTACGAGAACGCAGCTTATCTATCTGATTGAACAGATACCTGCTACGGCTCGCGGCTATCACTTCCCGGCTATTAATTTTAAACACCAAAAGCACCCTAGAATTTTTTGAACCAACCTCCTATAGAAAAATTTGCACCTATTTTACTTGTCCCTCCTACCTTATTTAAATAAAATGGTTAAAATAAAAAGAATAAGAAATTTTAATTGATTAAATACATGGATTTTAAAGACAATGGCCAAGTTCAATGGAAAATGGAATTTTGCTATATTTAAAGTCATAGACGTTCAAAAATTTGAATAGACCAATCAGACGCCTTAGTTTCCAGTAAAATTTAATTTACTGCTAAATTAAAGTTCATGGCTCCCATGAACTCAACTAATTACCAATTATTATTGAAATTTAATTCAAATCTTGTTTATTTTAAGAAGGAAAGATGATTTTAAAATAAGTTAAAATTGAACATAAATCTAATTTATAAAATTTATGCTATAAATAAAATTCAATTTATCATGTACCGTACTCAGGAATCAGCAAGCACCCATAGGTGGAAGCTGCCTGCGCATTTGCTGAGCTGCATCGGCCTAGAATTTTTATGGATCTCAATGAAAATTACTAGTACCGTAATGCAAGTATTGCTGATGCTGCTATAAGAAATATTTGAAATCATTAATTCCCTCAATTCAGATATTTTTTGCTGATGATGTCCATATGATTTGAAACTTGTGTTTGAGTGATGAGGTGAATGTTGTTGACACAGAATATGCCACGCTGAACAATGGGAATCAAACCCAAGACCACAGAAGAGGCTTTCAGTCAGTCTAATAAAAAATAACGCCCTAACCGATTACACCACTCCGGCTGCCACAAAACATGGCTAATCGTTAGCTAATCAAGAACATGTCTGGAGGAACAGCAAATTGTTGCATGTTACTATGGTTGCATAAAAAACTAAGAGTTTTATAAATCCATCTGTTAATTTATGATTGCAAGGAAATAAGTTATATTAAATTGGATGCAAAACTACCAGCAATCTAGTACATGTAAATACATATTGTTCGCTCTAAAATGAGAAACTTACTTTGGCCTTTGCGAGGGATTTATCAGCTACATCTGCAAACATGTATAGAGTTGCCACACCATAGCCTGCTCTAAGTAAGTACCTATGTATTACAGGACGCAACGCCTCGGCCAGCTCGTTAGCATAACCTAGAATGAAGTTCCAGAAACATGATAATGGATAAAAGTCTGTTAAAAATGCGACAACATTCAACAGAATTGAAATTTAAAAATTATACTGAAAGATTGTGAAATTGCTGGTGTGAGATTGCACATGGGTTTACTGTTAGTCATTTACATTACTTCATAACTTTTAAAAATATAAATAGTTGAATTAAAGAACACTCATGAGACAAGAACTAATTATTGTAATCACTGTTTTATATATAAACCCGTGCAATCCCATTATTTTGGCAAAAAGTGCATGTCAAAGGTCTTCACCAATAATAAATTTCAATCTACCATTGAAACTTCCATAATATTTTACACTAACTACAAATACAAAGTAGAAAAGTAGTACTAAAAAATAATTGTGGTCAGTGGAAAGCTCTAGTGCTTAGCTGCTGTTGCTAAGTGCGCCTCTGATCACAATATAGCTTAAACATTAAGTTTTGTTGAAGATGGCAAGTTAAATCTGCTCATATCTGGGGGGTCGTAGGCAGGCCGTTCCTGCTAATGGAGTGCTCTCTAGTATCAGGGGTTGTAATGACTGTAGGGTTCCCCAGGGCTCGATCCTGGACCACTTCTTTTTCTAATTGCTAGAGTGGATGGCAAAAATGTTGTTTGTTATGTAGATGACACCTACATATTCTATGGAGGTTGGTGAGCTGGCAGCTGCTATGTTGGAGACCAGAGAGTATGCAGCAGACTAGTTCTCTGCTAACAACTTCCTGCACAAAGGCGGTCAGACCTAGCCAATCATCTTCAGTCTGAGAAATCATGTCAACTGCAATTTCTGAGTTTGACTCATGCTGAGTTAGGGTGGATGCTCTCCCAACAAGGCAGATCGTCCACACCTTCTTTCACCAGTGCTTGGTATGTTTTCTTCAATTTGTTTATATGTTTTGCCAATTGAGTTGGCCTCTATTTGACAAGTCCTTTCTAGGACACTATATTGGTCTGGCTGTATGTGTATGTATGTGCGTTTCCTCAAATGTTTTGTGTTCTGCTAAACTGGCACTGATTTTTAACCCACCTTGACTTGTCCTTGTGTGGGTAGACCTAGGTGAGCTCACCCTATGGACCTAATAATAATACTTTTTATCCTGGAGCATTCACCTGGACAACCTGCCCACGACCAGACAAATAAGACTTCATGAGCTTGAAAGATAGATCAGAAACTCCATAATGCTCTAATTTAGCCAAAATTTCGTAATAACATACCTTGTGTGATGTCTCTTCAATGAAGACCAAGTCTAAAGTTAAAATGTTTATTACTTAATATTAATAAATATTTTCTAAACTCACCTAGAAATCTCAAAGGGGTATCCCTATAAATATCGATTTCTTTTACCGGCTCCATCTAGTTGAAAAATGAACACTTCGTTTCCACACTTTAGGAAAAATAGTTTCCAATATAAAGAAATTGTTAGAAATACGATATCAATGTTAAAAATTGGTTCATAGCAAATGAAAAAGGCAGCAATAGCAAGGACGCATCTCAGTAGTTATATCAGTTGCTAACCTAAAAAGTGGGATAAGATCATGATGAGTATTTGAGAATCGATAGCGGATGTTCTGAGAACATCGATAGTTTCAGTAAGATGTCGATGTTTTTAGCATCGATGGTAATCAATGGTCGAGTTTCTGGGAGTGATGGCGGACTGCAAACGCACAAGGCACAACAAGCAGGATTGAGAGTTGTGATTGTTTGGAGTTGAATTGACAACGCCCATTCAACGCTCAACTGTGGATTTCAACTGGATCCAATTATTTCAAAAGAATTTGTTATTCTTGTAAGCCATTAATGGTGAGTTATATTTTTTGCATTTTAATTTTTTCTAATTCGAGATTCTTTTTTAATAGCCAAATTAAGAGCCACTACGGTTAATCAATGCTTGAAATCAAACTAATCAATTTTTGTCTCAATCATCGATAATTCATGTTTATTTCACTATTTCACAGTATTTATAAGCATCTGATTTCTGTAAGGACTTTCTTAATTTCACCGTCTAGTGTGCAAAATAATATTGAATTCATTCTTGATTATTTCCTAAAGTGAGGTTAAGTGTGTGATAGCTGTTATTTCGGTTGTAGGCTATTTAGTGGATGATTCACTACCTCTTTGAATCTCTCGATGTTCTATTTTCAACTATAAATGCTTTTCTTGGTTTTTAATAATAACATTAATTTATGAGGGCAGGGCCATAAACAGGGATTTAGGAGAGCCTATCATAACCTACATCCACATTATATCTAAAAACTGGAATAGTTTTCAAGACTTCCTTGAAGATTCTCTCAAAATTATGGAAACAGTTAAGTTCAATGCTCAATCAATAAACTTTGAATCTTCGAAATACCATCGTTTACTAGTCAGCATTATAATCTTGGACTCTAAGGTTAGAAGTTCAAGTTTGTTTGAATAAACGTAATAATCACAAGTTAGTTCTACCTTGAATGATTTTACCGATGTTTTGTACATTAGATCGGAAATTTTCTGAAACTTGAAGAATGTTTGTTGTAATACCAATTATGGGCCCCTCACTAATCACTTCTAACCCAATCGTCTGCTCAAGTTTTCAACAGGTTATTTACGCCTGATGATTCATTAACATTAAGTTTAAAATTCGATGCGAAATTACAGATTTTTAGGTTAGAACAGGGTCGATGATTGGTATGGTTACCTTACAGATTTATTGGGCGAGTGTTCGATTTTCTATCGTTGCATCAAGTTACAAAAACTAAGCTTTCGATCTGAGATTAAAGGGCTTCAATCCCTGATGAATCAGATCATAAAAAATGTATACCTAATAAACATTTTATCTGGCTTAATTAATGTCGTGTGACGTGTAAGCTCAGGTCTGGTTTCAGGTCGCTCTTGAGTAAGTTCAGGGCCTTTGACGTTATTTAATCGTTTTTCATCTTATAAATAAATTATGTTTTTTAGAATTTCAAGTGTATGTGAGGAAATCGCATTGAATCTTCCTTTTACAGGCAACAATTTATTTAATTTTTCTTTTATTCTGTTTTTTTTTTCTCACAGATGAATTATGGCAAGAAGAGCCCTAGTATGGGCACACCGTCCGTGTATTCACACGTCACTTCACGTTCTTCTGCTAATTTGAAATCAGCTCGATCCATTCGATCTCTTAGAGTTCCATGGTACAAGAAACCAATAGTCCAGGATGCCTATTTTATTGACATACAGAGAGGCTCTCTTATCATGTCATTTTATTCACTGGTAATTCGATTTTTGTCATGTATTAAAACCATTCTCTGCATTTTAATATAATATACGACGTTTATTCATCTACAAAAAAATGACTTGAAAATTTTTATTTTAAAAGGTGATCATGTAGAAAATGTTAAAATTGGTTCTAAAAATATGTGTTAGAATAAATAAGTAAATTACCTTCTTGGTAATTCAAGTTTGTTTGAATGAAGGTAATAATCACAAGTTAGTTCTACCTTAGATGATTTTACCGATGTTTTGTACATTAGATCGGAAATTTTCTGAAACTTGAAGAATGTTGTATTTTACATCAATTTCCAATATTTAAAAAATCTATAAGATTTGCAAAATAACCAAATTACAATGTTTTAGACTACTGTTTGTTTAGTCTACTTAAATCTCTATTTTGTTTCTCTCATGTAATGTTTTTTTTTCAGTTCTTGAGCATTTTCACTGTCATGACAGCAGTTTTTGATCTCTATTCTTTGGCTCTTGCTGTGCCTGGATCCACTCATTATGGATACTACTTTATTAGCTACCAGTTTGTGTATGTTGGAAACCGACATGGTAGGAATTCTTATTTCAAACTTACGTTTCAACCTTGTTTGAGGCTTTATATCTATCATCCTCACTTTCATGAAAATCCTATATTTGTCATGAGTCATAGTTGTAATTGGAAGACAAATAAAGGAGGCTCGAACTTGTTGCACATTTTTATTTTTATAAGCTACAAAATTTCATGCAGAAATGAATTTTGGTTTTATTTGATTACACTAACTCATATGCTTACTTTAAAACTTTTCATCTTAGTTAATGACAAGCCAGATAGAATGCCAAATGTAAACCAGATCGGTGAAGATAAGTAGTTTTAAATCGTAGTCTGTCAGGTTCTCTGGCGGGGAAAGTGGCTATTACTCCAGCTCGGTCATTGTATAAATGGGTAATTTAGACTCTTACTGGATGTGGTCTCAAGATAAATATTAAAGTTTACACAAATCACTTTTTTCCATTAATGTACAAGACATCTTTCCAAGTGCTGAAAAATTTGTAAAATCACCAACTGTAGAACGATAAATAATGGTCATGACAATCATGGAGTTGTCCAACAATGGTTGAGTTCATGGAAGCCTTAACAGTGAATGGTAAATGTTACTGGTGGCGTCTGATTGGTCTATTCAAAGGCATAGACGTTACAAAATCAAAATATACCAATGAGACACCACCGGTAAAATTTACCGGTCACTGGTAAGGCTCCCATGAACTCAACCAGTGCTGCCAGTTCGAATATTAGCTTAGAGCGGAAATCTAAATCATCTATTTTTTGTATGTAAATAAAATTATTAATCTTCAATTGAAAAATCGAAAACATTCTCATCTACAATTTGAAAAGAAAAAATCATTGACTGCTGGGAATTTTGAAAGTTAACAAGTATTACAATCATTCTTGATTTGTTTGGCCATTATCACCAATGAGTCATGCTGTGGTTCTTTTTTGAAAATGTCTTCCCCTTTATATATATAGCTGATCCGAGATATATGGAGCTGTCTGAAATATTCACTAGCAAGATTAAGGAAGTGCAAGCTTGTGTAAAAATCTGTCTCGTTCTCACTTAGCCAGTCTTTGTTTACACGAAAGATATCTGTTTCTAGGTCATAAAAAATCGAGATCTATTTCTGTTCTTGAACATTATACTTTTAATGTCACTCTAGTCATTTGGGACAGGTGATCTGAAATTGATTTGAAATTCCTGACATTTCATTGTGCCCGAAATTATCTATTGATAATAAAGTGAGTGTACTTACTATACTATAGTTATCATGAGAAAATCCAAATTTGAATGGTTGGGTTCATGGGAGCCTTCTCATTCATCTCGGTAAATGTTACTGGTGGCGTCTGATTGTCTATTCTAATTCATATACGTTAAAAAATGTAATAGATCAATCAGACGCCACCGGTAACATTTACCGGTAAATAAGAAGGCTCCCATGAACTCGACCGTTGATGGCTAACATATTGCCAGTACTCCCACTGAAGAATTCCAACATCACACACGATAAAGTATGGGTCACATATTAGTTGGATGATCGTGTAAACTGGCGATTGTTTTGAGAGAATTTCATCTAAAGTGGTAAATTAGTCTAAGCTACGACTTGAGAGCTTTACCACGGTAGAAACGCTATTATTTGCATATGCTGATGACTTATTGTTGATGAGTTGAATCAATAGCAACAAGATTTTATTCTTTAAAGTTTTCATTAAAATTGATTATAGGCTAAACTGTTTTTAGGGTTTCGTTTCGAGTGAACTTTTAAATTAATTGCCTTCAAGTGAAAAATAATAATTTTATTATTTTTCGAGTCAAGATTTTCAGTTTATCTAAATTGTTCTTCACATTCATTGTGAATTGTCACAATAAATAAATAAATAATGTTCTATGGGATAACATTAACTTATGTAACATACTCGTTTTTTTAAATTATTTTTCGTTTTTAACGTTAAATTCTATGTTACATTGACTTTTTCTTGCTGATGAAGCTCACAACACCAAAATCACTTCTTATTCTAATCTTCTATTTCATTTGATTTTGAAATTGGTTTTGTTATCTTGAACAAAGTAATTAAATTACATTCTTTTTTTCAGTGAGGAATGTGCTTATTTTGTTCGCATTATTCTCCCTTATTGCTGCTGTAGCGGTTTTTGTGACTTCAATCATGCTCATAATTGGGCTAAGAAAGGTAAATAATTTTTTATTCCACCATAATTTACACTGTTTATGTATATGTAGTTGTGTTACTAATTGTTTTTGTTACAATTTCGTTGCAGGCTCTTTTGAGCTATACGATAAATAAATTCATTAATTTATCCATTATAACATTAGACATTGGATCTATACGTTGCTATTAGCAGTAAGATCATTTGTTTCCTACAGCTCGTATTTCAGTATTAGTGATAAATAAGAAATTGAATGATTAATATATTCATGCCTTTTACATGAATTGCAGTAGTTTTAATCTATTTCAAATATTTGAAATTTCAGTAGGTTTTCTCAGTTTATCAACCGATAAGTTACTTGAATCCTTGTTGACACTGGAAGTAGGAGTCTGCTTTGTGCGGGCAGATATGAATAATGATTGTTATGGAGACTAAAGCTCACTATAAATTCTAAAGCTACATAAGTAAGAACAGAACTGGCTTTGTTGTTCCAACAACTATTGAGATAAAAACTCAAAAATAAAAATGTTTCAATTGATTGAAAATGAGGGATTGCTCTGGAGATATGCCACAAGACCTATGTGCGTTATGACTTAGTGTAGGCTTTGTGTTATGACTTAGTAAAGACTTATGTGTAGTTATATGTGAAATTGGAACATGTTATTCAATCTGCTCTATTATTTATTAGAATAAATGATAATTTTATGAACTTAAATTGTTTGATTTTTCATTACAGGAGCTCGAGTACAAATTTATGCCATGGCTCTACGTTTTCGCTGTGTTTACCATTCTCAGGTTCTTGGCTTGGTTATTCTTCTCGATTGTTAATGATTTAATATTCGGCTATAACATCACAATGTGTCTTATATGGGCTGTATTCTGCGGAATCAACGTGTATGGCTGGATTTTGATATACTCTCTGTATTTGGAACTGTGTGACCTAACAAAACTGGAAGATCTAGCACATTTGAGGGTAAGTTGATATCAACCAGTCGAACATCATTTCAAAATTTATTAGACAAATGCCCAGTTTTGGACTATAGCACAAACTAATTTTGGGGAATTTTATTTGCAAAAATATCTGTTAAAACGGATCACCGTGTACCTGTACCATGGCTGGCTGAACGGCGACCCATAAGGGTCTTCTCTCCTTCAAAAGCCGTATGGTAATAATAATAATTTGCGTATTTTTCATTTTGTATATTATATTTCTACTTTCTCTTACCCAGAGAGGAATTACAGATGGTAATTACTTTTCAAAGGATTCTACTAAATTATTTCGATAACGGTTCAGCTCCGGAACATCTACTTTAACTGAATCTCATATTCAATGAATATTTTTTCATCAAAACTGTAAAAAATATTTTATCGAAACTTAATTTTTGCTTCAACTACTTAACAATAATTTGTTGTGCTGTATATTTTCTCATAAACCCTTGGTAGATAATATTGAAATCAAACTAATTTCACCCAACTGTATAACATTAATTTTTTCTAAGATGAATTTGTAGACCGCTGTTTGTAAATTTTAAAAGAAGAGATATTACAATCATTCTTCAGAAATTTCTGTTCATCTCTTTCAATAAAAGATAAAATTAATATTGGTCTTAATTCAAGCACAACTTGAAAGATGAAAATATTTCATCTTCAAGTATTTCATCAGTATTTTCATATTTTAAGTTGAGTTTGTTAGGTTAGGTTTTTTAATTAATTAAAATCAATATGAGCAAAATCGATTCATTCCTTCTCCCTTGATTTTTATAGAGCTGCTGGTTTGCAGATGCTTAGAAATAACCTACTTCCCAACTTAAAGATTAAAAATTGCTAACTTAGAGTAAATATTTATATCTTATTATATTTTTTTGTGTTCTATTACAGATGGGAACAATTTCATCTCTTAATGCGTCTACAACTCATTCTCTGGCTGGCTCTCGTCCAACTACTCCCCACAGTACAGTGTCTACAGCACCGGTCATGTAAATTAGTGTAGTACTTGTTTTCTTCATTCTTCAACATCAATTAATGTATCTGTCTGTACCAAAATCATCCTCTTCATTCCATCCATTGCACATTCCAAATATGGCAGATACTAGTCCAAGAATAAGAAATTGAAAGAATTATACTCTTTTGTCACACCAGAAGTTGTATAAATTAGTTTATAGAGCCTACGTTTGTAGTTGAAAACAGACAGTGTAGCACACTTCATTAATCTATTCGCTTGTCATGAAATTAAGTTTACCTCACCATTGTATATTGTATTTTTTATGAGGTATTATACATAGAAACAGATTTGTTGAAGATTGATATTACTTTAGTAATACTCTACTCTTGAAATTTTTTATTTGTAGAGATAAGACTAATTTTTTATATTCCACTAGCCGTCAACATTATTAAGTTATTTAAGCAGTGCATTTCATGATTGTAGAATTTAAGAAGCAATCCACAGTATTTTTATAATTTTATATTTTATTTCTGTAAGATACATGACAACAACATCTGGGAAAATAATCTAAAATAATTAGTCTCAGAGTTGTTGACAGAATAACTATGACGTGTATTATGTGTGTGTATATTTATATAAGAATTTAATATCCTTTTTAAAAAGTGTGCTCTTACTAATGTGCCTTCCTTCCTAAGCTTATCACATGTTGTATCTATTTTAATTTGATAAGTTTTCAGCACTATTGTTTTTATATTGATTTACACGCACAATTTTGTACTACTTAATTTTTCAAATGTTGAATTATTCCGTCCATTGAATCGTATTCCTAGTTTGCTTTATTTTGTTTGGAATATATTCTATTAATATTATTTATTTCTATGGAAGTTGTTTTAAAGCTGATCTCTTATGTACTGGAAAATTAAGAAAGACAAAACGACAGATTTGACTGAAGGTTTACATCTATGTAAATTGTCTTGTTTCATTTTTATACAAATACCACTGATAGCACTTGTAGAAATAATTGGAATTGTTCTACTTGACGATTGAAATCAACTATTCTCCAGACTTAGTATTACAATAAGTAACTTATAGTTTCTATCTTCTATTGCGGAAAATTAAATTTTTTATATTAATTTTATTCGAAATTTTTTTTTAACTTTATAATTTACTTTTATTTTACTATAGTATAGGAATTACACGAAAAGTTAAGCCTTATAAATATTTTTAAAGGGAAAGTATGTATCTGAGTAAAAATGAAATAGAGTGATAAATGCAATCTAAACAGACATATTGATTTGTTTTACATTTTCCAAGGAAATATAAACCTTGATATAAAAATTTTTTAATGAAATTTTACTAATTTAATTTCATCCATACCCTAAATTATTAAAATACTTGAACTTGAATCCTTTATAATAAAGAGCTACTTGCTTTTATCTGTCGTTGAATTATATTCTATTTCAATAGAATTTGATTTATTTTGCTATAAAATGTTGTATTATTGGTGATTAATTATAATATTAATTATTGAATGCAGTATACTAGTTAGCATGTCCATGAATTTTGGGCCTGCAGGCCTGCACTTTAAATTCATTTTTACCTTTTTTCTTAGTAGGGTGGAAGTCTTGTACACTGCTTTGCAGAGCTGAGATTTGGGAAAAGTTCTTTCTAACAAAACAAAAACAAACTTGAAAACAAAAATCAGGGGATACATCAGCGGGTAAGAAAAATAACACATGTAGTACAATTATTTACAATCTTATAATTACAAAACAATTTACAATATTATATAAAACAAATATATATTTTTTGTTTAGTATGAAAACTTTCAAAACTGAAAATAGCTTAGATGCACATTTACAAAACAGTGCTAGTCATGAAAAACTGAGGCCTTGTACGTAGCCTGCCCGTCTTGTAGAATCTATAATTGACCACGTTTTCCCTACATACGATCATGGTAACTGTCATTTTTCAGAAAATTCTAGTACGGTAGTCATTTTTAATACCACCCAACTAAATAAATCAAGCTGGATTACAAGAATTTGCCTACAAAATAATTAATTAAAAAGACAAAAGTCATTTTAATAAAAAATAAAATTTGAAATTAATACGTCCTTAATAAATCCTTAATTAATAAAATTAATTTAAATATTATAATTCTTATAATTTTTTTTGACTGAGTTGAATTTCTGTAAGACAGTAGAGTGATTTTCCTTTCCATGGATGAGGAGTCAAGGGCGGTCCCAGTGGGGGGGGGGGGGGGGTCATAGTAGCTGATAAAGGCTCACTAGAGTTGAATGTGTGAGTGAAGCCCTGTTTCTTGTAGAAACACATTGCCAGATATATGAAATAATAATAAATACTTGTAGAAACTAGTAGATCTTTTCAATAGTAAAAATGACTAATTTTACAACCAAATTAATATAGTATGACAATAATTCTTAGAATATGTTATAACTCTGATAGAAAGTGAAGAAAAAAATTCAAGCTATATTATGAGCTATTGAAAAAATGACGAATACCATTCAATAAAATGCTTGCATCAATAACAAAACATAAACCAATAAATAGAAACATGAGTCATATTGGATGCTCCATGAATCACAGGTCATGGGATTAGCTTCATACACATGGAATGGCTCTGTTCAATTAATTTTATGCTCTTCAATTTCCTTTGCATCTGCAACGTCGAAATTATTGAACTTCTCCACCAAATCCTCTGGAATTTCGAGATCCAAGTAGTCATCAATACCGATTTCCTCTTCTGTCCTGAAAATATTGATGAAGAATTATCGGTAAAAAAACAGAAAGAGTACTCCTGCATCTAAGGAATTTTAATAAACAATAAAATTTGAAATTAATACGTCCTTAATAAATCCTTGAAAAATTAATTTAAATATAATTCTTATAAAAATAATGATAGTTGTTTACCATAGCAACAAGATAATATTTTTCGGTTCAAACGTTTTTATAAAAATTTAATATAAACTATTTTTAAGTGTTTTTAGTGTTTCGTTTCAAGTGAACTTTCAAATTAATAGTGGTTAAGTGAGAAGATTCATTTTGTTATTTTTGAGTGAAGGTTTTTAGCAAATCTTAATTTTTAGTCTGGGTTAACCTCAATGTTTTGGACAATAACATAAATATTGAAAATTTGTGAAGGGAGCAGTTTTGGACTTGAGTCTGTTCCACTTTCATACTTGTAAATTTGTCACAATACAGGGCCTAAGAAATTTGGAGATTCATTGAAGGACTGGAATTAAATCAGCAATTTCCTACTTGGTTTCGTCTTCTGCAGTGAAAAATATCACTGCTAAATTATGTTATTTTACATAAAAAATTATTTTACTTTTTTTTTAATATCGCTTTATTGAAAGTCTTATTAAAACATTAACTGATCATATCACTAAAAATACAAAAAAAAAATTGAATGAGCCATAGAAAAAACATTTAAAATGTTCGATAACTAATGTAAATTATGAATTGTATTAGAACACTTTACAGATTGCACAGTAAATTAATTAGATTAGAAGAATACTGCAAGAATAATTAAAGGAACACTCTGAACTAAATGATTAAATAAGCAAAAATAAATTGTTCCAATAACAAATTTGACAGAGCAAAGGGTGATAATAAGAAAACATGGAAATACAAAAAAGCAACTGAAAGAGCCAAATTTAGAAGCACATGCACTAAGAAATTTGGAGATTCAGTGAAGGATTGGAATTAAATCAGCAATTTTCTACTTGGCTTCGTCTTCTGCAGTGAAAAATATCGCTGCTAAATCAACAATTTGGGTACATGTCCTTTTTCAAACTCCCCTTCCTTTTTCATCTTCTATTTCACTTATCCTAATTCATGGCTTTGCCATAGTTGGATAAGTTTCGTTTTCCTGCACACCCCACAATGGAGCCACCTATTTGTAATTGTCTGTATGTTATTTTTATTTTTGCTTTGTTTTTTTATATTTGTGTTTGTTTTTAGTGTATTAAAGAAATTTAATTGAATTGACTAAGTAATCATTTTGTGGGTGTAAGTAGGAAATATACGATCAAAATAATAAAAAATTTCAAAATTGTTACAGAAATTACTAAACTAGTACTATTACAGAGATCAGTCCAAGTAATATAGATGAAATAAAAAAAGGAATATGATCCTTAATAATAAATAATCCTTTACCTGAATATTATAAAATTACAGGAGGCAGCCTGCCTTGAAAAATGTCAACTTTATTGTGAACTCTTTAGAATGTGTAATTATTGAAAAATGTTTTCTTAATGGTAAATTTACCCCCGCTTGCACAAACGTCCTATCATAATGATGATTCATTATCCGTTCCACTTTTATACCGAGCTGCTATTTGAAAGCATATGATACATGCTAGCATTCATATGATCTATATATAACTGGATTTCTTGCTCCATAACAATCTGCGTTAATATCAACTTTTTATTGTAAATTAAATGACTTGCAGTCAATTTTAATTCAGAATAATATTTTTACTCACTTTAGACCAAACCTTTTCGAATCATGGGAATTCATCTTCAAAGGCGTTCTTGATCGTCAATGTCGGTTTTTTTTTAGAAGAATTATTGTGGTTTTTGTAGAATGTGATCGAAAAGTTTGTGCAATTTAAAATTTAATTGTTCATTGAGGATGTTTTGTTTATTGTGTGTGGTGTGTTTGTACATCTCAAATTGTTCCAAGGTATTGCGTCCGTGTCCTTCAAATTTTATATGTAGAATGTGTAGGTTGGTAGTGATGTCAGTAAAAGTGCGTCCAGTTTGAATGATATGGTCGGTGAAAGTCGGTTCGGTGTTAGTATGTAATGCTTGTAAATGTTCTTTGTAACGTTGTTTGAATGCGCGGCCTGTTTGTCCTATCTAAAACATAACCTAAACTACAAAAACAAAAGATCCACATCAACAAAAGAAACAACAAAACAAGAAACATGAAACAGAAACAAGCATCCAACGCACAGACCCGAAAATACATGACGAACTTGACTAGAAGCCTACAACACAATAAAAACCAAAGACTCACAACCACATCCATCCATATCAGAAATCCACACCATAAATATGAATTGAAACACAAAGCTCTAACTCACAACCTCACCTACATCAAAGCAGACAAAGGCAACACTACAGTTATCATAAACAATGAAGAACTCAACAGAAAAACACTTGACTACACAAACAAAAATAACATAAAACAACTACACACCGATCCCAAAAATGTGTACCAAACAATCAGGTAATCAACAGGACAAATTATATAATCAATGATTCACAAAAAAGAAGACAGAAACAAATACATCCTTCTGCACCATCACTTCAATTACTCCCAAAAATTCACAAACCCAACATACCTATAAGACCAATTGTAAACTACCAAGAAGCCCCAGACTATAAACTAGCAAAATAAGTAAATCTAACACTCAGAAAACTAATTAACAACAACACATACCTAAAACAGTAGCGACCTCATCACAAAAATAAAAAACACAGATTCCTCACAACTCCACTCTTGCATCTTTTGATATAACAAATCTATACACCAACATACCTATCAACGAAACAATATAAATAATAAAAAACATTCTTATTCACAACACAGCTACAGAACATATAAATGAAGTAATAGACATCCTGAAAATCATCACTCAACAAAATTACTTCACCTTCAACAACAAATTTTACTCACAACCCTGATGGATTGCCAATGGGCTCACCAATTTCCAGCATATTTACCGAGATCTTTCTCCAACACTGCGAAAACACTCATACTCTTTAATAACAAATTTTCACAGAACATAATATACTGGCACAGATATGTAGATGACGTTCTACTGCTATACAGAGGAAACAAAAGACAATGTGAACAACTCCGATCATACATAAACAAAATACACAAGAACATGAACAAAACAAATCAATCAATTTCCTAGACCTCTCAATCACGAAGAACACAAACCAACAACACAGCTTCAACATTTACAGAAACCTGAAAATGACCGATACCCTAATACACAGCACCTCCCTATCATACAACACAAACACTCAGCATTCAGGTCAATGCTACACAGACTGAACAACACACCACTATCCACTGACAATTCAAACACTGAACTAAATCAAATAGAATGCCTAGCAGAAGAAAACGAATACAAACACGACCTAATTGACAAACTCAATCATAAAATAACAACCAAAAAACAAAACACCATTACCACTGACAAAAAATACATCGCAATGGCATACATTAATTCACAATCAAACAGACTTGCAAAAATCTTCAATAAAGCCGGCCATACCATCGCATTCAGGGAAAAAATGCAAACTGGACACACTTTTAAATCACACAAACTTTACGATCACCTTCTACAAAAACTTCAATAATTCATCTAACCAAAAAGCGACATTGACGACCAAGGACGTATTTGAAGATGAATCTCCATGATTCGAAAACGTTTGGCCTAAAGTGAGTAAAAGTATTATTTATTCTCAATTGAAATTCACTGCAAGTCGTTGAATTTACCTAAAAAGTTCAGATCTATTTGTTTTGAATGGCGGATTAGATACCAACGTATGAAATGTATAAAAATGGTTGCACCTTTCTCGCATATGCGCAATCTTGTTATAACTCAACTTGTCATAACCTAAAGCAAACTTATTAATGGCCAATACTAGTCTCTAATATCGTATTTTATAATTATAAAAGCTAATTTACTCTCCAAACCATATAATAATAATATTATGATTTATTCAATTTATAACGATTTATTTAACTAATTTATATACTATACTTCAAGCTCGGCTGATCTCAGAATTTGAAATTTCTAGTTGTCTCTGTTGGCTGCATTGTAATTTAGCTATCATTGCTCGAATAACAGAACACCTTTATACTGAATGGTATAATAGTAGTATATGGTAGATGGTATAAAAGTGGAATGGATAATAAACCATCATTATGATAGGACGTTTGTGCAACCGGGCGTAAGTCTGGATCGGGAATCAAACCCGAGACAATCTCAGCTCTATTTATGAAATGAAATAAATTTATTCATCCACAAGAACAATTGCACTTTAAACAGAAAGCATTCTCATTTTATAATACAAATTAAATATATTATACGATATAATCATAAAATAAGATTGTTTTCCAAAGATAAATAAATGAAAAAAGCATCCAGAGGCTTAGCCTGTGTGGGATGGTATGCAAAAAACCTATACCTTAAAATAGAGAACTGAAGAGATAAGTTGGTGAGACCGACTGGTCTTCTAATATTACTACAGAAAAAAGACAGACAAAAACAACAATTCGGACTTCACACAAATAAGAAATTATACAATAAGCTTACCATTTAACAAAGGTGCCTTACTTGAAATAAAATTCTTCTCAAATTAAATGAAGCTTCACTTTTTTTAAATTAAGGATGTGAAAAAATACATCATCTAATTGGGTGAGGTACTTCTTCACTGCCTTGAGGAAAATATGTTTCTTACTAATGGATTTGATAAAAACAGGAAGTGAATTATGCAATTTTGGAGCTAAAAAAGTATACAATTTTGGTTTTGGGATAATTAAATCCAATCTATTCCTCAAAATATAAAAAACCCAGGCCTTTCACACCTTCGATCTGTGCTGGCTCTGTTGAAAAAGATCTTTAATACTTTGTAAACATATGAATTTTGAAATGGCAGTACTCTCATGACTTTAAACAAGGGGCGTGTATGATCCACATATACAGCATTACAAGAAATGCGGATGAAGGACTTTTGTAACATAATTAGTGGCTTGACTGTTGTATAATATGCTCCTCCCCAAATGGATAACCCTGGAGTTTGGAGTCGACAAAAGCAAAGTACAACATTCGCATCACACCTGGGTAAATCAATATAATGGACTAAATCAGAATAGGAAGAAAAACCTGAATGTATTTTTATTTAAAAAAATACTAGTTACATTTTACATTAGATTTAAAACTTTAAAAATATATATTTTTTAATGCAAATGTAAAATATTGATGATGCTATCGTAGTCTAAAGAAAAGAAAATAAGTTAATATCACAGAATAAGATTAGAAGGTAATACGTTACAAAATAAAGCACAGCTATATGAAATTACCTGATGAGAATATCAACAATCTTCTCGGTTGCTATTTCAATTGCCTTATCGGATGAAGTACTATGTACTTCCTTCAGAGCAACGTACACGTCACATTCCCTCATAATATTTCGACCACGTTTTGTAGCACAAAACTAGAAAAGAAATATTTCTGTCAGATTAAACGTGACAATAGACAATGAACGTGAAATTCTCATAAAATATCTTAGTTCTATACTGAGAACTGAATAATTACAAGGAATTCAAATGAGAATTGTTTCATATGTGACATTATACATGAAGAATAAAACATTAATAAAGGAAATTAATTAATGGCAGACATCAAAGATCAAGTATAGTTGAGTTCCATCATTTGAACTAATATTAGGACCTAATCCTAAGAGCCTTATTATATAGAGTCATTGCACTTGCGGTTGCGCGCCACAGTTCACATCACATCAGCCCGGTAAATAAATATTAAAAAATCAGCTGATACTTTAAAAAAAAGTTTATGTCTCCGTGTACTTTAAAATTGTTGAGCTCGGTCACACGATCAACTGGTGTAATTTAGCCTCAAATTGTGGCCCGCCATCGCGACTACAGTGGCTCTGTGTAATAAGGCTCTTAGAAGGATTTCATTTATGACACTAATACGCTAGTGGATTATATAGTATAGATTTCTCGAACATGCTACATTGTAGTTAATAATCATGATTAAAACTTATAGAAAATGTTAAGAATGGTATGTAGAAATGTATAGTTTGTAAAATGTGAATAACTTTGATTAGATGTTCAGTTTTGTTTTTGTTCAATCCGATAGAGATAAGCTCCGTTCTCCTGGGTCCACTTTTTAACAGTGACCGATTAGATTGAATCACTTCCCGGTGGTTCGGAACCCACCTAAAACTAAAACTGTAGGTCCAACTCATAAATCACAATCATCCAACTCATTACCCACGCACAGGTCTCAGACCCATATGGGCTTCATCCTCAAAAAAAAATCAGTCGAACAACTTTGTAACAAGAGATACCAAGTGTCCTTTAGCATTACAAGATTGTATCAAACATTTCAGTGATTAAATTTCATCTTGCACTGAACATTGGTTGAGTTATTGAGAGCCTTGCCGATAACCGGTAAATGTTGCTGGTGGGTCTGATTGGTCAATTAAAATTCTTTATTGTTAATGAATTTGTACACCAATCAGACGCCACCGGTAACATTTACCAATTACCGGTAAAGCTACCATGAACTCAACCAATTATTTACAACTACTTATGATTGTCGTAATACCCACAGTATTTCTGTTCCTTGCAGCCTATTTTCACATTGTAAACAAGTGAAGTAGTAAACAAAAATATTTGTATAAATTAATTTACTTCCAAGAGTGAGTATTAACTTGAGTATTGCAATTACTTACAATTAACAATGTGTCAAGCAGTAAAAGGCAAAGTTCAGGGTCCATTGACTTCTTTCCAACCTCACTATGACTATCGTGATCATATTTAAGTGAATTAACGAGTGTAAATAGGGCAGATGTGAAGAGTCTTATGACAGCGTTATCCAAAAGCAATATGTGGTCATCTGAAAAATCAACATTTAAATTGAAAAGACAATAATTAATTGTGTTCCAGGATTTTTCTGTGAATAATTTTTTAATTGAATATTCCAAAACAGATCATATAAAATTCATGCAATTGTGTTCCAGGATTCTTTAGTTCACATTTTTTGAAATATTCCGGAACAGACTATATCAAGTTAATGAAATTTTGTGCCAGGATTTTCCAGTATACAATTTTTTAATTAATATTCTGGAACAGACCATATCAAACGTGTGAGATTCAACCATATTAAGGCTATGCTAAATGCAGGGTTTCTAGTCAATTTTTTTCGAAGTTTCTTATATTGGATATTATTAAGATATTAAAAAGTTATCTATTGCCGTGAGAATTTTTTTATAAATTAATTTGTGAAATATGGGGGTTCAAAACTGCAACTTTTCGGTTTTTTTTTGGGGGGGGGGGTAATTGATCTCACCTATGAGTTATTTTAAACTTTTGAAAATCATTTTAAAACTAAAAAGCACGTTAGAATACAATGACTTATTTATTATTTTGATCAAACAATTCGTTTTTTAAAAATAAACTTGAAAATCTTAAAACATGGTTTTGATTAAAATTGTTTTATTAAAATAACAAATAGGCCATTTTAAACCCATGAGGTGTCTTAGTTATAAAAAATTATCAAAAGTTTAAAATAATTCATAGGTGAGATCAATCGGCCCCAAAAGCAGAAAATTTTGAACCTCCATATTTCACAAAATAATTCATGATTTTTTTTGCGGCAATACATAACATTTTAATACTTTCATAACATTCAATACAAGAAATTTTGAAAAAAAAGTATGACCAAAAACCCTGCACACAGGCTAAGCTTGAGACTGGGTGGACCACAAAAAAATGCAAGGCCCAAATCAAATCTAGGACTAATGAGATTAGATAATGAGTACAGTAGTATTCACCGATTTCCAACGGAAGTCAGTGTAAATCAATAGCACTTTGAGAAATTTGAAATAATAAATTCTGTTTCTGTATGTATGTCAGTTTGTTAAATTGTCAGTTACTTCAAACCAACTAATGTTTGTTAATGTTTTTTTAATGATTGTTACACTGATCACTACACTAGAAACTTACAAACTCAGAATGACTGGCCAGAGGAAATTGTCAATAGAGCATAATACATTTTCTTTTTACACAAAAATATTTCAAAAATGGTTTTTATAAATTATCCACAAGACCAACATCCACTATGATCTCCATTAATATTATTATTATTATTATTTATATTTCATAAAAATATGTAAGGGTATTCTTCTTAAATAAACCAATAGGTTAATTAAAGACGTCATTAAAAAAATTTCCCATCTACTAATCCCTTTTTGATACATTTCTTGATAAACTATAACTTAATTTCCGTCTGTAATAGGATTGTATTCTAATATACCAGCTTTATCTAAGGTCGTTTCAAATTTTGAAAATCGAATGTGTGAAAGTGAACGACACTTTGAGAATAGCGGTTTCCTAACAATTTTTTACTCATTTTTTATTAATTTTAATGCATTAGAGAATGGAAAATTAAAAAAGGTAGAAATTCAATACAAATGAAAAGCCGTCTCTCACAGGTTGTTGTACATTCCAATTATAATTATTATAAGAAGCATGTACCATGAACTATTAATAAAGTATAATTGATATAGTAATATTTGCATACTCTTGACAACTTCCCGAAGTGACAAGGCGATCGAATTAATGGTGTAGTAAAGAATACATTTTTATACATACAAACCACATTTCTATACAACAATTATTTATCAGACCATGCTTCTATTGGTTGAGTTTATTATTTGAAATCACCTTTGTTTAGAGACAGATTTCTGTACAATGCCAACAATCCACGTTTTCTGAATTTATTCTCATTTCCCAGAAGTTCCACCGAGTGCATGGAATTCAAAAAGTTTTTCTTGAACTCGTCTGTTCTTGCAATGATATACCTTCAAATAAAAAGCCTAGTGAGATTACATGGCATTTGACAACGACATAATATTCACCCTCCAGGTGAATTGAAATTCCACTGGTTGCACTTTTTTTACTTTGTTGAAAAAGCTGCTGACTATGCAATGGAAGGGGAAGGGATAAAAATAAATTGTTTAAAAATAGCAACCGGCTATAACAAATGATTCCTCTTGGACCATTTGCCGTCGCTATAAACCATTACACTATCTATTCTCCTAATTCATTCACCTTCATCCTTTCGACAGACAAAATTAATAAAATTCTAATAATTTTTTAAATGCGCACTCGATGATAAAGAAATATGGGAGATATTAGTGTTACATCCTTATATCACATTTTTCTGCTACCAATCCATCCTTTGAATTTCCAAACAGACAAAACGCTTCTTCCCAATAACTGTTTTAATTTCAATTACATTTTTAATAATTTTCTTGAGAAATCAAATTTTTAGACATATCTTAATCTCTGTCATATCAGATTTTTAATTTCAATTACATTTTTAATAATTTTTTGAGAAATAAATTTTTTAGACGTATCTTAATCTCTGTCATATCAGATTCATAAGCTTCCATGAATTTTTTAGATATTCTCAGTAGTTCCACGATAACGAATATTATTAAGGCATATAGTTTTAAGAGTGCTCCGAAAGGTTGTGACGTGATAAATGAAGCACACTGCCCAATGCCAGAGCACCCATGGCCACCCATCCAAGCATAGACTCTGCGCACTTGACTTAGCATCATTAGTCAGAAGTTATTTATTCTGATCAGACCATTATTGCAATAATAATAATAACAACTAAGTGAATGCTTGCCAAATGATTGCATTTACATACTGTACAATAACTGCCAATAAAAATAGCCATAATGCGGTACCTATAAGATTTTTTAAAAATATATTTTTTTAAAGGTACGTTTAGTAGCCTAATTGGAAAAGATAGTAAAAAAAGAAAACTTACGATCGAATTACTGGACTTTGAGCGATGTTTGCAAAAAAATTGGGCAAATGTTGTAAGTCACAACCAACTTTATTGAAATCTTGCGTGAATAGAGCATCCATCAGTCTCTTCAAGATGCTTTCATCTAATTCCTCACTCAATAGCTGAACACAAGGCAAGTCTCTTGAAATGTTGGATAGTATCATTGAGCATATATCAGCCAATTTCGAATTGGGATCACAGATATTTTCAACACAGCGCCCAATCAATGATGATCTTAAAACCTAAAAACAGTTAGTAAATTGGAAATGACTTAGTAGTAAATAAAGTTTGATTGATGGCAAACAAATAATAACTAACTTATAAGTAATTCACTTCGACGCAGACCAGTTATTTCATCTTTCAGCAAAGCCTTTGTTCTCACTAGAAATTTTAATGATCCATTGAACAAAGCTAGTCATACAGATGAGATGATTTTCAATGAAACATGCCGTAGAAAGAAGAATCATTAAATTCAGTTTCATTCAAACCATGACATGATTCACAATAGCTCAGTTTTTCTAAATGAATTTCACGTGTTTACAATAAGAATTGTTTTAATATTGTCAAAAAGTTATCTTCTTCAATAGAAAGCACACCTTGTAAATTGTTTAAAAAAAGCATGTCAATCCGGTTTTTTTTACTAATGCTGGCAATACTTGTGGATTGTACATGATTAATTGCGTCTAATGAGTTTCTTTTATTGCTTTTTTACACAAAATATTATTACAAATGCTGCCTGTATATTGAAATATTTATTACGGATTTTTTAAAGAAATTACTCAGAATTTTTTTAAAACATTATTTGATTTGAAAACATTAGCAAACTATTATTTGATTTTATTCACTCGATAACTTGAAAAAAGAAGTAACTTACACTTGGGCGACATGCTTTATGTGAAGAACAATCCAAACCAACAAGAGTTTGGGTTCCCACAGAATGTGACGATAAGTTGACCAATGTGGAACCAGCTTTCATTGCAAGATCATTACCCAATGCCATCAATTTAACAAGCTCCGGATTAATTATGTGATGAACTTTTATCAGGTCATCAATCATAGATTCTGTTCCAGATAAAGCTGTAAAAATAGAATGAAAATAATACATTAGCAATTCAGTAATTGATCCAATGTTAACGCCAAATCTACGAATATGCTAAAGTTTTGTAATGATTTAGCTTTAGACCATGAGTGCAGTAGTAATTAGTGGAGTGAAAATGACAGATTCCACCCAGATATGAACCCCAAACAGGAGAATTTATCGATTCACTACTGAGGTTGTTCATCAGAACACAACCTGTTTGTTGATAACTCGAACCGCATGTCATTAAGATGTACTAAAAATTCATATTTCAATACTGTACGTACACAGATAAAATCTTCTAATACATAATTATAATATGAATATTATAAGATGTTAAAATTTTTATTAAATTTTTGAATGTTTGCAAGATAATGAATTTCAAAATTCCTTACAATGCTATAACTTATGCCGAAGACCTCCACTTCTGCGGACATTAACAACTGCATTAAAAGGGATTTTTCAATTAATTATCTACTTAACATACAGCGCAATTATTGAATAAAAATATTGCAACATTTTTCTAAATAACTCTAGGTTAATTGTACTGGCCGGTAAGGCTAAATCTCAAATGAATGCTACTTCCCAGATGTTTTCTGTTTGGTCCAGTCATTAAAGGCATCCGACCGGCAATTGGAAGTTCCGTTGTTTTATTCCCGGCGCTGACTGGCAACTTTTGAGTTGTGGCATTCATCGGTTTCCATTAGCTATTTAATGCAATTGTCAATGCCCACAGTAGCGGAGGTCTTGGGAATAATTTAAAGCATTAGAAGGAATGTTTAAATTTTCTTAAACATCACTGACTCACTCAATGCCTCATTCATCCAGCAAATAGTATTGAATTCCTGGATTTCTTGTGCCATAACGATCTGCATTGTTAATATTAACTTTTGATGGTATAAATTCAACGACTGCAAGTTCAAATTCAACAAACTTAAAATTGACTGCAAGTCGTTGAATTTACCATAAAAAGTTAATATTATTAAATTTCGATAGACGGTTAAGACAAGGGAAGCCAGCCTGTCGGCTCAAAATATAATTATCACAGTGAACTATAAATGTGGGAGTCTCTTAATAAATTGGTAACTATTCGATATGAAATTGTGTTATTTCCAGGATTTAGTTATTGGCCAAATAGCCTACTCTATTTTTTTGTATTTATATTTATTATTCGTCACAAACATTTGAAATCAGGAGCTATGCTCCACAAACAGTAGCACGTCAAAATGTTACAAAACTTTCCTTACTACTATTATTATAACGTATAGTTCAGTTAACCTATTATAACATGGCTAACGCAAATTACACTAATTAAGACAATCTTCAAGATAAGTTGTAACAATAGCCACAACACATAGATTTTTGTGGGCTTCTATTTACAAAAAGACAGCTTGAAAAAATAACAAATTTGAAAATAAATAAATTTAAAAATAATAAATTATATATAATTAAATTTGATGTGAATTGCACGCAGAAACAAATACAGCGTTCTACTCCATTACATTATAGGGGCATTTCGCAATAAGGTGGGAAATTAACTTTTTCTTAAAAACCTTCTCATTACTACACTGTTTCAAGTCAAGAGGGAGAGCATTGAACAACTTCATACCCATGTACCAGGGACTTTTTCCTATCAGACTTAGTCTATATCTAGGCATCTGATAGTCAACCTCCATCACTCTGGTTGCATAGCCATGTTCATGTCTCTGACCCTCAAGGCATTCCCTATTCTATTGGACATATGTTATAACCTGGATGTAAATTGCCGGTACAGTAAGCAAATCATTACTCACAAAGTGAAACCTGCAACTTTCTCTGTATGACAAACCGAGGATTGTCCTTACTGCCTCCTTCTGCTTTCTAAAGACAGGGTTCAGCAGAGATTTATTGCTAACCCAAAAAATGATGCTGTACCTGATCAATGAAATAAAGTAGGCATGGTACACACTCAGAGCAGACTTCCAATCAGCAGACCTCCTAATCACCCTAACAGCAAACAGTGCCTTATTAAATTTTTCTGTAAAACACTCGTTTCAGAGATCCAGCTTAAAGAACTCTGTAGTCTCACTCCCCGGAAATCAACCTCTTCAACAAACCCACATCTGACCCCCGATTCCGATCTAACTGTTTGGTTCCCCCCACTTCTGGGTTGCCGTGATAGACTGAAGCCGACTACATTGGTGTTACCCAGATTCAACCTCAGTCCATTTCTTTCAAACCACTCAGCCACTCAGTGGTTTGATGGTGCCTCATATAGCCAACTCGACATCCTCAACTTTTTTGGGCTTAATAATGGCCGTTTCATCATCAGCAAACAGGATCATTTTTGATTGAACACTCACAGGCAAATCGTTCACATACAACAAAAAAGGATAGGACCCAAGACAGAACTATGAGGGACACTCTCATCCAATCAGAAGAGACCAGATATGAATCATGCAACACAACCTTCTGAAATCGGTCTTGTAAATAGGAGGCAATTAATTTTAATGCTACTCCTCTGAAACCATAGTGTTGCAATTTGTTAAGCAGAAGGCTATGATGAACGCTGTCGAATGCCTTTGACAGATCACAGAAAACACCCACAGGGCATTGTGATCCATCCAATGCCAATTGCAAGTCTCTTATAAGTACTTATAGTAACTTATAAGTAACTTTTTATGTTAATTCAACGACTTGCAGTCAAATATTTATCAAGAATAAATAAAATTTACTTACTCTGTAGGCCAAGCGCTTTCGAATTTTTTTTCGAAAGATTCGAAAGCGCTCGGCCTACAGAGTAAGTAAATCTTATTTATTCTTAATGAATATTTGACTGCAAGTCGTTGAATTCACATAAAAAGCTAATATTAACAACGCAGTTCGTCATGGAACAAGAAATCCAGGAATCTCTTATAAGCTCGAATATTGCCATTTTAGTTGATCTCCCCGCCCTGAATCCAAATTGTTGACTTGAAAGAATGTTTTTGCAACGAACAAATAGCATTATTTGGTCAAAAATGACTTTCTCTATAATTTTAGAAAAAGAAGACAATAATGCGATGGGTCTTTTGATGTTCAACTGAATTTGAATTCAGTTTGAAGAGGCTCAGAGGTTGAAAATCGAAACTTTTAAATAATGGAAACAATAATTGTATGATACATCATATTTAAGGTCTTGACAGTCATTCGGCAGGTCAAGTATAGGGAGAAAGTGCACTATATGGGCTTCTAATCAAACCTAACCTAAACTGGCTAGATGTGACAGAACCACCCCATACCTTTATTACTTTGATGCATAAGTGTCATTTGATGAAAAGTACCTAGTTTCTATTAATTTACATTTTGTGATAAAGAGTTCCTTTTAGTTTATCTGTTTTGTCTGTATTAAATTTTGATGAAATTTAACGTTTTATTATTATTAAAACTTTTTCATCCAATTAATGAATATAATAGTATCATAGTATTAATGAATAGCCTAATACTAATAGTGTTCACATAATCATAATCGTCCAAGTTATTCAATTTAAACACTATTGACAGAAGCCCATATACTGCACTCCAATGGAGTGCAGTATATGGGCTTCTCTTAAAAATAACGTGATTAAGTGAATTACCGGTATGTCTTTATCCGACTAGATATCCATTTGAAAATGAGTATAATCATAGTATGTAACTTCTCCCGTGTTCAAATAATCGTAAACGTCCAAGTTATTCAATTGACAACAAGTTATTGACAGAAGCCCATATAGTGCACCACAGCCAAGTATAGAGTAACATAACATTTTTAAAATACAAAATATCCCAAATTTCATTAGTTTAGCTGCGTACAGAGTTAAAGCAGAGATGACTCATCGACTGTTCAGAAAGAGAACATATGAGTCGATACAGTAATTTGTCTGGCCTTGAAGCTATGTGTTGCGCGCAAAAATTTATACAGTACAAAAGTGCGCAGCTCTCTTACAAGGTTTTTGTCCAAAGTGCAGAAAAAATGTTTGCGTACATCTTGTACAGCACACAATATCGGTGGATCAGCACTTTTTACTCTAACCAATAATAAGTAAGAGTAGATAAGACAAACATAAAAAGAAAAGAAACAATAAATGAAATTGAACGCATTTCGTTGTAAAATCTAACTTTTTCATGTTCTAAAGCTGGATCAAAATTTAAATTTAAAACAACTACAAGCTTAAATTGTAGTCATTTTTTAAACATCATGCATTGATTATAGAAGCGCAACTTACATAGGATTTCTGTACAAGTCACAGATTTAATTTCATCATTTCCTTTAGCGAATAGCAAAGCAATTTCTTCCATGGGAGTCTTTTTCTCCATTTTAATTCTCACAATATATCAATAAATTTACAACCGAAATATGCTACGACATAACCTTACTTTCAACAACTAGAAATTAGATTTCTTACTACTACCGCGTATAACCTATAGCATTATTATGAAACTGTTCATTAAGAAGGGAGAGGAAGTTACAGAAAAACTCCCTGATCAGAATTTAAGAACGTTAATTGCACGTTGCAGATATGCTACACGCTGAAAATATTCTGATTAGCATTTAGCGGACACGAGACACACCACTATCACATTAGAATGTACATAAAACTGCGTGGTGTGATACTACGGAGTAGTGACCAAGGAACACCAGCGAGATGGAATCGCATTTAAACGTGTGAACGTTTGCGAAGATCGTCTGCGTATAGTCTGTGTACTCAGCTCCCTTTCATCCTACCGACAAGTTCATGATTGTCAGCACAGCCAGATGTGCTTTCTCATCTGTTGACTGTTGAGCAGTGGCATAAAGGGTCGATTACATTGGGATAGTTACTCGCTAAGCGAGTAGCGAGTAGGACGTTACTAACCGACCGTGCTACAGCAGCTAAGTACACCAAGCCGAATTATATAAAAAATTAAATTTCCGGAATCACCCCCATACTATGGAATTTCAAAGACAATAAATAATATTGCAACACAAAATTTAAATATGAAGTTTACCAACAATTATTCAATAAAATTTCATCAAAACAGTTCACAGAAAATACAATATTATCTCATCTGAAGTGTTATGCTGGCAGCCTGCGTGATTAAATGTCGGCTTTGGGCACAAAAATATTGTATTTTGGTGTTGGCTACTCTGCCAGCGAGTACCAAATGTGACCAAATTTAAAGTTGAGAGCCTGTCTACTTTGAATTTGGTCACATTTGGTACTCGCTGGCAGAGTAGCAAACACCAAAATACAATATTAGTGTGCCCAAAGCCGACATTTAATCACACAGGCTGCCAGCATAACACTTCAGATGAGATATATTGTATTTTCTGTGAACTGTTTTGATGAAATTTTATTGAATAATTGTTGGTAAACTTCATATTTTAATTTTGTGTTGCATTATTATTTATTGCCTTTGAAATTCCATATGATGAGGGTAATTCTGGAAGTTACATTTTTTATATAATTCGGCTTGGTATGCTGAGCTGCTGTAGCACGGTTGGACAGTAACGTCCTACTCGCTACTCGCTTAGCGAGTAACTATCCCAATGTAATCAACCCTTAACTATCCCAATGTAATCAACCCTTAACTAGGGTTACCCCCACCAGTCACCCACTCTTATATTTCTCCCTTCAAAAAAAGATTTCTCAATTGTTACTTAGAATTTTTTTTTAATTTCTTCCCCAAAAACGGCCCCCCAAACATCATTACACCTATGCTGTTGAGTAAATACAGTGGGAATTACTCGGTGCAAAGACTAACACATTAAACAGGGAACCATTACAGGGGACTAAACACAATCAATAAGCCTTCAATAACGATTCTTCAAATTTTAAAGATTTTTCAAATTTCTCAGACAAGTGTCAAAACAGCCTAATTAGTAAAATATCGTTATTAACGACAGTCGAGACTACCGATAGAGTATGTACGGTAAGCGTACGGTAGTTTGAAGAATTCGAACAAAATCCCCCACAATACAATGATCCTTTTATCATATATATTGCAAAAATTCATCTCTTGAATTTTTTAAATATGTGCAGTAAATATGTTATTTTTCTTGCTGCTGTCCTACTTTATGTGATTCTCAATATTCTCATTATATTAATTTTTTCCTCAGTCAACAAGAATAATTTTACCAGGAGTGGAAATTTCATCTCAACCGGTAATCTAACCTAATTCGTTTCTAAATTCTGTAGTAGACATAAAATGTTTGAAATTTGCCATATTATTATGGCAAAAGCTGGTCTGTTTTTAAAATGCCATTGCTAATTTAATGTGAGTTTAGGAGCAGGCTAATAGGGTAAACTTACCTATTTATCGACCCCTTACTCTTATAACCCAAAAATAAGCGTCTGCTTAAAGTTTGCAATAACTGATTAACACGAATAATAATTATTATTATTTTCATTACTAGTTCCACAGAGGGAGCACACCGAGGTGTTCCCACACAAGGACACATCAAAGTAGATTGAAAGCAGTGTCTGTACGGCAGAACACAAGCATATGAGAAACACATATATGCACAAGCATACATAAAACCACACCAATTTTGTGTCCCAAAAGGACATGCCCAATAGAGGCCAATTAAATTGGTAACACATATAAAAAACTTTCTTTGTAGTAGCGAAGGTGATATTGCAGAAGATATCCATAATGAATAATAAGACTTGAAGTTGTCACAGCCACATTTATTGAAAAACAGTGAGATAATAGAGTACATTGGGTTGGCCAACAGCAGACTCTTCAACCTGTGATGGAAACAAGCAACAGACAGACCTCATGCTGAAACATATAGCCTAGATTTTGTCTTATCAAAAAAAGCTGAGCTAGCTCAAGCTCTACTGAGCCTCAAGTATGGCAAATCCAGCCTCATTCTCCCTCTGGTCTTTAAGGTGTGGACAATCTGCCTTGTTGGGATAGCATCCGCCCTAAAGCCGCGTTCCACCAACCGAACACTGTCGGCGAACACAAAAAATGGACAAACATTAGGCCTAAACATATGGGTCACCGAACATGTTCGTGAGTTCAATTGAAATGTTCGGTCTTTGAGCGAACACTGACGACCAACATCAGGTTCCCGCCTCTACCCACACCAGGCCAGCACACCGATCATAATCTTCGAGAAGGCGTCCACACCAAACAATATTCGGCAACATCAGATAATTCCAGCGAACACTGTTCGCCGAGCATGTTTGGTTGGTTGAGACACGGCTTTACATGAGTCAAACTCAGAAGTTCAAGGATGTATATTGCCTAAAAACCTTTTTTTGCTGCCCACAGTATGCCAATCTGTCAGCGCTACAAATAATTTCAATAGCCTTTTTCTGGATCAGCAGCACCAGCACCAAAGAGTACAAGATACATGTTGAGAGAAAGTAAAATAGTAGGTACATCCTCAGGTAGTCAGGTGGGACACAGCATTCTAGATCCCAGAGCAAGAAAATCACCCTGCTCAGCCTACAGCAATGTGGTTACCCCAAGTTTTTCCTGTCCAGAGTGAAGCCCAGCAGTCTGACTGGGGCGTAATTTGAGTTGATACGATTCCACAGGCTGAAGATGATTGACTAGGTTCCTCCTTCTTGCATTCACAACAGTATATTCTTTTGGACTAGTTGGTGTTTTGCAAATTAGCAAATATATTTAGCTTGATTTAAATATCGAGAGATAGAGAAAATATCGAGAGAAAACGTGAGACCGATGGACTGATTGATCAATGAAAGATTGATATTGAATTGTCTAAGGATGCTCGCACCGTGTAGCATCCATGATAATCATCAAATAACAATTCAAACACATGATTTGGAGTGTAAAACAGACTGCTGTAGCGTGAATACCACCATTCCACAGCATGTGTTTGATTTCACAACTATGGGTATCATCAAGTATGGGATGCGAAACATTGAAAGCAGTCTTCGGCAATTTTCTACCTGTAGGCTACTGATGAGATAGATTCAGAGGATTTCATAAAAATTTAATAAATTTTTATAGCCCACATCTACTCTGATTGGCCTAAAATAAGCTAAGTTCATTACAAAGTAGAGAGCTCGTTTTCATATTTTTAAATATATATATTTTTAAGATTACGTCTTGAAGTATGGTATGAAGTAGGTTATGGAGTATAGAACAAGTCAGAGCAAAAATTATATACATACAATATCAATATTCACTAGTTACAATTTAAATTTGTTGAGGAGAGGCTCAGTTTTGATTTGGACACTATAAAAAGCTTTATCAAACAAATATTTTTCCAATAGTGTTTTAAATATTGCGATACTTCCAAGACTCTTTAGTAACTGCTGTAGCTTCGTTTAGAATTTCCAATCAATATAACTAGGTTTTTGTTCGAATTGTTGTATTGTGACTCACCAAGTGATAATCTCTTCTGCTTCGTGTATTGTAATCATGTACGGTACGTCAAGATTTTTGTGTATATCATGCTTTTTTACATGTAATGTAACTTCATACACATACAAGCAACAGTTAGGATAATATCAAATCAAATATTTATTTATTCTAAATCATTACAGTTGTACAATATATTAAAAATGAAAACAATACTGTGTGTAGGGGTGAGTTCCACGGTAGCCTTATCTTTACTATCAAAATAACCTGTAGCTGGTGTCGATAACAACTGTCACAACTATACAATTAACTTAAAATAATGAATTAAGTTATTATAGTTAAACTTTAATTAGGATCTATGTATCAGACCCCACAGGTGGATTCATCTTTTACTCAGATATACAGAATAAGACGAGAAAAAAAGCCTTAGTCTGTCAAATATTTTTAAAAAGTTGATATTGAAATAACATGTATTGTAGCCTTAAGCAATTCATTAAAAAACTTTTTTCAATGGATATGTGTTATTGTAAAAATGTTTTCTTTTTCAGATCGCCATCATTCATTTGAAAAATTGAATACCTCTGTTGAGATTTGGGGCAAAGCTTCTATATCGCTGTACTTATGGGAGCACATTCTAGGTGGATCATTGAAAATCCAAAACAATGGTATGATTAGAACAGGATCCATTACGATCGACAGTTTGACACTTAACTTCAAATATGGACCGTGGTTTATACAGTCAACAGTACCTGCTGATGTACAATATCTAATTTTAGTTTTAAACGGCAGGTCAAAAGAAAAAATAGCTGTAGCAAAACAATGGCTGGATTACCTTCCGAATTTCAACAAATTGAAAAAGTTGATTGTCGTGTTACTTGGAAATGAACAGTGTGATAACAATTGGATAATGAAGTACATGAAATCCAATTCTGGTAAAATAGATGCTCTATTTATGACATATGACAGTCCTCTAGTTGATGAAAATGAGTTTTATCAATGGCCTCTTGGAGTTGCAGTGTGAGTATTTCATCTTTGCAGCAGTGATTTGTATAAACAGCTAGTCTAGTTTGCATGAACAGCTTTAGTGTAGTGTAGTCTGAGCTATTATAGTGTAGTTTACATGAAATTATTGCGGGGAATATTGTAATATGCTCAATGAATCAACTTTATCTGATAATGTAGTCTGAATTTCAATGATTCAATTTAAAAAATCAGAAATATCTTTGAGAATATTAAATAGAATCAATCGAAGTGCTTCATCGTTTCAATTGAACTTGGTAATTGTGTTTTCCAGAAGATTCAAGTTATATTTTAATCGAAACGTAAACAAGATATGCTTACAAATATTTGGACTCTTGTAAAAGTTTAGTAATCGAGACAGTTTTAGGCTCAAAGCCTGTTGTTTCTTTACAGTAAGTTGTATTTTGACTACCGTATCAATGAAAATAAATAAAATATGAAAGTACAAGTTTGCCCAATTTTGCATTTCGGTACCCAAATGGCAATCTCCCCAGTTTCATTCAAACCATTCGAGGTTTGCGTCTAAACGTGAGCCTATCTATTTCTGTGTCTATATCTATTCCTTCTATCTTGCCTTCCATCTAGGAGTAAAGTATTCTCAGCTGATTCAAATCACAAAATCAATTGTATATATATATCTGTATAATTTATTTTACATAATATGTGTGTCAACGTTGCACAGTGCAGTAGTATATATACTCTTAATCAGATGGCAGGCTGATGAAGCCTCTCCTCAGAGGCAAAATGCATTCCTCCAGTATAATTGAGTAAAAATCAAAATTCAAATAGAATAGTACAGTGTCAGTTTTGATATTAGATTACTCTTAATCAGATGCTTCACTTTGCACCTTCTCTCCAAATTTAGAATAATTTTCAATTATAATAAACTCACCAACTGCACCCACAGACATACACAATAGACAGTAATATATAAATTGGAATGTATAATGACTGCATCAGCAACTTCTATATTGGACAAACGTGCAGGACATTCACCACTCGACATAAAGAGCATGCAAGAGCCATCAAACACCCAAACTCCCATTCTACCTTTGCAGAACACATAATTCAAATAAACCACACTTACGCAGACATAATTAATAGTTTAGAAATGTTACATTCCGTTTTAAGAAGCCGAAAACCAACTTTATTAGAGCAATATGAAATTTATAAAAACACAAAACTACAGTCGGACTCAATTCTAAATTCTCCGCCTTCTCATCCTCTCCACCTCACCCTCAAACATAATCCCAGTTTCCAAACCTGATTCAGCAGGCTTCCAGTCGTGTTTGAGGAAGCATTACATCAACGCGAAATGGCCATCACACAATTATGCAAGTGTTCAAATGCACTAGAAAAGTATTTCCAGTAATTATTCATGTTTATAATAAATCATTAATGATTTCTTATGTACGATTACGAATTTCTTAAATGGGGCAATAAATCATGGATTTTACTGCAGGGATTGTGCATTCTATGTCTCACTATTCATCTGTTTTTTATAATTATTCGCTTGGGAGATCAATAACGACGCACTATCCTTATAAATCATGTATAGCAACAATCTATAGCAACATGTATAGCAAGTAGTTTATGCAACAATCGCATTATGGCAGCCTTTAAGCCATAAGATAGTGCGTGAGCGAAGAGAGTGCCCTAAATACGAGAGTGCCCTAAATCGTATCTTGCAAGTGGCTTTAATACTGAATAAAATTGTTGCATACACTGTTTTATCTACAGTTAAGTGAACGGATGTAGCACACAAGTTTTTTTAAAGAAACTTTTATTTATTAACTACAAACTATTACAATTAAGGAGCGAAGTGCTCTCACCAAGAGTTCGACCAGTACTTTTTCCCCTATTAAAAAAATTATGGTTTTGATTAGGCATAAATAAATTGATCTGCTATAGCATTACAACTAATAAAGTAGTAATTAATAGTCTCTTTTTCTTATCCCTCTTCTTTTTCTACTTCTTCTTCATCCTCTCCTCTTCCATCTTCTTTTCTTTCCCCATCTTCTTTATTTTTTCTCCTCATTCTTCTTCCTCTCCTTCTTCAATTCCTTACTCTCCAGCGTTAGTTTCGTCGGCAGATTATAGCAAGTAGCTGTTTATTACACAGTATACTTTCTTTTTTTTTATTGCTGATGATGCCCACATGAGTCCGAGACTTGTGCGTGGGTAATGAGGTGAATTACACATAAATGTCTGACGGTGGAGCGGGATTCGAACCCACGACCACTTAAACGACAGCAAGCTGAAGTTGCGACGCCCCAACCAACTGCGCTAAGCGGCCTTATTCATATTTTAATTAAATTATCAGTGTTCTTATAGCACGCTCTGCAAAAATGTATTCCTGCGATTGATTGTGTAGCCAGGGAAACACTGGCTAATTGTCAGCTCTTATTGAAAATATTCCAGGAATTCATATAACTCAATCTGTAAATGACTAAACAATATTCTCGAAAGCTGCTGTACCAAAACCAACTGAAGCTGTTTTGGAAGATGTTGCAATGACTGACTGAATATTTTTGTGATGTTATTCATCAATATAATTTCCATACGCTATTTATTGTAGTTGTCAATGTTCGGAGTAGTGGAGATCTTCGGCACAATTAAAAGGAAATGAGAAATTGATTATGCTGTTCCACAAACACATTTAGTTCAATATACTTACATTGTATACATATCTCATTATATGCATAAATTTTAAACTAATATTTGTTATAGCTATCGAGGTTTCCGGAATGTTCCAGTTGAAGAAATAAATGTGAAGGATAAACGTCACTATATATGCAACTTTGTTGGAACCATTTACAAAAATTCATCCAGGTCCAAGCTGCGACGTATCGTTGATTCTGTTTCCGCTAGTGAAAAGTGTCCAGTTATCGGTAGGAAAGTGTAAGTACCTAATCTGTTATTTTTATTTTATCAACAATACAATAGTTTGAAGTAACTGACAAACTAACAAATATACAGAAGCTTTGCTGTGTGTGCTCGTTATGCTGATGGAATGGAATAGTTGCCTTTATTAATCGTAGAGTCAAGGCTCAGCCAGCTCTTCAACTTAAATCAATTGTATTACCACCACAGTCATATAAACTGAGTAAATGTAGTACAGAAATATGAAATGAACTATGCAAATATGAAATATGCATACGTGTTACCGGAAAAAGATGAATGAGGTCTTATAAATCCCAAACTAGCCTTGGCAGAAATAAGATAACTTGATGAGTCTGTAAACCAAACTCATCCAGTGGCTTTATGTTCCTGTAAATTCATTCAGATCGTACTTGCATCTCCCTTTTATTGACCGATCGAAGAGAGGTCTCTGCTTCAAGTCGACCGTTTTGAATTGGTCTGTCTGTCTGTAACGTATTAACTGCTAGACGCGTGGACCAAATTCAATGAAATTCTGCATGAATCTTTCTTTAAGAAATGCCCAGCGATGTATGTGTAAGGTTTTTTGAAAAATAGCACCCCCATCTTTTTTTAAGGGAGCTCAATTTACCAATTTCAATTTTAATTGAAATTGAGACGATTTGTGAGGGGTTTAATCCGTGAAAGAAATCTGATAAACCCAACGTGAGCAGTGTTGGGTGAGTGAGGTCTACTGTTCACAGAACTACTAGTTATTTATAAGGATTACATATGAGAGGGTGAGGGTTTACAATCTTTACAAGTAAACGAAGTGATATAAGCTAGCGAGTATCTGTAACACTAAACGCCAACCCAGCTCCCCCAACAAATGCCTGACTCCTGATAATAGTTTAACACTAATACCTTACAGCAAACAACACTAATTTATACTAATACTGTTGGAAACTGACAACTTGACCCCTGAAAGGAATTCGCAGTGATTATTGATGAATACAGCACATTTGAGAGTGACTCAACTGGCTCACTAACTACTCACTAACAGCAGTGATGTATATAACCCAAATACCACTACACTGGCTCAGATTCGTGCTCTATTTAGCGCAAGGCATAATGGAGCTATTACGCCATTACACCTTTCTTCACCTCTCCCCTTCAGGCGTCAGGGTATAAGAATTGACACTACATAAATACGGCAGGGACATCTGGGTTGGCTTGTAGCCTGCTAGTAAACTCGTCCATTATGATCAACGCTTCAACTGAATTTCATTTTATTTATGAACTTCTTTTTGAAGGTCGTCTCAACTTAAAATTCAAGACTTTCATGAATACGGTATCTCAAATCCGTTCTTAGCAAAGCTGGATAAAGGGCTATCTTGAAGTCTTTTTGAGATTATATTTTGGCGTAATGAATAATTAGACGAAATTGTCACAACCACATTTATTAAAAAAATATTGAGAAACTAGTTTCGGTTGTTATACCATTATCAATCTCAATCAAACTCGGACGTTAAAAACGGAGTTTGATTGAGATTGATAATGGTTAACAATCGAAACTAGTTTCTGAATATTTTTTTAAAATAAATGTGGCTGTGACAATTTCGTCTAATTATTCATTATGGATACCTTCCACAATATCACCTTCGCCACTACAAAGAAAAATATTTTGGCATCATTTTAGCACTCACTATACGCTACAACAATCTTCCATTATTCGAAAAATCGAAAACATATAATAATTATAATAATACTATTTTTACACTGAAATATTTAAATATTAGTTATTGCTAAAAACTCTTCTAATTTTGTGCTTTGATGTTTTTTTTTTCACAGTTGGCTTCCCAAGGAAACTGAGCATTCATTAGCTCAATATAAAAAGACGCTCGAACAATCAGATTTGACTTTGTGTCCGGTTGGTCAGAATGCTGAATGCTACAGAATATATGAATCATTATCCGTTGGAAGTATGCCTATAATCGAGGATCAGACAACACCAGGAATGTGCGATAAAAACCCATTTCGGCTTCTAAAAAAATACAATCCACCTTTTCTTTTCATCAAAAACTGGGGACAACTGCCTGAAATACTCAGATCTGAAATGGCTCTACCACATAGTATAAAGAAGAGACGCCGTTCCCATATTTTGAAATGGTATAAACAGTTCAAAGAAAGCATGAAAGACAAGTTTTTAAATGTATTGAAATTGACTATTTCTGGTACTTAGAAACGCGTTTGATTTCAGGTGATACTGAATTGTAAACTTCTCATTTTTTTTGTCTCCAGCTCATTTGAAGAGAAATCTCGTAAACACCTTCTTTATGATGAGCAGTGAAAAGCCAATGCAGTGGTTTGGATTGATGCATTTGCCTTTCTCTAGTTGCATGGACTAGACCATCCATAGAACGTGATCATCTACATTCTACAAGTAATCGGTAATCTAACAAGTGATAATCTAGTTTTGTTGATTTTTTGTGCTGATGATGCCGACATGAGTCCGAGACCGGGTCGAGCCCGTTTAGAGGATAGAGTTTTGAAGTATATTGAGCGAAATTCAAGATCCAGTATTCGTAGGGCAACTGTGTTATTGAGTGTCTCAAAAATTATGTTCAGAGACTATTGAAGAGGAACAATCCACGCCCTTTCCACGATACACCTGTTCAAGAACACTGTTAGCCCGATGCCAGGGTGAGGATAGAATACTGAAACTAGATCTTGGCGCAGGATGAAGGTACAAGCATTTTGTGGACAAATAAAAGCATAAAGTTCACAAGAACTGGTTCTATCAATTTTCACAATCCAAAAACTTGGTCGACAGAGAATCCACTGAGACCGCATCTTTTCCAGCATCACTTCTCAGTTAATTTATGGGCTGGGATCATTGAAAACCATGTTCTTGGACCTTTTTTCCTGAATGGTGGAGTTTTCTTGAATGATATTTTTAAAACTTGTCTTGAAACAAGACATGTGTTCCAGTTAGATGGTTGTCCTGGACAATATTGAAGAAGCATTCAATTGTAGAAAATGCATAAGAGGAACGGGAGCTATTTTGAATTTATGTAAGTAATTGTAAGTGTAAATAATTGTAACTAGTTGAATGGTTGTCCTGGACGAATTGAAGAAGCATTCAATTGTAGGAGGTGCATAACAAGAATGGGAGCTATTTCTAACTTATGTAAATAATTGTAAATTAATTATCTTATTTTTCTATCTTCTACTTTTTTGCTGACCTTCTTATTTAATTGTTTTTAATGCTTTGAATTCTGTAAATAAACAATTTAAATTATTGTCAGTATTGATGTTTTTTATCTACTCCAAGTTTCTCTCTAAGTACCAAGAGTTACCATGCATTTCATTGTATGAAATTGATCTACAGTACTTACCCTTATTATCAATGCTTTATAACTTGAAAACTTTTCAAAAGTTAATATCGAATACACCTAGACATAAACTGCTTAGACATAAACTGTTTCTCTTGACCAATGGCATAACTAGGAATTCAGTCATTCCATAATCATGAAATGACCAGTGATGTAGTATGGTGGGGGTGGGGTATATAATAATAAAGGAAAAGAAGGAAGAGACCTCTAACAATTCATGAATATAATATATGTATGTCAAATTTAATTTGTAAGGGGTGGCTTGAGAGAACTCACATGAGAAGTTTTTGAAAAAGAATTGCTCTCAAACCACATTTTAAACGATTGTAGACATCAATTTCAACACACATGATATATCATTCAACTCTCCAGCTCAGCTGTAGTCAATACACTGTGAATGTGCACAATTTCTTCAAGAATTCCTCCTGCCACTTTTTAGACTGGAGAAGGTCGTCTTGGAGGGAGGTCCTCAACTAGGACATTTCCTGTAGTGTACAGCCAAGCGAGTCAACACTTGCTGTGGAAACTGTCTAGACATGGGCCACAACTGTGGCATGGAAACGCTGCAACTTTTGGCCGGTTTGCAATCACATGTCTGTGCATTGATGCTCGCCTACTTGGACATTAGGTAACCAAACCGTATGCTGTCTGGTGCCAGGGGTTGTATCACTGATGCTGCTTGCCTTGAATCCTTGCCACAATCATCCCCGCGATCCAAATCATCATCATCTTCGTCAACCATTTGCAGAGCCATAAAGAAGTCTACTTTGATGAGTTCATGTATTTTTCGAGATTGGCTCTAGTAATTCATCCACATTCCCTACTGGCACCACTTTTTTGAGTTCATATCTTTTAAGAATGGGAGCAGGCCTCAGTTTTACTTGACCCTTCTTGATGGATTACAACAGCAGTTTTCTGGGAGATGCAGCTTGGCACACTTGGACCTAATTTCCTCCCAGAAACAATTTTAAAAATAAAGGAGCTAATTTCTTTTGGCTCTGGAACAAAATTGCTCACAAAAGGGAATAATGTCTCCTGATTAGTAACTTTTGAAATCCTCTGAAAAATAATTAAGATTAACAGAATATTTGAAATTGCAAGTTCGTTTTGAAGGAACTGACAATTTATCAAACTGACAAATGTATAGAACAAATCTATAAATTTCTATAAAATTAATAGCACTTTGGGGAATTCGAAATTAATAAATTCTTTCTATACACTTGTCTGTTTGATAAATTGTCAGTTCCTTTAAGAGTTCACACCCACCGAGGCTCGACATGTTCAAGCACTCTCTGAAACTCTTATAAGAACTTGTCCACTACTGCTCCTATTCTTCAGCCATTTTAATTTATTTATTGCCAAAAATCAGACATAGGCCTACATATGTACAATAAAACAAACAGAAATAATAATAATATATAAAAAATATATACCTACGTTTCTTATGATCTATCAAAACAATTTTCGGCACTGTCAACATAAGATAAACTCCTTATATAGTCTCGTTGTTCTAGAACGTTCTACACCCTTCCCTCACAATCCATGGATGAAAGGCGAGAACAATGTCATTGACCTCAGAAAGTTTTGAGAGGTGATCTAATTTGTGTGTTGCCATTTGTAGCCAATAGTCTTTGTTTCCGCTGGGCGAGGGAACAATGACCTGGGGTAGAAGGAGAGAGAGTGATCTGCCACACACCCCCTCTTCCAAGAATACCCACATTCTCCTTTTCCCTAGCGCCTACTAGAAACTTCCTCTGGCTCCTTGTCACATTATGTAGAATCTTTTCTGTGCAGAACTGACCTTTTTGAGTCACAGTGGACTCGTTTTGAAGTATTTGGTACTTCTTCAGCGCTTGGTTGCAGACTGACTGGTTATATAGTATGTAAGGTGGTGATAGGGAGGTAGTGGGAGAAGTGGATGTGACGGGGAAGTAGGTGGGGGGGGAGGTGTTTTTAGAAGGGGTTTGTGATGATGTTGAAGAGGGTATGAGATTTGAAGAAATTAAGTTGGTCATTGAGTATGAGATGAGGATGTGAAATGGAATGTTTGTAAATTTCAAATTGTTATATTGTAAGTATTGGGTTTTTGACTTTTGAAATTTACAAACATTCCATTTCACATCCTCAACCCATAATCATTAATTAACTTAATTTCAAATCTCATACCCTCTTCAACATCATCTCTAACCCTCCCTTAAAACACCTCCCCCACCACATCCACTTCTCCCACTACCTTCCCCACCAGTCAGTCTGCAACCAAGCGCCCAAGAAGAATCACATAGTTCGAAACGCGTCCGCCGCGACTCAAAAAGGCCAGTTCTGCTGTTTTCCTATGTAACAGTCTACTTTTGCGGCTCGCTTTCACAGAACCAGTCTTAAGAGGCCCACACACTAGCGAGTCTGGCTCAGAAGAAAATCACCACTAACGTGTTGTGAACTTCCCGCCAGACTCGCTAGTGTGTGGGCCCCTTTAGGGACAATTTCCCTGTGTATATACTTTTGAGGCTGATCCATACTGTGCAACCTAGAGCGAATTAATCAAAATTTTCCGACAAAAAACAAAATGGCGGCATTTAAAATCTTTGAACAGGATTAAATTAATAATGGCTAATGATATAAAAATTTGACTGGAATAACTTTTTTTAGATATTGTTATTGAAATCTAATGATACCTCATTTTTCAAGATTGGTCAACAATTAACAGAGATATGCTACTTTTTAGGGTGTGTGGTGGTTGCAGTTTTACGAACAAACAAGGAATAACTTACAAAAAAAGAATGAAATGAAAGTTTATTTACTATAGATAATTACAAAGAATAAATAATCATGAGAATGAAAGCCTTGCAATGACAGTTTAAAGAACTGCAACCTGTTCCAACCACTGGATGCCATAAAAAGTAGCACATCTCTGTTACAGTAGAAACAATTAGTCTGGGCGCACGGCCGTTTGGTAGTCAGCCATGGCGAGGGGAGTGTTTATCGCTCATTTCTAAAAACATGTGGCCCATGCAATGCTGCAGATGTCTTCAAGGTCAACTAGTCAACTTTTACAGGACGGCTAGTAGTGAAACCAGAGCCATGCGCCCAGACTAATTGTTTCTACTGTAATTGTTGGCCAATCTTGAAAAATGAGGTATTAGATTTGCAATAAAAATTTCTAAAAACCGTTATTCCAGTCAAATTTTGATGCCATTAGCCATTATTAATTTAATCCTGTTCAAAGATTTTAAATGGCCGCCATTTTGTTTTTTAATGTTGGAAAATTTTGATTTATTTTTTTAAGATTGTTTCAATTGTTATAAAGCTGTATGCAAAATTTCAAAATTATACGTTCAATGGTGTTTGAATAAAAAAATAATGTGTGAAAAAACAAAATGGCGGCTGTGTGAGTAACTGGGGACTTCAGAACATTTTTATTACAATATTTACTTTTGTTAGTGGTCCAGAAACACTGCCTAGAAGTATTGGTAGAGAGTTCCGAAACAACACCCGGTGGATATTTCATAACATCCGCTACTCTAGAACAAGGCACATATACCGTAGTTGGGTAGGGCAATTTTCATCGATCAATAAATTGAAAGCCTATATTAAAATTGCAATTATTTGTAGTTGTAGATGCACTCGTAGATTTATGTCTTGTAATAAGTTATTAATTTAGAACAATAATACAGTGCAGCAGTATTATGGCTTGTACCTAATTAAACATATGTTATTTTAGAAGTTGGTACGGTAATACTTGTACTTTGTTATTCCCTGTCCTTGATTGTTCAATTGGTTACCCTACAAGCGTAAAATGTACTGTGTTAATCCCACAAACAGGCGTTTAGGGATCAGTGTATTGGAATATATCAGCCTATTTGAGAAGAGATTTGGCAAAGATGCAACAGGCTATCACAAAGCACACCTGCTTTGCTCACAAATGCTCAACACTAAAGAACCCAAATGTTAGGATGCACCCGTATTTTATGTACTATATACTCCGGAATGATAATAAACAGGCACTCACTACATACTAGTACTAAATACTTACTAGTAGAGCCCTGATTAACCGAGTTACTGGCGCGCAATCGCAATGCAGTATAACGTGGCGAAATTGTGTGCTCTTCTAACGTAAACAAGAGAGCACTAATTAACTTTCAGTACGTTTCTAATCATAAAAAAAAATATTTGAGTTGTCACACACAGCACAGTGCAATAATATATATATATAATATTATAGGGAAGTGATAGCCGCGAGCCGTAGCAGCTGTTCAATCAGATAGATAAGCTGCGTTCTCGTAGGACTTTTTTTTTTTTGTAGATTACGTCTTGGAGACTCCAGTTAAGGAGTATAAGACAAGTCAGATCAACAATATTATACACTAGATAACATAATTACTTCAATTAGTTGAGGTGAGGCTTAATTTTGATGTGAAAGGAACTCTTGTACACTATAAAAAGCTTTATCAACTAAATATTTCTTCAATTGTTTTTTAAATATTTCTATATTTTCAAGACTCTTCAAAAACTGCGGTAGCTTGTTGTAGAATTTCCTACCAATATAACTAGGTTTTTGTTTGAATAAGCTACTATTGTGACTCACCAAGTGATAATCTCCTCGGCTTCTTGTATTATAATCATGTACATCAAGATTTTGGTTAATATCATTCGTTTTTACATATAAAGTAGCTTCATACACATATAAGCAGGGTACAGTTAGGAGACCAAGTCTCTTGAACAACGGCCTACATGAATCTAATCTATTTACTCTTTCTATACACCTAACCGCTTTCTTTTGGATCTTAAACACCCTATCAAGATTTTGTTTTGATGAATTACCCCATACTAAGATAGCATACCTAATATGTGACAGTAAGAGCCCATGGTAAGCTGTAAACAGTAACTTTTTGTCATTCAATCTAGCGAGCTGTCGCAGGACAAATACCCCAGATGAAATTTTACTACATATTTTCTCAATGTATGGAGTCCAGGTCAATCGTCTATCCAACGTAACTCCTAGAAATGCAATTTTTTCTTCCTGGTCTAATTGATTATCGTTTACAAACACGTTTATAGCCCTATCTTCATTTAAATTATGTTTGTTTTTGAATTGAAGGTATTGGCATTTTTTACTATTTATAGTTAATTTCAACTGATTTAAAAATTGGACAATGGACTGCACACCTATAGGGGCACTTATTTCTAAATTATCTAGAATGGAATTGCTGAAAATGAGTGATGTATCATCAGCAAATAAGAGGGCTCTACCACTAATTAATTCTTTAGGTAAACGGTTGACATATAACAAAAAAAGCAATGGACCTAGTATTGACCCCTGAGGCACTCCAGCTTGGACCTCTAATTTATTAGATTTATTCTTCACTATACTATTCCCAACTACTGTAGTTAGTTCTACAAATTGTTTTCTCCCAATAAGATATGATTCAAACCATTTCAGTTCAACCCCATTTATGCCTACATTTTGCAATATTTCCAATAAAGTTCTATGATTAACACAATCAAATGCCTTTGATAGATCTAAGAAGATTGCAGTAGCTTTATCACCTGAATCTATTAGTTTTTCAACTAGAGAAACTATGGCTGTTTTTGTTGATCTCCCTTTCTGGAAGCCATGCTGTTCATCACAGATAAAGTTAGCTTCTTGAAGGTGCAGAAGTAACCTATTTAGAACTACTCTTTCAAAAATTTTACTTATTACATTTAAAATACTAATGGGCCTATAGTTTTCTACCTTTTCTCTATCACCACTTTTGAAGATTGGCAAGATCTTCCCCTCTTTTAAGTTATCTGGAAAAACACCTTGTTCTAATGAATGATTGATCAGATGAATCAAAGGGTCTAACAATTGATCTTTACATTCTTTCAGAATTTTACTGGATACCCCATCCATTCCTACAGTTTTTTTATTATTCAAACTATCAATTATATTTGACAACTCATCTTGGGATACTGGGTGAAACCAAATATTTTGTTGTATTGTTTACTTATTTATTATCAAGTCTTACCACCGTTTAAACTTAGTTATTAGATAATTTATGATTGAATAATTCAATAAAATGTTTTATGTAGTGCGTTCTACCGTTTTCATTGCTAGCACAATTTTCCCAAAATTTCAAATTTATATGCTTATAAATCGAAAACAAAGGTATCTATTGAAAAACGGTTTACACCATTGTTTTTTTCTTGAAATTTAACACTGAATAATGTGTCATATTTTTAAAAAAATTTGAATCCAATATGGCGGACAAAAATTCCAAAACTAGCCAAAAGTTAGATTTTTAAAACTATGCAGATCCGCATAAGCTTCTTTCGCCAAGAACGTCTCAGTTATGCAGTATAAAGCCGTTTCCATACTTAAAAATACTCTAATATATATAAAACACACACTCTCTCTCTCTCTCTCTATATATATATATATATATATATACAGGGTGTCCCATGAGGAACCCGACAAACTTCTAGGGCGGTTTCCTCTCATCAAAATAATGAAAAAAGTTTCTGGATTTCCTGTTCCATGACGAACTGCGTTGTTAATATTAACTTTTCATGTGAAATTTAACGACTTGCAGTCAAATTTTTATTGAATTGAATGTGTAGATGTTTACTTCTAACCTTAAACACTGTTGATCTGTAGGATAGGATTGTAGCTTGTCTTGCCGAATTAAATTCCTGGATTTCCTGTTCCATGACGAACTGCGTTGTTAATATTAACTTTTCATGTGAAATTTAACGACTTGCAGTCAAATTTGACTGCAATGAAAAAAGTTTATATAAACATATGTCCGGAAATGCTTTGTTAGGGAGTTATGGCTAGTGGATTGCCCCGATTCTCTAGGAAAGGATGGAAATAAAGCCAAACTGATTTTTTTATGGCGTTAAGTTAGGTGTTACATCTATTGGATTTTATGTAAAATGAACTGAAAAATTGAATAAAACACGTCCCAGACCTCTAGAATCACCCATATTTGAGATATCAGACAAAATATGCAAAATTCGGTCTCGAAAAACATGCTTCATTTAGATTTGATCCACATTAACTTCGTTAAATGGGTAATAAACACAGAAACTTTATGCAAAAAACTTGTAGTAAATTTAGTTCTAAAGAGAATGGTGTAAAATATGTTTATAATAAACAAACAGAAAGTTTAAAAAAATTCTCTGATATCTCAAATATGGGTGATTCTAGAGGTCTGGGACGTGTTTTATTCAATTTTTCAGTTCATTTTACATAAAATCCAATAGATGTAACACCTAACTTAACGCCATAAAAAAATCAGTTTGGCTTTATTTCCATCCTTTCCTAGAGAATCGGGGTAAATCTTTCACTAGCCATAACTCCCTAACAAAGCATTTCCGGACATATGTTTATATAAATTTTTTTCATTATTTTGATGAGAGGAAACCGCCCTAGAAGTTTGTCGGGTTCCTCGTGGGACACCCTGTGTATATATATATATATATAGATTTACAACACTCATTCATCATCGTTTCTCGAAAAATAGAAAAAACACTCGGCCAGACCGGGTTCTGAGAACTTCTCAACAATGCCCCCAAAATTGAAGCTCTAGCGCTTTTTAGCGTTCTCAAGATCTCATGACAAAAAGGTTGAAATTTTGAAGGCATATTAAAAAAGGTTTCTGAAATTTTCACACACATAAGCCCACAAGATTTAAGGATTTTCAAGCTTTTTTTAGAGTTCTCAAGAACTACGTGACCAAAAAGTTGAAATTTTTTATAAATGTTTAGTTATGGACCTAGACGCGTAAAAATAACGTTTTTTCAATTTTTTCCAAAATGCGCCAAACAATGAGTTTTACGTTCTCCTAGCCATTTTTAGCGTTTTCGTGTACTGCTCGGACAAAAACGTCCCTGGCTAGACGGTCAAGGCGAGCAAAACGTGACTGCCGGATAGTAAAAAAATATTTGAGATTGTCGTACACATATCAAATCAAATACTTAATTCACTCAAATAAAAATATTTTTAAAAAACATTGAATACAATAAAATGTTAAGTGCATTCCTCATTAAGCTAAGCCTGTGTGAAGGAATGGCTCGTTCCACCAACATCAGAAATTAATCATATAACTATGAAACAATAACAATATATTATAAAACAGAGCTGAACTATTGCTGCTATTGACAGTTATACATTTATACAAAAATATAATAATTATAAAGAAAAATATTTGAAACATTAGTGAACCTGAAATTATTATACACATAAAATACATTGGAATAATGGACATTACCATACATTTGGATTATGATAGCTTGGAAAAATATACATTACATTAAGTTATTAGGAGGTAATTCTGTAGTCTTTTGACAAATACATACGGTAACCAGAAGACTGCCTAGAGATGTCAAACGACAGAGCATTAAACAGCCAGGGACCCCTAAAGGCAGAATGGTTGGCAGCAGCAGTCAAACATCAAGGCTCCTCCACATTTTCTCTGATTTGACCATGAGCTGAATAACCATAGACAGGAGCAACTGGGAAATCTAAAGGTCTTTTAAATATGTATTTGTAAATCAGAGTTGTTGGGTATCTAACTGGTCTTCTAAAACATATTTTTACAATTTTCTTGTATTGTAGAACAAGTGGTTACAAAATGGTAGATCCACAACCTCCCCATCCAACAATATCATATTCTACTATAGAGGAAACAAGTGCCAAAAATACCATCCTAAACTGATCCAAGGGCAGCACATTTCTCAATAGAACAAACAAATATCCCAGTCGACTTCGCCACCAGTGGTGCCTAAATGCATTTTTCACTCCTTTGGCCACGCTTTTACCCATTTCCCCACAGCAGAGTCTGTGTTATCTGAGTTGTTGATTATCCCAGCTACCCTTCAGTCCACAAAGTTTGGTTAATTGAGGCTTTACTGAGCCAGCATTCAGTAACAGCTTTTCCCCTAATTTTGTTGAGTTAATTTAATAACAGTCACCAGCATTTGTGGTCCAGATGACGGCATAGCAAGTAACATAATGAGGGGCAGGAATGTGTTTATATGGCAAAAGCGAGCAATGCTGCTCATGGTTGGGCCATCATCACTGTGTGGACACAAATTTCCATTTACCAGTGAACGATAATGCTCCCATGAACTCAACCATTGTTTAAGTGCGTCTTACTTCAATTATTCAACCTGACTGTAATTTCTCTTTTTGTAAAATGAGTTTCCAATCCCATTGCTCATCTAAATTAATATTTGTTTTTCTATGTTTTGCATAATTATGAAAAGCCATATCATTAGAGAGTTTGAGTAAAACGATAATTCTAACCTAATCACTTCATGTCCCACCTTGCTTTACAGAATCTAGCATTATGAGTAAGTAGAGGCATTTATAATGACCAGCATAACAATGGTTGAGTTCATGGAAGTCTTACCATTCACTACTAAATGGATTTTACCAGAAATCATGGCACATGATTGGTCTACTCAATTTCATAAATGTTCAATAAGTCAATCAGATGCCTTATTCTCCAGTAAAATTTCATTTATTGGTAAATTGTAAGACTCTCATGAACTCAATCATTATCATAGCTTTGTTCAAACTCGCAGCAAACCCAAAATTTTTACCTACTGATACTACCATACCAAACGTTTGAGGTTAGTTTTTATTAGAGGGCCTATATTCTGCAAAAGACACTTGATTTCCCCCAACCAACCCTCAACTCCTACCTAATATAGACTGCAATATTGAAATAAGAACTACAAATTCATCACAAATATATTGCCGATTAATTCCCAGACTATTGTAACATGTGATAAACATGTTATTATTCAGTTTAAGAAACCAACAGCAACAGCCAACCTGACGGGCCTGACCGAACTTGAAGTTTTGGACCAAGCATGCAATGCCACATCGATAATAAAGCAGTCCGCAATAGAGGTCGATATTATGTACTTTTTCAATACCTACATCACCATATTATATAAAACGGAGAAATATTGGTTTCGCAATTTTGAATAAATAAATTCTATTTACCTAAAAATATAACCTAAAAGTCTATTATCAATGGAATGATAGATTATCTTCAAATGGTTTCAGTTATATTGTACCATTTTATATAATATGATGAACTCTGCTAATATCAGGAATGGAATAGATGTTGTCCAAGTTAAAAAATCTTATTCCAATTCTAGTAAAATCAGTTTTACATATAAATTATTTCCAAAAACATCCATTGCAAATCAATTTGTCTTATAATTGTTAGTAAAATTATTTTATTAAAATAACTATCATCTATTGGTGTTTGTCCTACCATCTATCTACCATCTATCCATCTATCCATCTATCTACCATCTATTACTGAGCGGGATCGTTCATTTAACGCCTTACTTTGTGACTTTGTTAATAAGTTAATATTGTTTTGCCAGTAAACTTTGTGAATTTGTTTTTATTTCGTTTTCTTGGAACCCCAAAAAATATAAATTCGTAACTCTTAATTATCGTGGAGTGATTCATAATGAAATAATACGGCATTGCACATTACGGTATGTGTGAACACTGAAGTCACAGTTGAACAAAAATTTAATTGGTTTAGTAATTTATAAGTACCATACCTAATTATAGTGACATTTAAAAAGAGTGTTTCCATTAAATAATATACGATCTATGACAGTGGCCGTGACTTTCATTTAATTTTTTTGGCTTGAGCTGATCGACCATTTTTGAAAATGTTTACACCGTCTCGTAACTGCTTAGATTTTCTGGAAAAGTTGCCAACCTCAAAACCTGACAAATATGAAATAATTAAAAAGATAAGTCATGGCGGGTATGGAGTGATTAATAAAGCAGTTATAAAAAATAACGAAGAAGCTGGTTTTTTTGCTCTCAAAACCAAACGCTTTGTAGGCTTTGAAGGAAAAGTCACTACAATCGATTTCAACGAAATCAAATCATTAACAATGCTGAGTAATGAGAGAAACGTTGTCAAATTCATCGAACTATTGAAAGATCAAAAAGAATTCACTATAGTCTTGGAAATGTGCAGAGTAGACCTTACAAAGGTTATTTATAAGGGCATCCCTTTGCCATTGTGTGATATCAAAAACATATTACAACAAATTTTCACCGGAATCAAGGCTATTCACAGAGTCAAAATCATGCATCGCGACTTGAAACCGGCAAATATACTTCTTGCCACGGATGGCACTGTCAAAATCACCGACTTTGGTAATTCTGCACAGATCGGTGTGCCTCCATACAATTGCAATATTTGTACTACTTGGTACAAATGTCCAGAGCTTATTCTTGGCTATGGGAAATATGATCAGAAAATTGATATATGGAGCGCGGGTTGTTTGGCGGTGGAGTTTTGGATGCGGAAACCAGCTCTTTTTAAAGGAGATGATGATGTGTCTCAAATGGCATTGATTTCCCAAATGTGTGGATTTTGCTCTGAAACTATCTGGCCAGAAGCAAACCAATCTCCGAATTACGAAGATTTCCATAAATCATTCGGAAATTATGCAGAGAATCGTCTTCAGACATATTTGTCAGACCAAACACGTCATGCGGGCGCAACAGGATTTCTGGGCAGGCTGCTCAAACTTAATCCAGCCGAACGAATGACCGCTAGTCAAGCACTCGAGGACGTATTCTTCGCATCTGCTCCTGCAGCATCAAAAGATCTCAGTACTCTTTTGAGTTATCTAGAACATATTGGATATTGAATAGAAATGTAAGTAAAATTCATTATCATACTATCATACACTAACATAATAATTGTCTGTAATTAAGTGGTACAAACCCCCAAATATTTGAATTTTTCGTTAATAAAGCCGGTTTATGCAGTGTGTTTTGCAGAAAGTTACCAATACTTTGAGGGCTTGTTGTACTCACCAAAATAACGAATAAAGGTAATTTAAGCATAGGTCTGGAAATGCTTCGTTATTTGTTATAGATTTAAAGAAGGTGGAAGTTAGCCATTAGCACCATCAATTTAATCATTCTGAAATTTCTAGTGCCTTAATTTTAATTTGATCAGATTCTATGTAAAAGAGCTGAAAAATCTAAAAAGATTGTAGTTTGTTTGTAATCACAGTAACTTTACGTAACTATACAGAAGTCCGAAGTTTGTAACTAATAATTTTGGAGATATTCAACAAAATATGCCAAAAAAGCCTCAAAAAAAGTTTAAAAAGTGAATCAAGTTTGTTAATTTTACAATAAACTTGCACTTTTTTCTTCCAAAACCTGTAGAGAATTTTATTCTGAACAAAAAATGTCAAACAACCTAATTTTATAGCCAAATAAAAATATTAACCACAAACAGAACCAATTTGATATTGAATCAGAATACACTAATTTTGTACAGCTTGATAGTTTTCTATGTGGTTTGATTAATTTAAGTTCAAGTGAGTTTTCAGCTATTATGTTGTTAGTAATTTTTTGTTCAGAATTAAATTCTCTACAAGTTTTGTGAAAAAATTACATGCTTATTGTACAATTAACTAAGTTAATTCACTTCAAACTCGTAAAAACGTTTCTTGGGGCCTTTTTGCATATTTTGTTGAATATCTCCAAAATTACTCCAATTGCAAACTTTAAACTTGTTATCAGCTCATTTTGCATAGAACCTTATCAAATTACAAGTGAAATCGAGCCCCTGCAAATTTCTGGATGAGTGGATTGATCTATATGCAGGTAATGAAAGATGAAAATAACGTTGAAGAATGCCTTTGTACGTTTAATAACAAAAATTCAACAGCCAACTTTAAATTGAAATGTAATGACTGCAACAAGTAGCTCGACTGCAAAACCTTTTCAGAAGAGCTCATACTAATAGTCTATCCCTACATCGACATAGATAAAAACTTAAATAACATACACAAACTACAAAAAAGGCGTAAATTTAACACTTATGAACGGTAGGACATATTTACAAATACACCTTACAAACAGTAAATACAATGCTCATAGTGAATTCAATACTTTCTTATTAAGTAAGTGATGTATTCACTAGTGAAGTTTATTTTCAATAATTATTTATGTTTAAGCACAAAATAGCCTTTATTATCATTTTATTGCGAAATTTGATACATAAGTGATACTGGAGGAATATTAATTTCTAATCGAAGAAAATCCTTTAATTTAAAGCCTACTCCATTTAATTTATCCATTAAATCAAACCTATTATATTACTGATTATCCAGTATTTTGTATTGTTCCTTTTAACCTTCAAAACGTTTAGTAACTAGGCTAAAATTCAACAACTTTTTTACTTTTGTTAGTTTATCATCTTATATTGAAATATTTAATTATATTATAGCCACTTCCTGCAGCGTAACACACACATATTATACAAGGATACTAGAACTGGTTTTATATACTAATACCATGATTCTTCCACTAGAGTTTGAAACTGAATTACAGTACATTTCAATGTAGGAAAAAACAGTTTTTTTTTTAGTATATAACAGGTTTGCTTTTACTCTAAAATAATTCATTTTCAAACTATAGCTTGAATACACTGTTAAGTTGATGGGCTTTAATTAATAACGAATACATCTATCAATGTCTTGAGGAGAAATAGAAGAGAGTTATTGCCATCTCCTGAGGAAGGGGGGGGGGACATGCAAGTTTAGAGAACAAGAACTAGAAACAATGTATTTATAACTAGATGTAGGCTGGACAAGATCAGGAAAAGCTTTCCTGTGGTGGCCTTCAAGTATTTCAAAATTTTACCTGCTCGTATTATAGAGACCTTCCTAAGTTACGATTTCTCAAGATAATTAGGTCTTGGCTTGAGGAGAACCCGTTTTATTCCAGAGATGAGTCTTTGGGTGCTAATCGTAGCACCATGGAACATCATATCCTGATAGGATATGACAGAACCCCTTTATTTTTATAAAATTCATTTCCATTCAGCTCAGTATTTATTTTATCTTATGTGTAGTATTTATTGACTTCAAACTAAGAATTGTTCCTTCTTTTGTAACTTTGTGTATTGTTGACCTTTGTGGTTTTTATGTTAACGTTAAAATTGTTTGTTCCAATGTATTTGACTTGGCTATATCTAGCTGACTTGTATCTTCTAGCTGAATAAAACTTGAACTTGAACTTACTCATCTGGCCTATAGTTTTTAAGGTAAATAGTATGAAATTGGTTTAGAAGTTAGACCACATTACTCAAAAAATCCAAGATATTTTCTGAAATACGTCTAATCTATTATTGAATTTCACAGTATTCCTTCAACCTCGATTTTGATGCTCATTGATTGTAATTAATTTCTGGATTTCTTGTTCCATGACGAACTGCGTTGTTCACTTGAAAACTTGAAAAGTGTAATTAATTCAATGAAAGTCAAAAGTTTTATTGTAGAATATCATAATTCAAGTATTCAAAACTAGTATAAAACTATTTATTACTATCTAAATGGATTCAGACAATATTTTCAATTTTATCATATATATATATATTACCGGTACATTTCTATTAAGTATAGTAAGAATATTTTTGAAAAATAATTTGGCCATGTATCGTGCTATCATAGAAGAAACAAGATTGAAAATAAATGAATCATAGAAATATTCTAGGGATTTTTTCTTGATATGACAATATATAAAGCTTGTTTTTGAAAAAATCATCAATTCTTATTATTATAAAGTGAATCAAATAATAATAATAATAATAATCAAATGGATTAAATAATGACATTTTTTGTTTTCACCAACCCATACTCTTGTTCAATGTTTGTAAAATGGTTTAGAATACAATTTGTCAACTACATCAGATATAATAAACATCTTCAATGAATGTCAGCAAAGTCTGTATCATGGACAAAAGTTGCAGAGAAAATAAAAATTTATCATTTGTCATCTACAACATCATAAACCACTCTTTCCTTCCATTTTCTCTTAGTAAATAGCATGATATTGTATTCGTTAGTATTAATATTATAATTTGGTTCATTTTTAAAATTGTTGTTTTCAGACTTGAATCATTAATCTCTCATAACTATCAATTCCTATTTTAAATTGCTAATTATCAAGTATTAATCATTGTTGATTAATAATATTGGCCAAATGTAGTGAGGTCTTAGTTTTAACTTTTTGTCTATCTGTACGCATGTTACATGATTACAGCAAAATGCCTTGACCTTTGTCCTGAAATCTTGCATAAATGTTCATTATTCCTAGGTTGAGTGATGCATGTATGATGTTTTTGCCTATAACTACAACCCATCTATTTTAAGTAAATAATTTTTTACTCGTAAGATAAACGCATGCTTACTTCCACGCTTGCAATGGAGTCTTGACTGAAATCTTCAAACTTGTTCATTTCTGGAAAATCCATACGGTAGCTTTTTCTTTCCAGCGAGATGAAAATGGTAGTCGATAACTCCATAAAGCTTCTATCATCTTGTAGTGTCATGAATGACATTTTTATAAAAAAGTAGCAGAATTTCGATTTCGTTCATTCTTTCTCTTTATTAAAAAAAAGACTTTCTTGTCATTCTTGACAGTAGTTACCTCATTAACTAGTTCTGTTGAATTGAATGGATAATAATTCATAAATTCAATTCAATTATGGATGTTCATTCAATTCTCAAGATAATGATATCAATAAAAGTTTCACATCAAATAAAATAATTATTCGTCGTGTGTAATCATTGTTCGAGATGTTCTCTTCATGCAAAATACTAGATCAGTTAATTTTAAATGTACTTAATTTTTCACTTTTCAGATCCATTGCGTTCCTCGTTGAACACAACTTTTGCTGTTTTGTGAATGGAATCAGGTTCAAACTTCAAAACGCTTCATTTTTCTCTCCACATCACTGTTCAAAGTAAGTTATTCAAAGTGATGTAGTTGTTTCCATTTTTGAAAGTTTTTTATTGTGATTTTACAATGACTACGATTTTCATACTCCAGATTGAGTATTTCAGATAACTAAGAAGAGAGACTGAAATGATATTGATTCTTTGCATCATTAATTGTAAAATAATATTTTAATCACGTAAATCACATCTTTGACCAAAGAATTTCATCATTCAAATAATATAATTGATAAGAGAATTGTTTCAAATTGTATTATACTTATAAGGCTTGACCATACTGAAATCTAAATGCGTAGCTCCATTTGTTTGTTTAATCAAATAATAATATTCTTGACCGATTCATATTTCAAGCAAAAGAGTTAAAACTCTATTCTTCAAAAATACAGGATCTCATGTGTCTTGATGTCTCATCATCATTATCAATACTACTTGCTCATCTACTATGTTGAAATCAAAGATTCCCGAGAATCTTTAAAATCACTTTGGTTTTAAACTTTTGAAATTTGCAATTAGGGTGTCATTTTTTGAACTGAGTATAGTGGAATTTTGTTTGAGTATTTGCCATTTGAAACAATCCTCTTAAGATTTAATTTAAGGATTTTTTCAAGTATTATGATCTCCTCATCATGTGATATAACTAGACTTTTGATACTGTGTGATTTAGAGTTTAGTGCTAAAATATCTTAATATTTTTGTGGATCTTGAAGATCGAATCCTATAGCATATAATAAGTACAATTAATATAGAATACTCTTTTTATAAGAGCTTTACTTATTTTGTATTATCATTTATTTGAGCTCTCACACTAAGAAATATGAAATACAGTTTCAGTAAAACAAAATAGTTCAAAGAAATATTTATTAAGTATAAAAGTCATTGTAATATTTTTTGTTTTAAGGATTTTACCAAGCATTATGATCTCATCATGTGATATGAATAGACTTTTAATACTGTGTGATTTAGAGTTTAAAGTGCTCAAAATATTTTAATCATTGTTGTGGATCTTGAAGATCGAACCATATAGCAAAATATCTAAGAAGTACAATTAATATAAAAATACTTTATCTATGAGAGCTTTACTTATTTTAAAAAATCATTTCTTTGAGTTCTCACACTAAAAAATATGAAATACAGTTTCAGTAGAAAAAAATAGTTCATTAAGTATAAACGTCATTGTAGTATTTTTGTTTTGATAGCTGTAATAAGATTAATTTGCGAACAACATCAAAAACCGCCAAAGAATTATAAGTAGGTCATTTATGAGCTACACGTGTTGGAGAGTGCATAAAATATATTTTTGTTGAATTTTCTTAAAATTCTGTTCTTATAAGCCTCAATATTGTTAAATAGTTCATAGTTTATATTTATGTTGAGCTCTCTTGAAATTCTTTCCCAATGATTTCCCCTTGTTAAAGAAAGCATAATTTATAGTTTTGTTGAATATCCTTGAAATTCTGTTCTTAATAGTTTGACGTTTAGAATTTTTCATAACGAGTAGATTTAACATGTCAATTACTTTCTGTATTTGTTTCATAGTTTATAGATTTTTCTAAAATATGTGTTCATCATGTTAATAAAGTTGTAATAAAAGTCGTTTGAAAGATTTGAATGAAATTTGGTGATTATAATAACTATGTTATTGTTTTGTACGGTACCTGATAGTGTTTATAAATTTCGGTAACCATATGTTACTTGTTTTATACAGTACCGTACCTGACACTGCTTATAAACTTCAGTTAATATGTTTTTATTATCTCGATTAAGTTACCCCTCTTATTGATTCCATTGGATTCATTATATCTTAGGTAGTTCGAAATGTCTATAAATGAAGCAACTTACACCTTTGCCATTAATGACTGACATGCAGAACAAATATAATTAAATAGCAATGGAAATTTTCCTACATGAGGCAAAACGTGTTTCCGGCAGGCACTTATTCTTACTGCATCAGGCACTTATTTAATTGATTGCTCTGCATGCCAGTCATTAAGGATCATCAAAAATACTAAACTAAGATGAATTACCGTACTACTTTCTATTGGGAATAGACACTCACAATTCTAAGTGTCACGATCGTTTCATTCTGCTGTTAGAGCAGCATCATCAGATAATGCATGTTGGTACGGTACCTGACCACTTATCTTACTGCATAATTTATATACCATTCAAGAAGTGGTTCAATGCCATCTCAGTACATAAATTAATATTTTTTTAGTCTTATTAAAAAATTGAACTAAGCGTTTTTCAATTATTTTTGAAAAAATTGAAATAGCAGAAATACGTCTATAGTTTCTAACAAGATTTTACAATAGACAGCACCCAACGATGAGTTTATACAAAATTTAAAAAGTTTTGCGCTTTTCATGGGACTCTTTTGAAATCTTTATTTAAAACTCATACGAAGTCTTAAATGAACCTGTATACCAAACTATTAAGGTTACTTTGTTCTTGAGAAACGGTAATCAACTAAATTTTAAAAAGTCGTCAAATTTTGGTCCCAGAAGCTGAAAACTAAAATAATGTCTGTTTTTGGCGTTTATTATGGAATATTGTTGAGAACTCATCTAGAGTCATGAGCCTGGATACCAAAATATTATAAGGCCACTTGGTTCTTGAGAAATGGTGAACAACTAAAAATAAATTGGAACCAACGTGGAAAATTGTCAGTTTTAAGCGTATCTTAGAGAATATTTGAAAACTGTATCATCAAGATCAAGCGTTTAGGGGTTCAACGGAACATGCGTAGAAAGTTTCAACTTTTTCAGCCCCTCATTTCTTGAGATACAGTAACCAACTAAATTTAAAAAAAATCGTTTTTGGGGGGCCAGGAATTTGAAAATCTTTTCTTTAGCACTAACCGAACATGTATATAACAAATACATTTTTTTCGCCCACAAGGTACTTTGGGAAAGCAGCAAACTAATAGTTTAATTTTCAAAAGCCTTCGATTTTGGGAGTATTTTTGTGATTTTTTAAACCCGTCATTAGCACACGTCCAAGTCTAATACTACATATGTTTACCAAACTTGAACTTTTTTGACAGTTCGTTTTCGAGAACCGGTGATGGCTGAGTCAGTCATCAGAAGTAATTGGCTTTCATATAAAGTAGATGAATTAAAACTTAGTATTATTTGATGGTCCATGATGAACTACGAGTAAAATAGTTGAAAATCTTCACTTTTGAGACTGACATACAGAACAATTTTAAGTTATTAAGAAGTAAATTTTTTCTTACATGAGGCATAACAAGTTTAAAATTGTTCTGCATGTCAGTCAAAAAGTGAAAAAATTCCACTAGATAAATTAATTAATCACAATATTTCAATAAAGGTAAACTGAAATATTTACTAATGCTTAAGTCCAGCTCTTTCCTCTTTTTTTTTTTTTTGTTTATTTTTTACCTTTTGACATTTATGAATGTGAATTAAATGAAGTTTGATGTAGCCTAGATTTGAGTCGTGTTGTGGGGAATGCTTGTATGAGGGAAGGAAGGCTCTTACCTTGACCTATGGTAGGCCTATGATATACTTGGATAGCCCAATGCAAGATTTCTGAATTGGACTGACTGAGCTGAGAGCACGGTAAAGCCAACTGCGAATGCGTAGACTTGTCGAAAAGGATTCGTCGATAGGGGAAAAAGGGAAAACTCGGGGGAAATTTTTCCTGGTTGGGGAAGCAGAGTGAGCATTGGCTGAGAGCAGGAGCAGAGAGCAGGTCAGACAAGACCGGTCAATAGACCCCCGTAGCTGTTGCAGTTGTAGTTCAGCACATCAAGTAATTTATGAATTTATGTGATTAATTATTTGACTTTAGTGTATCAGATGTATGTTATTGTGTTTTGTGATTTTCGCTGTGCAAACGTAGACTTACCAACCACTAATTAAGGTAGGCAATCCATTAACCTTGGTTTATTATTTTAAACTGGCGTATCGATTACTACCTGACCCTATGGAATTGTGTTCTCAGTAAGGCTCGATTGCTCCGCTAAATCTCTCAAATGTCTGTAAAACCACCAACATTTCGTTGATTCGTAACTAAACATATCAAAAATAGATTGCGCGTTTAATAAAAACAATACAATGAGTACCAGTTATATCTGGCAGACTGCAGACTTCAGTGAGCTTGGCCTATTATATTAGTTCTATATATATTTCAATATAGGCTGCCTGTGTGAAATAATTCTGAAACTAGCCCACTAGAAAGAATTAACTCACACCATTTCAACTGTAGTGAATTGAATTTTAAATTTGATCATCGACAGTAGGCTATATATAAGTTATTGATGAAGAATATCTAGAGCTAAGCCCACCTCCTTATCTCATCTTATCTATAGCCTACTCAAACTATTGCCAAAATCCAAAGCGTTTGTTTCAAGGAAACACACTGCATCTAGCCATAATATATTCATCCATATGTTCACTCTACAAAGAATATCATGTACAATATTATTCAACATAGACCTTTCTTATATCCAATATGCAGGCGATACTCTGTACATGTTATCTTACGGAAGGCTGTATCTACCCGTGATACCTATTAGTAATTTATTTGAAATATTTTTTTAACCTAATAAGAAATAAAAACAAAATTATTCGGTCGAATGAGCAGTCTTATTCACGGAAAGATTGAGTGTAAGTTCCTGAATAAGCTGCTCGATTATCTCTCATAATTTTTTGATCATCCTCCATGTGGAAGCCACTTGATGATACTGTATGACAAACTATTGGCCTGCAGACTAGGCCGTATTTATGAGTCTACCTTCAGTTTCTCCTGCTCGTGGGACTCTTAAAATGCATTTAGAATAGAGGCATTTCAAGAGTCCCTCGAGTCAAAAAACACTGAAGGAACGTTCATAAATACGAGCATTAAAGTCTCATTATTTCTGTTCATCCAATCCAATATTCAACATGATAGTTGGTATCGTATTTCGAGAATTTAGAAATTTTATAGTCGATAATCCATAACAAAATTTCAAATTAGAATGTAATTAAAATTTGATTGGAAAGCTAATTCAGATGACCTAAACTGCATCCCAAACATTGACATGGAAATTATTGATGTATCGGCTTCTGGTGATAAAGTTGTAATCCTCATTTTCGTAACTTTCGGAAACCCCTGATTCCAAAGAACCACCCCTTCTCAACCGTCCTAAACATATCAATATTCTTTGATTTAATATTGAAATTTTGCAACCAAGTTGTAACATAGCTCCTGCAATTGTTGTTCATCCTCGTTAGTGAACCAAATAGAAGAATATATCAATATTGGTAGCCTAATGTGTTTATTAAGAGACTTGAGAAATGAGCCAAAACTTATCAATTACCATTGAATAATGGGTTATTAGAGTTTCATAAAATAAATAGGGACTTTACCTATAAAACTACCTATGTAAAGTGACTTATTTAAAACTACCTTTTTCGATGCAGAAAACATCTTTCAGTTAAGCTTACTGAAAAATCTGATTAAATAAGGCGAAATCCCAAGAAAATTTTCGAATTTGGTAAAAATGTATTTAATTCCGGGTCTTTGCAGCGTTTCTGAGCAATTTTTTTACTCTACTAACTTATGTAAAACAAGAACAATCCCGGTTTTCCTAGGATGTTTGATCCCTATTCTACTAAATGGAATTTAAATAATAACTTATTGTCGAATATTGACTCTATAGGCCTACTGCAAGTTAGAGGTTATTGATATAAATAAGAATGGTGGGGGATATTGCAACATCTTGATACTAATAATTTATAAGTAATTGCTCGACTATGCAGTCAAATATTACTCAAATTTTTTACTCAGTGAGTAAAATATTTTAATTTTCACTCAAAAATTTGACTGCATAGTCGTGCAATTACTTATAAATTATTAGTGATACGCGCAGTTCGTCATGAATACCAAATTTTAAGACTCTTAACACTGTTTTAAAGTAGGCCTACCGTCCTCGAAATTTCCAGAATGCGATGACTGGCAAAAACGTACTCCCAACTTATAGAGTTGAATACGATTTTAAGCTCTAATATAGGGTTATCTATTATTGACATTATCAATTCTGGTTATCTACTATTGACATGTTTTACGCCCTTCAAAACGGCATGAATTGAGAGTTTAGACTATGTAAACCAGTGTCAATTCAAGCTAGACTAGCTGTGAGAGCGAAAGAGTTGCTCTCGCTGCTTCTCTAGCTAGAATATACACTAATAATAGATCTGCTCTAAGCTTCAAGTAATATAATTCTTATCAGTGGGAGTGTAGGGTCTCTAGCTCTTGTCGTTTGGACGCACCTCTGGATAGAGATGTAGTCTATTCAGGTAGAGTGTAAAAGAGGATAGCTATCTTTTTCGAAAAGGAAAATATATTTCTGTTAAGGTTACTGGAAAAAATCAGAGAAGACAATTTATGCATTTATTTATTAATTCATCACAAAACACTATCACGAAAAGATACAACAACACAGCCTACAGCTTTCTTTACAAATTTTCAACGAAAAGATCCAAATTTTAGATTACGGTATGTCCAAGTTTAACTAGAAATTTCACTTTGAAGTATAAATACAGATTCTTTCCAAAATAAGAATATTAATTTGAAAGTTCACTTTAAAAACGAAACACCAAAACCAATTGTTCATATAGTTCCAATAGTTCAAAGAAAGTGAATATAATTTTGATTATTTTCTTTAGTGATTTCAAAACCGAAGTTATAGAAGTCGAATCATTTCAAACACATTTGGATTCAAAAGCAAGACTAGCTCTTTTCTTATAGGTTCAATATCGTCACAATGCATTCATTATGTCTTTTCCGTTTGAAACTTGCGATTATCTCAAATATCAACTCAATTCGTGTCACTACTATCCTATACAAATTGCTGAAAGACAAAAACTAAATAGAATAGAAGATATAGAATAATATAGCTAAATAGAATAGAATACGACTGTATTGATCGAGAATTACTTTAAAAATCCCTGAAGTAAGTAGGGATGGATAAGGAAGCTAGAAACTAAACCAGAGATAGCCCTACACAAGATAGGATGGTCTTCTAGAGACAGGTCAGTCACAATCTCCAAATTTAAATTTTCTAGAAAAAATACGAGAGCCATCAAATAGAGCTTTATTAGAATGTTCTATAGAATAGTAGTACATGTATGAGGCTCAGAAGATAAAGGAGATGAATTATCCCCACTTTTATTCAATTGCTCACTTGAGAAATTTATTAGAATAGAATGACTTCTTTATTTGTTGACGTGATGAAGTTTGGACAGTATAATGTCCCCTCTACCAAGTATATATAGTATATAGTACATATATATACTAGTCTGCATTCTATTACTTGGAAAAAAATAATAACGAGATCAATATTTCCAGATTACATTACCAGAGAACATTAATAACACAAAACTGCGTATGAAGAAACTGGAAAAAAATTACAAAAGAAGTGGGTCTCAGCATAATTTAAAAAAACGAGTTGTATGAAAAAATGGAAAGTTCGAGGATTGGAACAATATTAAAAAAATTATTAGTTAGTAAAGAAAAATTTAATTTTTGGGAGAGTGGGCACAATAGGAAATGGATAAGTGGTCTTCAATTACTTTCTTGAGAAAAATAGAAATAATGGATGGAAATAAGCACCAAAGACTTGCAGAAACTGGGATGAAGACGATTATTCTAGACAGGGAGGACAGGGCATAAGTCGGAGGCCTATTTAGCGTGGGTTAGCCTATTACAGGCTCCCATTCTATTAGCCAAAATTATTTCAAGAGTAATTTAAAAGAGTGATAAAGAAAGGTTATTGACAGTTATTACAGTCGTATGCCGGCTCCACTCATGCGGCATTCGGCAAGAGCCGAATATTCGCCAAGTGGCGAGCTGCTCGTGCTGGAATTCGCCGATTAACGAGCAGCTATCTACACACATGCGAGTTTTTCAGAGCACAGTGCTCGTTGCGGGACTAGCCCGAATCGTAGAATAGCGAACAAACATGGATGACAATAATGTTATTATTTCTTGTGCTGCCTTCGTTGTTATCGCTGGAGGCTATTTTTATTGTTGAAGAGAAGAAGAAATCCAAGGAAAAGGAGGTCGTGGGCGATATCATTAAAAGAATATTTCTCACACTAATTGTTTAATTAGTAGTCCTTGAATTTGATCTTTGTTTTAACTACATTATAACGAAACGCCTGATAAAATTTTTTTTTCTCCTATTATGCATTAAAAATCGGTTCATTACCCCCTTATACTCAATACAACAAAATTTGAACAACATGGATAACTGGGCTCTAATTATAAATTTTGTTAAGACAGCCTCATTAACGTATTTTCTAAAATGCTTAAAAATATGCAAAGAAATGTGCTAACAGTGTTAAAAAAAAGAAGATAATAATACGAAAAAATACGCCAGAGGACCCTAAAAAATAATAATAGATTATAATTAAAAAGCAATAGATAAATAAACAGAATTAATGAATCAACAAATATAACATGTCGGATTATAAATTTAAAAAAAGATTTTACAAAAATTTTAAATGAAATCTAATGTGGATTTGAAAGTATTAACAGGTAGCACTTCGCAAGTAGACAGCCGAATGTGTGTAGGTAGACTGGTGCTCGCCTTTTGCCGAATATTCGTCCACTTTGAAGTGTGTCAAAGACCGACACTAGACGGGAAACGACGAGCCGAATACACGAATACATCCCATCCACACTACTCGCGATTTGACGCGCGGCTGCTCGGGATTCGCCGAATGCCGCATGTGTGGAGCCGGCATTAGACAATTGATAAAGAGAGTACAGCTCTCTAAATATCTTGTAACATCTGAGTTTTCTTCTAAGTGTAATCTTAGTGTGCGATCTATCTACCTTGGGATTTATAGGTATACCGTATACAGAATGATTCACATAGTGTTACCGGCGCTTTCTGAGCTCATTGTACTAGCAAAAATAATGAAAAAAGTTTATATGAACATAGGTCCGGAAATGCTTAGTTACCGAGTTATACAGGATGAAAGATTTCGCCCAAAATGAGTGAAATTAAGACTTGCTGGAATCCTGTGATGGTAAATTAAGATACTAATTCAGTTAATTCTTATTGTTTTCAACCTGAAAAATTGAATACAACAGGTTTTAGTGCCATTTGGGTATGTTTTTGGCTATTGGTTTACTGGACATTATTTCTTTAGAATTTAATTTTCAACAAGTTTTAATAGAGAAAACTGCATCTTAATAAAAAAAAACTAACCAAGTTTACTTCAAACTTGAAAAAACGTGTTTTTTGGGTCAGCTTTGCATATTTTATATAATATAAACTTGAAAAAAAAACACTTTTAGATGGAAATTAACTCACGTTATGGCGTGACGGCCGTTTCGCTCTATTGTCTAGAGCATCGTCAGACGACCCACAGTACACAGTGTACTGTGGGTCGTCTGACGATGCTCTAGACAACAGAGCGAAACGGCCGTCACGCCATAACGTGAGTTAATTTCCATCTAAAAGTGTTTTTTTCAAGTTTATATTACATATTAGTGGAAACAAGATGGATCTTCAACATCATAATTGCATATTTTGTTGAAAATTTCGCAAATACTTCAGTTTCTGACTCTTAACTTCGATTTTCAGCCTAATTTGAATGGAAACTGACTAAATTACAATTAAAATGAAGGCTCTACCACTCTCTTAATGGGTAAATTGATGGGGCTAGCCTTTCACTTCCGACATCTTCAACTCTGTAATGAAGCATTTACGAACCTAGACCATGTCTATATGGACTTTTCTCATTATTTTGGTATTACGTCTAGCTCACGAAGTATTGGTAACTCTACACAAAGCACTCTGCATACTGCTCTATTTTCATTTGTTTGATTGTTATTGAGAATAGATAGAGGGACTGTCTAAACTAAACTATAATATCTCGTTTTCCCATAATAAATATGACTGTGACAACATCAATTCCAATTCATCATAGATATCTACTACAATATCATCATCACCTATACAAAGAAGATTACTAGAAAAAATGCTTTAGTTGGTTATAGCTTTTCTGCTAAATGGTTTCCTTGGGCGAGAATTCGAGAATATATTTGGAGTAATGTTATTAGCTTGACTGTGCTTGCTTATATCACGATTATGTTAATGAGACTTTCAATAATTATTTTCAAGATTATTATTTCAGATTCTATAGGGCATGAGAGATATAATTAGTTGTTCAGATTAAATTACCATATAAATCATTCAATAATAATTTTATTAAACAATATTTTCTGTTTCCTGGAACACGTTTGAGCTAAAGATACACTTATCAATAATTATTATTTCTGGTGAATAAGTTTGATACAATTTAGCCAATTTATTATGTTATCTCCTCACATCAATAATAAATCATTATTTATAACAAAACTAAACACGTTATTTAAATATTTGTTTTCTTTAAATTAGCAATTTTTAAAACTGTTTCTCAAAGTTTTTAAAATTGTATTCCTAGGAAAATAATAAAAATATGGAAGGGCGAATAATTAATCTAAATTTTATGTGGGCATTAAACCAACCCCTGCCGTTAATCTGTTCCCCATCCACCTAAATAAAGGCCCTGAACAGAGGTGGTGTTCATAATATGTTTGTCTGTTCTTTCAGATGCAAAAATGATCCCAGAATCTTGCAAATGGATAAAGGTAAAGTGCATTAAAATTGTCATAGTTTAAAATTGTTAAAAAAATTCCTCCAGGTAGATAGCTGATTCGATAAATGAATAAAATAGTTGAGTCTAGAACAATTTAATTAGACTAGTTTTCAGTTGATATCCACGAATTAAATTTGAATGGTTCTCCCCGAGTAGAAGAATTCATAATTAGTCCAATTTAGACACATCTAAATATCATACAATAGGTTAGTGCAATAAATGACTTCTCATCCATTTTTCATCTCCGATCATTTAAGATACAGTATTTTGTTTGTCCCCAATTAGCCTAATTAACTTTCGTTTAATAAGAATGTTTTGCTTGAAAATTAAACTTTTGAATATCATCGTTCATAGAGGAATCCATGTAATTCATTTGTGTGTGCATGTACATGTTGAAAGCTCCTATAGTTTCTCAGTTTCCATTAGATTTCATTTTTTTGTAGATTAATCTCTCCTCAACCCATCCTACTGAGTGAAAACTAAGACTAATAAACGTTTGTAAAGCGTGTCCTACAGTGACGGATCCAGGTAAAAATATTGGTACTTAAAGTTGTATATTCAAGATTTTTATAGCTTATCCCAAACATTTTTATGATTATCCCAATATTTTTCAAAGCCAATTGAATTGTATAGTAATTCCCGAATAAAAATAACTACATATTTACTTCATATCATTTTCTGGGAGGGCTCCTTAAGACACCATGTTTGATTTGAGTCCCTTTATTATTCCAATACAGTATTCCATTAAAAGAAATTAATCATATTAAGTTACCAAATTGCCAGATTAGCCAACCCAATGCAAACGTTGCATCTAGAATTTGTTCACAGTATAGCTTACATCAGTAGCTAGAGTTCGTTGGTTTGCCGACCACTGTAATATTATGTTGAACATTGATTGATATGTTAATATTGAACAATCTAATATCAAAACTGACTCTGTATTTCTATTAAAATATTATTTCCACTCACTTGTACTGGAGATGCTGGAGAGATGCATTTCACTTCTGAAAAGAAGCTTCGATGTTAAATTAAATACATCACAGATTAATATTGAAGTTGCTCAGTTGAAACTGCCATGGCAATTTTGTGCAACACTAGGCCTATTTTTATAGTTCTATTTATGAAGAACTACCGTACCAAATGGATATTGGAAATTTGAAGAGAAATCTCAAGTATTTTGGGGCGGCTTCAGCCCGGAAGCTCTCCCCTTATATCCGATACTGGTGTCCTCTATACGTAAACGTATAGATCTAGGCCTACATCCAATTTTCCAATCATGACAAATTTAGATCAGCCTACATGTCTGCTGCTTGAAAACTAATTACTGTATTTTAATGTCTGTACGAATGGCATGAGCTTAGAATGCAACAGTGTGAGAATCAACACTTGTTCATGAGTTTCTTCTCATCTTGAATAGCATGAACCATGAATAGCATTGCCTAAAACAATTGTTTTATTGTTGGATAATTTTAATCGAATATTGTGGTCAAACGGTTTTAAATGATGTTGGCGCACAATATCGTCGGGTCTTTGTGCAATAGTAAGCCAGTTTCAAATATTCTACCTGAAATAAAATAATCAGTTGATTCCTGGTGAACAGCATGGAAGTATTAGTATTAGAAAGTATAAAACAGCAGTTTATATGACTTGCAATGTGAGAATAACCATCATTATTTATTTGGGAATAGTAGGAATAATAGAAATGGTTACTTGGCAGTACCATTTTTGTCAAATCACAGACCAACCATTACTACCAAACCTCGGCCAAAATTGAACTCAACCAACTTCTACCAACCAAAGTTAGGAAAACACAACTTCATCCCAGTCTTATTACTCAAGGGTGTCTACTTGAGACCATAATTTAATTCAAGTCAAAAGTAATTTAAACAATTTCAACAGCATTGGGCACTCCTATAACACAAGAAAAAAGTTGGATCTTCCTATTCCTCAAATAAGATTGTCAAAAACACATAAGAGCCATTTCTATCAGAGATTCTTGATATTTAATAAACTTCCACTATGGGTACGTAATCTGCCAGAAAAACATTTTAAATTAGTTGTCAGTAGATGGCTGAAGAATCAGCCTTTTTATAATCTCAATGAATACATGGACTCCAACCCAAATACAATTAAAAATGACTGAATTGTAATCCACCTGTTTGTGAATCTTATGACTTTGTTTTTATATGCTGATCTGTGAGTAAGCTATGAGAAATTGTAATAATACATATTATAGGCCTATCATTAATTATTTATACAAATTTTGTATATTCATTGTTGATTTTATGTGATGACGAAGCCTATTGCAATTGTTTTGTTTAATGGCAAATAAATATTCTTATTCTTATTCTATTCTTATTCTTCCAAATATTGAAACTCGATCCTAGATAGGAGGTAGATCCTAGGTAGTGGTAGGCTAATTATTATTAGCTGTTCCAGGTTTCAAGACTACTATTTGATAGTTGTAGCCTAATACAACATTATTTAACTTATTATGGTAGATTTAACGGCTTGCAGTCAATTTTAATTGAGAATAGATAATATATTTATTTACGTAGACTGAAACGTTTTCGAATCGTGATGATTCATTTTCAACGGCTGCACTATTCCTAAATTTCGAAAACGTTTCAGCCTACGTAAATAAATATATTATTTATTCTCAATTAAAATTGACTGCAAGTCGTTAAATTTACCGTAATAAATTAATATTAACAACGCAGATCGTTATGGAACAAGAAATTCAAGAACATTATTCGTTTGGTATTTTGGTATTGGAACACGTTTGGTATTTCATCATTGTGAACTGTGAATTTATTCGGATTGTGAAATCAGACTAGAGAGAGTTTAGTTGACTATTATATAGTGGACTATTTTATAATGGACTGCCTGCTAAACTACCAGCAAACTACCCTGCAGCTACTATTGTGGCATTTTACAGTAACTACAGCAAGTACTAATACTATTAATTTGTACTTTGAACTAACTTTGTTAGGAAACAGCTCCCATGACTCCCCTTTTCTTTTTCACTTCCAGCGTAAGAGATTTAAATACGTTATTGTCCTTAGCGGTTCCAGTCAGGATTCTGTGGAAAAATGTAGGTGGGTATTTTAGTGATTAAGAATCTCCTTACACTACCAGCGGGACTGGTGCCTATTAATGTTTTTTTGCCAACTACCAAAAAAAAAAACGTTTTATCCAAATTATTTCTATTCTTGTATGAAAATTATCAGGAAATCGTGATACAGTGCGAGATGCAGTCTAAATAGTTTGTTAAAGCGGGTTTATAGAGGACCTTGAATATACACAAAACGATCATAACCATAAAAATAACACTGAGGAAAAACGGACTTACGAGCGGCGTAATGAGACGGGAACTGAGTAAGTTGCGTGGGATTGCAGCCAACTGCTAGTAACGAATGAGAGGGTGACTAGGAAAGGAGTGATAACAGAGGGGTGGGAAAGGAAGTTCACTTCAAAACACTGTTTTAACCTGTCCGTCCATAGTCTACAGCAGGGGTCTCCAAACTACGGCCCGTACTATGATCAATCCGGCCCGCCACAGCTAAGACTCCTTCCTTTATAGTGTTTCACCAGTTCATATTTCTACTACTGTTCAAACGATGTCATCAAGTGTTACGGCAGCATCGATGCAACATTCAACTATCACAAATTTAGCAAGATTGCTCAGGGTGCATACTCAGTGATTGTTCCAGAAATTGTAGCGGCGTAGCAATGGGGGACAGATCCCTCCCAAAGACAGAGTAAATTTTGAAATTTTAATAAGCCTTGAGGGACAATTTTTGATAAAAAGTCAAGAAAAATGTCTTTATTTGCTAAAAATGTGGTTTTATAGGGATTATTTCATCAAGAATTTCCGGGTCGTACATTTCCCCCGGTACTTTTAAATTTAAAAGGATTTTTCAAGTACAATTTACGGTACTCCAATCATTTGAAGTGGGGAGTCAAAAATAGTACAGTGATAATAATTTCAAATAGGCCTGTTTCAAATGCTTTTAGTAAAACAATGAGAGTCCAGATCTCCCATTGATTAACAATGATGCAAGATCTAGATAAAATTTACTTTGACTCAAAACGCGAGTTGAATTATTGTTGAAATGAATAAATTCATGTCTAGAATCATTTAAAATGTGGTTTAGAGGTATTATTTTTTTAAGTTTCTGGGGGAGTACCTCCAAACCCTCCTTAATTAATCGTAGCCTGTATTATCATTATCTTCATGAATTATTGTCAGGGGCTCTTCCCAAGTTACCTTTAATTTACCATTTATAGTACCTTGAGTCTACCCTCGCACTAAATATAACAAAAACCTAGTTGTATTGGTAGGAAACTCTACAACAAGCTACCACAGTTTTTGAAGAGTCTTGAAAATACAGAAATATTAAAAAAACAATTGAAAATATATTTAGTTGATAAAGCTTTTTAAAGCGTACAAGAGTTCCTTTCACATCAAAATTAAGCCTCACCCCAACAAATTGATATAGTAATTATGGTAACTAGTGTATAAGAGTATAATTATTGTTGATCTGACTTGTCTTATATTCCTTAACTGGAATCTCCAAAACGTAATCTAAAAAAAAACTACACTATATGACTTCACCTCGGCTCCTCCCATCAAACTGAACATATGAGAAAATATGTTGTAAAATATCATCTGGGGTATTTGTCCTGCGACAGCTCGCTAGATTGAATGACAAAAAAATACTTTTTACAGCTTACCATGGGCTCTTACTGTCACATATTAGATATGCTATCTTAGTATGGGGTAATTCATCAAAACAAAATCTTGATAGGGTGTTTAAGATCCAAAAGAAAGCGGTTAGGTGTGTAGAAAGAGTAAATAGATTAGAATCATGTAGGCCATTGTTCAAGAGACTTAGTCTCCTAACTGTACCCTGCTTATATGTGTATGAAGCTACTTTCTATGTAAAAAAGAGTGATGTTAACCAAAATCTTGACGTACACGATTATAATACAAGAAGACGAGGAGATTATCACTTGGTGAGTCACAATAGCAGCTTATTCAAACAAAAACCTAGTTATATTGGTAGGAAACTCTACAACAAGCTACCGCAGTTTTTAAAGAGTCTTGAAAATATAGAAATATTTAAAAAACAATTGAAAAAATATTTAGTTGATAAAGCTTTTTATAGTGTACAAGAGTTCCTTTCACATCAAAATTAAGCCTCACCTCAACTAATTGATATAGTAATTATGGTATCTAGTGTATAATTGTTGATCTGACTTGTCTTATACTCCTTAACTGGAGTCTGCAAGACGTAATCTATAAAAAAAAAAAAAAAAACAGAACATCATCGAGTTACACCACTAAGAATAGTACAGTAGAAAATGAAAACGGTTCTGGCCTTCGGAACTTACTGGAGTAATAATTTTTGCCGTGAGGCTGGAAAGTTTGGAGACGCCAGCTCTACAGCTTTATTTCATGAATAAAAAACATTTATATTTATGTACAATGTCGACGACCAGATTGCTGGGCTCATAATAGACAGACAGGTGTACAATGTGAAACTTAAAACCGATGGATGAGACCTCAGTAATTAATTAATTTGTTAGATCCAACTTATAGGCTACTGAAGTGCAACTAAATAAACAAAATATTTCTATTATTTATATTCCTTATTACAATACCTAACACAATTTAATTTGAAAAATTACACTGTGAAAAGTTATATAAAAAACATAGGCTTTGCAATAGAAAGTTGGAACTACTTCCCCAGAAGTATAGTTATGGAAAGAGAGTCAAAATTTGCGAAGAGAGCAGTTTTAAACTCCAAGTCTGTTGCATATTTGCATCCTTTGTATTTCTATCTCAATAAATAATTAAAAGAGAAAGTTCAAGCTTGAGGAAGTAGACTGTATATTTTAAATAAGCATCCAACTTGATACCTAATAAGATTACTGTAACTGTTTTTCTACATTAGAAAAAGATTTAAAAAAAAGGTTTTTAGTTTTAACCGACTAAGATTTCAAAGAGAGTGTTTAAAACATCACTGATAACCAAATATATATTTTAGTGCTTTATAACCTAGAGTTGCTGTTCTCACTTTTGATCTATATAGTATACCAGGTGACTACAAAAGATTGTCCTAATTACGGCTTAATTACAAATTACTTCCTGGATTTCTTGTTCCATGACGAACTGCGTTGTTAATATTAACTTGTTATGCGAATTTAACGACTTGCAGTCAAATATTTGGTAAGTCGTCAAATTCACATAACAAGTTAATACAAATTACTTATTAAAATTACAATTACACATACTTCCAAGACCCATTCATATAAAAAAGCACATTAAATTTTTTTAAAGATGATCAACAAATTTCTATAAATGTTCAATTTGATCGCCACCAGAAGCCCGAACGAGAAATATAATTAAAAATATTATTTACATAAGCAAAAAATACTGCTTACTAAATCGGTAACAATTTGCTAGCAAGCAATAATTAAATCATAAAAAGGAGACAATACAGAGCTTTTTGCATAGAATTAACAATACTTTGATAGCTCCACTGGTGTGAAGGGGAGAGGCTATGCTAAAGACAATGGATATTAATATTTCAATATTAAATTAAAGTGTCAGTGCAATATAAATGAGAACTGGTTAGAGTAAAGCCTTCAGTAAGAAATCGTTTGTGCAGCTAGCTAGCGTTTGCTCAGTTAATCCAAGAAAACGCAGGAGGTTGGAAAGTGGATCCTAATGGAACGTTTAATTTTGTACTTTTTGGTACTTTTTTTGTACTTACTACTGAAACAGATTAAAAAAAAAGTTTCTAATATGATATGATTCGTAGTAGAATTATAAATGGAATTATTTTTTATAATTGGCTCTTTTGCTTTTATACATTGGTATTTTTGGATTTTCAAGTCAATTATCCTCTACCTAAAACGCGTTAGTTTTCAACTTTTTTAATACTGCTGAGTTCATGGGTATTTTAATGAATTGTTGATTGAAGATTAAAGTACGAACAAAATTGTTTTTGATGAACAGATTTGAAATGATGAAGATAAAGCTGTATTGCTGATTTTCCCGATATCACGAGCACAGAACCATGGATTTATTAACTTTTTATAGTAAATTCAACGACTTGCTAATCACTAATCGCTTAATTACTAAATGTAATTAAAATTGTGAATAAATGAGTCTCCATGACTCGAAAATGTTTGGCCGAAAAGTGGGTATTTATTCACAATTAAAATCGATTGCAGCTGGTTGAATTTACTATAAAAAGTTGATATTAACAACGCAGATCGTTATGGAACAAGAAATACAAGAACCATGGATTTGTTGAATCTTCCATTACTTCGCAGTTAGCAAACTTGGAAACCATTTTTTGTGCTCTTTTAAAGGAATGATCGAATGATGGAATTGAAAATATGATATATTTTGTATGGATATAAATATTAATTACTATTTTCAGGGAAATGGAGATATTCTAAGATTGGGAACAAGAGACAAAGTGGACTTCAAAAAAAGGTGCCCTGTCTCAAGCAGCGAGCTGGTGAGTGGAGGATATCTGCTCAATAAATACAACATATATTATTTCTGAACTCCTATTTATTTGTATTTCTTGATCTTTGGCTTATCAAGGTCATTAGTCATTACTAGGTAATACTTATACAATAAATTTCTTCTACAAGTCAATAAGCTTCTACGTGTTCAACCAAATCAGCATTGGTTTTACAAATTGATGCTCTTATATTAGATAAGATTTTTATTCTTCCTAAGTATATGTGTAAATGAAACAGAAGTTTACCAAACAGTGGCATATCAATATAGATTCAAGCTAATACATCATTTATACAATAATTAAACACGACAGTCTATGTGATACAATTAAAATACATAAAAAATGATGATCAAATATTTAAAAATGTTCCGTCAGTTTTATATGGACACTTACGAATAAGACAACACTCTCAATACAAGCCGCAGCAAAATCTTTGGAAGAACCTATTATTTGTACTTCATAGAGTAATTTATTATTATGTTCTCTGAAAGTTATGTTAAGCTTCAACCATTAGGGGGGAATATCAAACCTTTGTTTTTTTTTCTGCCCTTCTTAAAACAATCTTCTAAGTTTTTCCTTGTAAGACCCTTATTGGAAAAAATCTCGATTGGGCGGTTGGGTTGCAGCCCCCTGATCATCATTTTTCTTGATACAGACTTATAGTAGCCCTTAAAATCGTATTTTGATAATATTTGATAACCTCGTGGTTGTGTTTTGGTCTTCAAATTTGAAATTAAAAATTTCTTGCTCTATAAATAATAAGTTTCTGTCATTTGTAATAACTCTAGGACATGGCAATAACACATTTACTATCTATTAAAGATGCTCTACTTCCTATATTATATATAATAATATATCTTATATTAATAATGAAAATGGGATTCTCTTATATTGATAATTGTCTTTGCTTTTCCACTGTACATAATATGAAGTCAGAAAAACAAGTCGCTTCCAATATTTAAAAAAAACATCGAACAGATAATATATGTCATCATGTGACACATGAACTATTCATTATGTCATCGTGGTAAGAGGGATAAAATGTTTTCCAAAAACAATGAAACGCTTATATTATATTAAATAGTTATTAATTTTAACAAGAAATCCAGTTATTAATTTTTGAAAAACATCAATCTCTAAAAAACAAATGTTTGGTAGAGAAATTTTAGACCCTTCATTACAAAGATAATTGAAAGACTCAACAGTGAGTTTGACATTGCATTGTGAATCTTCCATGAAGAAAAATTTGACAATTTCTTGCTCAGTAATTCGTTCTCTCATCTATTGCAAAAGTGAAACGAGATGATTTTAAAAATATTACTATTGATATTAAATATTACTATTGATTTTAAAAATATTATTGATATTATGATATTATATTATAATATTACTATATTCACTCATCTATTGCAAAAGTGAAACGAAATGATTTTAAATATATTACTATATTATGATAGTATCTTAGTTATGATATATTATTATTTATTCTGAATATGGTAACTATATTTTGATTAGAAAACTCGCGTTTATAACTAAAATACTCTGTTCCAAGGAGGACCAACTTGTTCGAGTTTTAGAAAAAAACACAGAACTTACTATCCAAAATACTGACCTCCAGAAGCAAGTACAACACCTGCAAAATGTAAGTAAAGTTTAGTCTATAATTATTTATTTATCACAAAACACAATAAAGTATGGTAAAGATACAACAGACAAGGCCCACTACTGCTTTCTTTGCAAATTTTCAATAAAAAATTCAAATTTTAGGTTATGACCAAATTTAACTAGAAATTTCACTTTAATGTATAATTGCTGATTCTTTCCAGAACATGAACATTAATTTAGATGCTTACTTTAAAAAAGAAGCACTAAACAGTCCAATAGTCGTAAGAAAACTTGAATTGAAAATTGAATTCAATATAATGCAGCTTAAATAACAATGAACTCTAGCGTATCTAAAAAAATTTCAAGCTGGTTTGAATTATCAACCCTCTGTTACTGCCCTTCTTAGAACATTCTTGAAACTTTTTCAAGGCCCTCATTGGTAAAATCTCGATATATCCAATTCATGTAGCCCATTATGTAGAATAATGGGCTATTATCTCCCTCTCCCTTCCAACAAACCGTACAATCCACCACCATTTTTGTAAATTGCTGTCCCCTCACAAAAGCTATTAATCCACTCTTATAGCTTAGCCAATTTTATTTTATTAATTAGTTTTTAGTTTTTTTACGCGAAAAATTTCCCCAACATTAAGACTGTTGAACAAATATAATGATACCCTGCTGCTTTTCTGGGCATACCCAATATATAGTTCCAATGAGAAGACCAGCAGCGTCAAGACTTCAATTTGAAGGAAATTCAATAATTTGGAGCCCATATAGTTGAGTTGTAAACAAAATTAGAAAAGAAGTTACAACTGTTCTACTTCTAGTTAAGTTGTAAAATATTTTTAGAAAAGAAGTTGCATCATCTGTTCTATTAGACATTTTTCTTTCCAAACTTGCTCTCCATGTACAAACACTACTGACCGTATTAATTTATGGACGTAACTTGTCAACGAAAGACTTGGATAAGTCTTACTTAGCGACAGTAAGTTTTACTTACACTTAGATAATGACCTGTAGAAAGTGTGACCTCGAGAAAGTGTAGTAATTAATCATTCGAACTGATATCAGTCGTACTCTTATCAGCATTGATTAGTAATGAGCTTTGAGCTAGAAACGAGTCTAATTGTTCCTTGACTTGAGTTCAATCCCTGGGCTACGTTCCTCTTTTCTTATTAAAATTTTACAGTTTCTCACCCAACGAAATATAATCGCTGCTCCTAGCCAATGAGAAGAGTTTCCTTCTTGATGGTGACAGACTATTGATATAGATCGGTTGATCGGTATTACAGCCAATGTGCCTGGTTGAAAAATCTCGCTTCACTCTCCTCTTCTGTAGCAGCGTGTTTTTGTCGGTTCTCCTGACGAACTTGACGACAACCGGAGTTGGCCCCTCTGGTCCAGCGCGACCTAGGCAGTGACAGGATATTGAAGAGGACATTTTTCTCTCAGGGGCCCACGGGAGCCCCAGTTTGTAACATTTGCCCGCGGACTAGTGGCAAAATTTGATTAGTGCATAGTTTTCGATAGGGCATCTGGTGGCGGACATTTATGAAAACTTTTGATCATTTATGCTTGATTCGCTTTTCCTGAATGGTCAGGAAGACTTACAGGTATCTGCGTTTTATAATAAGACCTTAAAAACTGGGACATTCGTTTGTTATTCACCCGGTATTTATTTAATCGAGTATGTGAACCTAGTGACTTTCTACCACTCACCGTTCGTGGCCCCTCATCGCCTACGCCTTTATGAGATTTATGGTTTTTTTCCAATATAGTCGTTATATTATTATATGGATTGGTCTCCAATATGAGAAAGCTGCTGATTGACCAAAAAAAAAAATTTGTAGGCTATAGTAAAGTAATTCACAGTTTAAATTTAAATTTTGTTTGGGCCTGAAGTTTAAAGTATTTTATTTTTTAGGTAAAATCAGAGAGCGGTCCTCTCAAAGCAGACAAGCTGGAGTCGATTTTAAAGGTTGGTATGTTGAACTAGGAGGTTGCACGATTCAATTGAATCGGGATACCTAGAACGTAAAGTAATCTAATTTAATAATTTATTTTTCTCTTATCCCTCTTTCCCTCTCTTCTTCTTTTTCTCTTTCTTCTTTTTCTCTTTCTTCTTTCCCTGTATTCTTCTTCGTTTCATGTCTTCTTCTTCTCTTTCTACTACTTCGAATTTTCCTCACCATCTTCTCTCCCTCTTGACTTTTATTCTCCTCCTCCTCCTCCTCCTCCTCCTCCTCCTCCTACTGCCTCCTCCTCCTCCTCTTCCTTCTCCTTCTCCTACTCGTCATTTTTCTTTTTCTCCTCCTCCTCCTCCTCCTCCTCCTCCTCCTTCTCCTCCTCCTCTTCCTTATTCTTCTCCTACTCTTCCTTTCTCTTTTTCTTCTCCTCCTTTTACTCCTTCTCCTTCTCCTCCTCCTTCTCCTCCTCCTTCTCCTCCTCCTTCTACTCATTCTTCTCCTTCTCCTCTTTTTACTCCTTCTCCTCCTCCTCTTCCTTCTCCTTCTCCTACTCGTCCTTTTTCTTTTTCTCCTCCTCCTTCTCCTTCTCCTCCTTTTACTCCTTCTCTTTCTCCTCCTCCTCCTCTTCCTTCTCCTTCTTCTACTCATCCTTTTTCTTTTTCTCCTTCTTCTCCTTCTCCTCTTTTACTCCTTCTCCTTCTCCTCCTCCTCCTCCTCCTCTTCCTCTTCCTTCTCCTTCTCCTACTCGTCCTTCTTCTTTTTCTCCTCCTCCTTCTCCTTCTCCTTCTTCTTCTCATTATCCTCCTTTTCCTCCTTCTCCTCCTGCTCATCCTATTCATTCTTTTTCTCCTCCTTCTCCTCCTCCTCCTCCTTCTCCTTTTCCTTTTACTCCTTCTCCTCCTTATCTTTGTCCTTCTCTTCCTCCTTCTCCTTCTTCTCCTTCTGCTCATCCTATTCATCCTTTTCCTTTTCGCCTCCTCATTTTTCTCCTTTTCCTAATTTTTCTCCTTCTCCTTCTAAGTGTAAGAGAGGACCTGCGAGTCCTAACTTCATTTAATTTCACTTCGCCCAAATAAAGACATTTTATCTATCTATCTATTTTGATCATAACTTCAGTACGTCAATTTAGTCAGTTCAGCAAGTTAATAGAGGATTTTAGAAGTTTTAAAGGTTTAGAAACTTCACGAGATTGAATTTATTTACTGCTCTTGAAAAAGAAGTGTCTGCTTTCTTCATGTTAAATACACTGCTTTTTCAATGGCAAATAGCAGGAACAAATTTGTCGTAAACAAACACCGCTGCAAAAATTTTAGAGAACATTTTCTAAATTTAGGTTATGACTGCTTGTTATACACACCGGTGTACCCTGAGTAGAATATTACAAGTAGGTTTGTAATATTAAAATAAAAATATGTTTTTCTTTAGCAAATGAGAGAGACTGCTGACGTTCGCAAAGAATTAGAAAGGGAACATTCAGAAGCAGTTAATCAACTTAAAGAGAAACAGATTGAAATCCAAAGAAAACAAGGAAGTGCTGCAGATAAAACTAAAACTTATGAAAATATTGAAACACTTCAGGTAAGCTACAATTTTCTGTCATCGATGAGTATTATTTTTAATAGGCTACTATTTTAATGAATATAAAATTATTTATCGATATCTGCTATTCCGTTTCAATTAGGGAACTAATAATTGTAATGGTAATTATCGATAATGACAGACTGTAAAAAGTTTCTTACACAAGCAGAAGTCAACAATTAGAACAGATATTATAGGTTTTCATTATTCATTACATCGTGTAATCAACTATAGATTTAAAAAAAATCATAAAATATGAACTTGAATGTTTGGTATTCTGTTTCAGAAATATGACTGCATCTTTTTTACTGATAGTTTTAATAGCCGATTCACATTATATAATTTTTTTCCTTATTTAAGAGGATACTTATTTAAGAGGATACTTATTTATTTCATATTCCGATTAAGGATTATTATCATCCCAACTTGAACGTTGGATATGCTTTCTATCCACACGTGATTGTTCATGATGATTAAACAATAATCAAACATTTGTTTGTTGTAATCAAATTGTTTTTGTACAAGTTCTTCTTTTTCCAATGCAAGGCAGTTAGTATACATATGTTTGCACTATGAGCTTTGCTTACGATTTTTTCATTTTTGTATTAATTATTAAAAGACTGTTTTCCAGTAGATAAAACAAACCCTTTTCTGATTTTCAAATATAAGTTACTTTTTGTCAGAGTCTATTCGAGTCTTCTCTTGAAACCAAGATTAAACTAGAAGAGGAGTAAACTACATCTTTTCTCCTATCGAAATACAATATTTCTAATACATCCATTTTCAACTGAAGATTATTTTCTTAATTGAATGAGACTATTGCTGAATATTTATCATCCACCTTCTCAATTGGACATTATCCTTTTAATTTCTATATTATATCGTAATAGACCTAATTTGAATGATAGTATTGTTGAATTGGACCTGATTGCATCTATATTATAATAATTTCAGAACACGTTCAAGTTTTCATAATACTCGCATAGCATAGCCAGGCTATATCTAAGATCGCAATTAATTAAGTTCATAGAAGCCCTACCGTTTACTGGTAATTGTAATTTTACCGGAAACCAAGGCGCCTGATTGGTTTATTCAAACTCATAGATGTTTAATAATTTGAATAGATCAATCAGACGCCTTCGATTCCGGTTAAACTCCATTCACCGATAAACGGTAAGGCTCTCATTAACTTGACCATTGCCTATCGAATATGTCAATTCATGGAAAAAAACATTTCAAATCATTCATGAGCGAATAATATTTGAAATACTTTTTAAATAAATGAATATTTTTCCAATGTAGCATTTATCTTGCTTGTCAACTTGAATCAACAGTAACGATGTATATCTTTTCAGTCTAAAATTCGTGAGTTAGAGAAGAAAACAGAGCTTCAAAATGTTCGTCATGAAGAACTTATGCTGGAAATGGCTGCTATCAAGCGGTCCCAAAATAAGACTAACACCTCGAGTATGTCTAACAACTGTTGGAAAAAGACAGGCTTGCACCAAGAAATCCAAACATCCCCCGACTCTGCTCCATCGACTCCAGGTAAGTTACATTGGTTGAGCTTACCGTTTACCGGTATTTCACCGAAAACTGACATGTTTGATTCGTCTATTCATATTTTTGAACGTCAATGAATTTGAATAGACCAATCAGACGCCTTAGTTTTTGGTAAAATTCTATTTACCGGTAAACGGTAAGGCTCCCATGAGCTCATTAATTTTTATATTCTTTCATGACTATCATTTGTGATTATTTCCACTAAGTTTATATTCCAAAAATTATTATTTTACGAGATATTTGATATAAACTGATAAGAAAACTATTCGTGCGATCTGAGTGGCACAAATGTCAAAGGTATCATGTAGCACATAATTATATGATTTTGAAAGTCGAAAATAGTTTCACGTGTCTTCTGATACACTGAAATGATCTGAAACGCCGGGGCTTGATCCAGGTATTTTTGGGTTATTCATAGTGGAGATTATTGACTTCTGACGAGAAGCTTATTTTGAAAGTGTATTGCATGTTCTTTAGATCATGTGTTCATGCCACCAGATTAGGCGGCTCTGAGAAATTTCGGTTGTGTCAGATATATAGGGGATCATGCAGGCAGCAGATAGTAATAGAATCACCAGCCTCAATACCCAGACTAACAACACTAGTCTACCTTGTCTATCTTGCCTAGTCTACAAGTCTGAGGCTAGCAGTTAGTTTTTGGCTACACCGAAATTTCTTTGAGCCGCCTAATTTCGTCGCGTGGAGTTTCTCATCTTACTTACTCTAATAATTATGAGAAATAACCGTGATTTTCGAAATCATGCTCTTTTCACAAGGAGGCAACCATCTGTCCCAGTACCTGATGCCTGTTGCTTTCAAAGATGGATTTTATAGAGTAATCGTTTGCAGTTGGACAAGGTTTTGTGAGAGTTATCATTCATCAGATAAGCTGAGTCTTTAAAATAAGACCTTTGTGGAGATTTTACACCTTAGAAATGAACAAACTACCGTACTGTAATTTAGGGTATCAACAATCAAAATGGAGTGTGAGGCATCAGAGACAGAGATTCTAAATGTTGCATTTTATTCTTCTAAAAAAGTAGAATACCAATCGCAATTGATAAGACAAATGTTGTCCAAACCGTTTTAATTGTTATAACACGAGAGATTATAGTTTCGACTGTTACATCATTTTCAATCTCAATAAACTAAAGCTGAAATACAGAGTAGTCGAATATATACCCTTGTTTAATAGACTAGGAGCCTCTCATAGGTCGAATTCTACAATGGAGGTCTTTCATCAGCCGACATCAGCTGACGCCCTCTAGTAACAAGAATTTTTTACCAATATGAAGCAAGTAAAATATGTCATGTTTCATCTTTTTTGTATCTGTTGCATACACAACATATAGTAATAATAGATCAGAGCACATCATATGATGAAATATAAATTATTTACAAGTTAGTTTGAAGTAACTGACAATTTAACAAACTGGCAAATATACAGAAACAAAATTTGTTAATTTTGAATTCCTCAAATTTTTGTACAGTAGCATTCATCGATTTCCATCAGCTGTTCAATGCTGTTGACAATATTCGCCATTGCGGAAGTCTTCAGTATAAATTAATAGCACTTTGAGGAATTCGAAATTAATAAATTCTGTTTCTATAAATTATTCCTTCTAATAATTATATTATTTAATCAATATAATATGTTATTTTTGAATTATAACACAATATTCATTATCTTCAATCAATTTTTACCATGAAACTTAATATTAATTATGACATAATTATTGTGAATGAGAAATGGAATTTTTTGTTTCAGATGTAAATTGTGTTGACAGAGGAACACCAATTTCTTCAAATGCTATTGAGGGCTTCCTTGATCATCAAAGAATATCTCCTAGTGTAAAACTTAGACATCAAAATACTGGTAACTCATTTTGTTTTGTTATTAATTCGTAAAATCAATGTAAATTCAAAATCAAAACATATTATTGATATAAATATTTTTTCTACGATGAATAAGTAATACCACAATATTAATAGAATGAAAAGTTTCTCACCTCCAATCGTATTCATTTAAAAACATGTGCATTTTTATTTTCTTTCAGACTATTCTTTTACTGGCAATATATTAGGAATTTGACTCAAAATATTATATTCCTGCCATAAAATGTTATTATTTAATCGTATAATTTTTTATCAGATTTATTTCATTCCAATCTATTTACTTTATTTCTTAGTAATTCTAAAATACATAGGCTACAATCTATTAATGTAGAATGAAATTTTAAATCAGTGGTACATTTTACCAATGCTTAATGGTAACCAATACACAACCATTTTTTAATGCACTATAATACATTTAATTCATTCAGACATTTATTTATTTATAAATACATGAAAAAGATGCAGGTCTCTTCAATTCGAAGTATTATAATTTCAATAATGTAAATTCTGGTATATTGCTGAGAAATGTTATGCATGCAATCCTTCGTTTGGAACATAACAATATACTATATCCAACTGCTCAAAGTTAACTGAGTAGTTGTATAATGACTGCCCAGCTATTTTTATGGTGTTTTTGTGATACAATCCCTCCCCCGCCACCCCTTCAATGCTAGTTTGTGTTATCTTCTCGCGTTAAATTATTCCTCAGCCTTCATTGGTACAATATCATTGTATAAATATTATTTTCAATTAGCGTACACTACACACGCTAAATTGAACAAATCAATACAAGACTTAGTTTTCCATCCTCATAAATTTGATCCTTGCCACTTTATCAAACAAAAAATTAATGCTTTCCACATCATAATTAATAACATGCAATCAGCAGTTTCTTTTCAGTACTGCATCCAGATCAGATCCGTTCAAAGATAATTTATAAGCATGTTATAAATTAATGAAAACATGCATAAATTCAAAAAAGAGTCATGTAGAGTTACACTTAAAAAAAAACTAATTTTTTAGACAACCCATAAACTGAACTAAGCGAAAATGTGTATAAGTGATTGCACTTTATTTACTTTAATTTGATGTGATGTTTATTCTGTCATCTATTTATATACCTGTTTTGTTGGCTCTTTTTCCCAAAAACTCTTAATTATACCCACCATTCTATGTAATCCATTTTTATGAACTTCCTGAATCTTTCAGCTTTTCAAAATTATAGTCATGAGAGTTCTATAACTTGATCTGTGTAATGCGTATTTATCGAGAGATTTTAAAGTTTTTCATTTTTTTGTAACCAGTAGGTTTTTAGGTTATGATTACCCTGAAGAGTATAGGACTTTGTTATTTAAATATTAAAATGTTTTCAATAATAATGAAGTTACCGGTAGGTAATATCAATATTGTTGATTATACAATTCAATTCAACGTTTAAGATTGCTCATGAATAGATTTCGTTCCGGCTTTTGAAAGTTACACTAAATTCAGGATTTATGCAGCTGTAGAATCGGTTTAATCCTCTAAAATTATGAAAAATCGAGATTGTATTAAAAAACATGGGAGTCTATTGTTATAATTTTTGAACGTTTCTTACTCGGCGTTATTTCCAATAGTTTTCATTGACTGAGGCAAATTATGTAAGCATAATCCGTCAAAAACTTAGTAGGTAATTATTATTCAATCAGTACCTTCACGTGCTTGTGAGAGCTGAGAAGTTGTAAACTAATCAATTTATTATGAATATGAGGTGGTATCCGTGACATTTAGGACTGCTACCATCTATTTGTTGAACAATCAGACTGTTAGTCACCATAATTTGTTGAATATAACAATACAATTTCAAAACCTTTCAAAATAGACACTCCAATTTTTTAACATGACTCATCGCCAGTTTGAAATTAGTGCAAATAATTCTATTTCTTTCTAAAAACGTTTCATTATATTAATAAGCAACAGTCAAAAGGCTAGAATACTGTTAAAGTAATATTTTAACTGTTCATTTAAAAAAAAAAAAAAACTATTCGGAATACTTTTATCATAACTCAAAAGAAAATGTACCGTACCAAATAAATGACAATGAAAATGTGTAGGGTATACCAGCCAGTGAAATCAATTGAAACAATTAACCCTTCTCTCAAACAAAAGTAAAATAATAACTATAATACACTCTATTTATTATAATACAGGCTACTTCACTCTCAGATGTAAATAACTAACAATCACTACTCAACAGGGAAGAGCCGAAGAGAGTAAGTTATTATTTGGAGAGCATTAGCTTTACACAATCGTCTGGTCATTGATTTAGTAGGTATGTAGTAGATAGTAGGTAAGTAGGTAGGCAGGTTTGCAGTAGGTAGGGCTACTATACCGAGTTCAGAAAAGGTAAGATTATCTTTTGAGCTTGAACAAATATTGGAAAGCAAGCAGATATTGCAAATGTAGAGGAAAATTTTTAAGGAGACTTAAAACCACTTAAATTTGTATTAGAATCAAATCTGTTTCTTTTCGAGCAAATTTTTGTCATGCGAATTTGTAGTTTTGAATTATAGGTAGCCTATATACTGCTGGTTTCCACGTTTTCCTAATTGGTCCTGTCAATACATAATGCACTCGGACTTCAATTGTGAACAAAGCTAATAATGTCATTGGTCCAATGTATTCTCGTCAGACAAATCCTGAATGTTTGCAATGTTTGCCAATAGGAGATTGGACGTTTTGAATATTGACACTTCCACGAATAGTTTTAAAAGTGGAAGAATCTGGTTCAGTAACGAAGAACATTGAGTTTCGATATAGTCTACACATGGTTAGCTTATTTTTCACCTGAACGTGTTCTCATAGGCTATCAATTGGTGCAACTAGGTATTCAACGTTCAGTCCAGACCTTTACACATTTCCTGTCCAGACATGTCCCACCTTATTCAGCTTAGAGCTGTTGGTTCATTAAGAATCCATTCTTACAATCTTGCATGATATTATTTGAATACTTTTGTATAAAAACACTTGCACAATCAGACATTGTAGATTGTAGCGTTATTCTGAAATTTGCACTACATATTATGCACTACATATGCACATTCATTGACTTTCATAGAATGTCTAATATAAAAACTATCATTAACAAGATTTACAAACTGTCACACTCATTAGAATTAATATGCTATAATAACGAACGGAATCCACAATATAAACTCTTTAAACTCTTATGTATACTGACATAAGCTCAAAATATCCTAGTAACACTACAACAAATATGAAAAGCACTAAATTTGATGAAGTAACCAGTCGTAAATATGATGGATATCACCTTGTTGAGACCAAAATTATTAAAAATTAAAATCAAAAGTGATAGGTTCTCTTCCTGCCATATATAATAATTGCATAAAAATAAATAGTTTTGTAACATGAAGAGATTTACTTGTTAAATTGCGTTATAAAAGTGAGCAAAGTTAATTATTGCCAATTCTACGTGTTTATCTGAGCAGTGGACTGGTTTCGTGGCTTCGCTAGTCACATTTTCAACAGTAAGATTTTCAACAAATGAAAATGTGACTAGAGAAGCTACGAAACCGGCCCAGTGCTCAGATAAACACGTGGAATTGACAATATTAACCTTGTTCACTTTCATTATGGAGTTCAACAACACCAATCAAAAATCTACTGATGTGTTACAAAACTTTTTATCTTCTACTCTATGCTTAATATTGTCCAATTTGAAAAATATGGTTTCAAGCCATTTGAAGTATTTAAAAAAATATATAACAAAGTTGATTTGAAATTCCTAAATCAAGTACAACAAACTTGAGTCAAGCGCTTACTGTGGTTGAGTTCCTATCTTCCCATTCCTTTTTACCTAATATTGATCAATGTAATGCGTAGCATATTTTTTTGGTAGATGATCATAGCTTTTTTATTCGAAACGTATTTCATATAGTTTCATCAGGCAGAATGTCATGCACTATAAATATAATTATATGGAAACATCAACACGAATGAATATTGATGGAATACTAAAAGTCAATGTATATGGGGAAAGTTCATGACGGTAGAAAATACAGCAGTGCAATAATTCACAAGAAAGTGAGGGAGAATAGTAATCGAAGAGTATGAAATGTTGAAACAATCCAATGCTAAAATGGAAAAAAAGATAAAACAGAAGGTGGCATAATTTTGTTCAGCTTCTAGCTCCCAGTAAAATAAATGCATTGAAAAATTTATAACACAAAAATATCTAATATTTATAAAAATATGTAATATCTGTGAAAATATCTAAAATCTATAAAAATATCTAATATCTATAAAAATATATAATATCTATAATGCATATCAATGCATAAAATATAATTGAAAAATATTTATAGGCTATTCCAAGGCATCGTTCGCCTTTGAAATATCTATAACTTGCTTCTAAATTAGTAATAATATAAACACTGTGATATGTAACATAATAGGGTCCCACTGAAAAAAAGATTAACTAATGCAGTGGTCTAAACTATTCCTATTCTATTATTTCTGAAAAATAAGTGTTTGATTCCATTTTTACGATATTTTTTCTAATCCTTATATCCATATTATTTTTTAATGAATAATAAGACATGAATTTGTCACAACCACATTTATTGATAATAGTGAGATACTAGTTTCGGTTTTTACACCATTATCATGTTTTATTATCCATTATGGATATCTTCCACAATATCAACATCGCCACGAAAAAGAAAGGAATATTATTTTTCAACGGATTGAACTCTTTCCTCTTTCCAGTTTAACAGACTCAGATATTATTTGTTAAACTATCAAACAATATCTCAGCCTATTTTAATAGGGGAAACGTAATTTCAAAAAATAAAAGCAATCAATCGTATTTTATTCAACACAGTTGTGTTTGCTGTGCAGTTGCTTATAAAATGCTGTACAGATAAACATTCATAAAATGACAACACAAATCTACAAAATAATAATAATAATAATGTCAATAATAATAAGCATAGCATAGGCTAAAACTAGAAGTAAATGAGTAGAACAAGTAAATAATATGTTTAGTAAATAATATCACACCTAAATTTCCGTGAATAATAGAGGATTGAAATACGATGGAATATTATTGGTTATTAAAAAATCTGTAATCCAAAGAAAATGAATTTAACACAATATTATTCAAACATTAAGAATTAGTTGAGAATTTGGAGCAAATAGAGCTTGTGAGCGATCCTTTGAGAAGATGAATGGATAATTTGGAATTGACTGTGATTGAAAACGATTACATTGTGATATATGATAGTTGAAATAATGGTTTGCTGGAAATAATGTTGCATTTGATGCGATATACAATGCTATGATGTTATCAGCAAAAGGATAGCATCATGATTTGAGAAATTAGAGAGAAATGTTATAAAGTTGGTGATGAAATATGGAGGACCTCTTTTTATGCAGACTTATGCATGAATAATGTAAAATAAATTAGTATGTTAGTGCAAGATCTAGTCGCTTTTGATGCTGATTTGATTATGCTTATTAGATTAGGCCTTGTGATACGATTTCAAAATTAGAGCTGAATAATTGAATTTTTCTAGTTTAGCAAATAAATTGTCTGAAAGTTCAGTGATGTTCTTATAAAAAGTTGCGTCCACTCCTATGTTCTCCTTCGCAACACTGAAGCTGATCCAGATTAAAAAATGTTAAACTTATATCTATATTAATTAGAAACAGCTACTAGATGATATAGTTCAATATTTATGTAATTTGGATCAGCTCGGAGTGTCCCTTAGGAGATTGGATTGCACCTTAATACATATTTAATACATTCCTGCTCTTTTTGCATGCCAATTCAATCCCTAATTCTCGTTTCTGATTACAGTACTTAATGAATTGTTATTTTGCTCGAATATTTGAATGACTCATTTATCGCCTATTATTGAAAGTATTACCAAGAAAAACAAATCCATCGTGAAATTAATTTGACTTTTACATTTTCGTCATAAATAAAAATTTTATATCCTTTTTCGTTCTTTCCACAAATTGTTATATTTTAAGCCTCCACTCATACTAATTGGTATTATTCATTTAATTTGAAAATTCGTGTATTATTTTCGAAAAACATACAGTTGATCTTGAATTTTTCCATGCTTTTCACAGTCTGACATGGTTTCAAAAATCAAAACAAAGCATATTTGTAGGATAGTAGTCCTTGAATTTAATTTATTCTGGTCATTACTATTATTGTTTCATTCTGGTTTATTCTATTACTTTATTGTCCATCCTGGTCTTATTTATTGTGGGTTTTGCTCCATCACAGTTCAAAAAATCTATGAAATCTGATTTATCAAAAACAATACGCGATTTTAAAATTATTCTCATGAATTCTTCTGCTATACTTTTATCTAATCGTAACTCTTTGATTCATGTTTAATAATTGAAATATTTTGAGATTGTTACTAAGCTACACGAATTATTTTTTAAAAATATTTATGCATACATTTTTGTGTTCACCCTTCTGATTTTCGGCGATAGATACTCCCAATTTCAATTTTTAACTTTACTCTTGTCATCTGATTTGAAATTTAGTTTTTCTTCTCGTTGGTGTTTCAGTTGTAAAATATTGAATATCTCAAGTCATAATCCAGGTTAATATAAATATTTCATTTGTGCATTTATTATTTTCATACTGCAACTGAATACGTTTTATAAACATAAATAATTATTGAAAATAATTTTTACTCATGAATTCACCTCTAACTTATTTTTAATTATAACTTGAGCGTTTCATATACGTTTATTATTGTTCCACTGTATTTGAAAAATTACTCCTATAAATAGTATAGTATCGATTTAAAGTATGATTTCGATTAGGCTTGCTCGAAGGGTACATCCAGTGATTTAAATGTAAATTATAATTTCAAATAAAAATTATGTGGTATTGTGTATTGTATTCAATCAAAATTCATATGGGATTGCTGTGGCATTGTAAATTGTATTTGATCAAAATTTTTTGGGACTGAAATGTTTACATATTTCTTTGTGACTAGCGTTTTTCTTATTAATTTACAATTAATAATTCAAGAACCGTTCTCAGAAGTATCATGAAATAGGCTCTATAAAATACCCATATAACCTCATAGATAAATCAATTATTATTATTTTTGAGCTAAATGTTTTTTATGGAGTTTGATAATGCATGAAACATTTATTGAATGTCAGTAATTTATTTATAAAGTCTATCTAGCTGCATAATCAACGTAGTTTTAAAGCTGATAGAAATTATATTATTTTCTACTCACATTTTCCTTGGATATTATTTGCAAACACAATAAAAAGGAAATAGAAATAGTGATTAGCAATAAAAGTGCGTTTTTTATACTTGGGTTTTCAATTCGAATAAATACTGTAAGTTGTCATTTCCCTTATTTGTATTTTTATGAAGATACGTGTCAAGTACGTGGTACGGTTTTCTATATAATACGAATTTCCTATATTTTTTCATAATAATGCTAATCCTGCATGAAAACAAAAAAATAATGTTTGTAAAATTATTGAGGAATATTTTAACCCTGCAGTAACGCAGGAACTCCTTCCCTATCCAGTTTGTTGATGTAGAAACTACTATTTTTAACATCCAGTTTAACTCAAGTTTTTTGTAAGAAAGTCATCAAAATCATATTAATATTTATGGTATATTAATATATTGTTGAGTCGATAATTTCAAATTTAGTTAGTTGATCCAAGTGCTTAATATTCACTACATCGCATAGATGAATTTCATTTTCAGATTGCAGTTCTTGCATTTATAGAGGTACAGAAATTAGATAATCTAAACCAAGCTGAATCAACAAAAAAAGCCTAACATACTTCTAAACATATAAAGCATATTCCTACTATTGTTTGTTGCATTGATGGCTAATCCTAACATTAGTTTTAATGTTATCATTTGGGTGTTGGAGTAACGCCTATCAGCTATCTTCTTTCCCACAGCAACAACTACATATTATATATTACTGCTTATTTCACAGTGAACTATTATTATCTCCATTATTAATTGAATTATCTTGAAAGCATGAAGAGTTCTGTGTTTCTGATTTTACTTACAATTCAATTCAATTCCTGTACTCTTCATTTAATTTTACTTTGATTAAAATCACAAATTAATGATAGGTTTAGTCATTTATGACGAACAGGATCCAATGACGTGTCCACTATATTATAGCCTACATTAATTCGGCGAAAAATACTATTCTAACGTCAATATTGTCGAAAATCATGTAGATAAAAAATATTCTTACCAAGTTATTATAATATTAATTGATTTTCTGTATAGGTATTTCGGAAGACCGTTGTAATGTAGATTATACCTCTTTTTCTAAATTTGAAAGCTATTTCTCGAAATATATAATATTGCCTCTACTAATAGCATATTTTTCTCACAATAAATTTGAAAAAATTGAATTTTGAATCAGTTTTAGAAATAACGAATAATATTTAGTTTTTTAATATGTGATCAATGTGTGGCAGTGATTTTTATCATCGGCATATAGTATAATATTATCTTAGGAACAATAGGATTACGATTGTAAGAGAGGATAACAGTTTTTTAATGCAGTATCCAAGACGTTATAATTTGATGTTCTATGAAACTTAATTGCAGTTATGCGAAAAAATCTAGTCATGTTTCATTATTTGAAAAAAGCAGTATAGCATGCCGACCATGCCCACACTTTTGCAATATAGCAAAAATACCACTAAAGCAGTATATAACAACCACTAACGAACAAGTAAAAGTTCGAATAGAGTATGATTCGAACCAAAAAACCTAATATACAAGTGGGGAAAAATCTAACAATGTTTTGAAAATTTATTATTTTTGAGCTAAATTTTTTCTCTATTTAATAATAAAATATATGTTGAACGGTGGTGTGGTGGTTAGAGCGCCTGCCAGCTGTTAAGACGGTCTCGGGTTTGACTCTCGATCAGGCCTGGAATTTTTCTTTTGTCATTCACATCATTACTCACGCACAAGCCCTGGGCTCATGTGGTAATCATTCGCTATAAAACCGTCTCAAACCAGCAACTTCTTTACAACATGACTTGATAATTTATTATCAAGCCTTGAAATAAAGAGCCATCAGTTACTTATAAAGAATCATTAGTAAGTAATATTGCATTTTCACACAGACTATTACTCTCTCTGCAATATCAATTCTCTGAGTAGAGGGCAACACTAAGTTTATGTCTAGACTGTATCAACTTATGTATGTATAAAAGCTTCAAATTGCAATATTTTCACAAGCTTGTTCGAGCAATTCGCTTTTCATCTTGAAAACGTTTTTTACAGACACAGTGTTCTATATAGAGTATGATGTTGAATGAGAAAATTACTGCTTGTTAGTAGCAAGCCATAGTAGCGTTAGCTTTAGCATCGCATTTATTAGAATGAATTTTATTGTATATTGCAGCTTCCATGCAAGCCTAGATACTTAGCTTGATTTGTTTGTTTTGTCCTTTTCTTCTCTTTCTATCCTTTCCCACTTCTCTCTCTCCCACACAAACTATTTCTCCCAACCTTCTGGCATTCAGGAGCTCGCCCACATGTGCCTGCTGGGAATTTCATATCGTATATAGACTCTTCTCTGCAGACCCTCTCGCTCCCCTTAGAATCGCAATATTTCCTACTTGAAAACGCAAGTCAGATGTGGTCTGCATCGACGGCTTTGCCGTTGTGGATTGCTGCCCCCTCTCATGAAGCTTCGACCCCGCTGAGGATGTGTTTGGCGACGGCAGGAGGAGCCGGTGGGCAGGGGTCAGGGTCGGGGTCGGGGCCAGGACATGGCCAAGGGCCGCCGGGACAAGGAGGTGCCGGTGCTGCGGCTGGTGTCGATGTGGCGGCTGCCGTTTCCGCATCTCCCGCCTCTTTGGCCGGTGGCGTCTGCTCGAGCAGCGGCGGCTCCAGCTCTGGCTCGGGAGGTCACCCGTCCTTCCACCACCAACCACCCTCCAACATCACCACCGAAATCGATCGCATCATGGCCAAAATTGACCAAGACAACCGAATTCTTGCCGAACTGGATAAAACACGTTCCACAATAGGTGAGGAACATTCAAGCTATTTTCCAAATCTATTAAATACTGTTCCTGGTGTCTGTTCACATCGTCCAGTATCATAAGACTGTTATAGCAGTCGTACGACTGTAACATCGTCCAGTATCATACGACTATATAGTTACAGTCTTAAGTATAAACTGTAATGACTGTCATACGACTGTAACAGCAGTCATGAGACTGTAGCAACAGTATCATTATCTGAATTGAAAAACATTCGTGCAACTTATATTTCATCTGCTCAGTATAGATGTAGATCACTCGTCGTGTCTATATTGTGATATTCTGTGAAAACCCCCATATGGTTCGATTTTATTCTTTATCAATCATGCGTCTTACTAACTCCCGCAAATTTTATACATGTCACGACTTAAACTCTATAAATACTTCCAACTTTTAATTTCAGAATTCGTAATATAGTTCGAGTAAAAATTCTTGTTATGCTAGTATTGTTCCATACATGATAAAAATATAAGCCCTTGAAATTTTCGTCAGAAGTTTAGTAAATCGTTTGACAAAAATCTGACTTGGCAAATTAATCAGAACACAAGTTCTGTAAAATTGTTGTGAATTTTGTAATTTCAACTCATTGATAAGGAACGTATTATTATAATTAAAATTCATAGGTAGCCGTTGTGGGGTCGTAATAAGAGCTCCATTAACTGCCACTCCGATGGTCGCAGGTTCGATTCCCGCTAAGCCCATTATTTTTGTAACATTATTCACCTCACTACCAACACACAAGTCTTAGACTCAAGCTCAACTTCTAAATTAATATTTCATAACACGTAACTTTTAAATGCCACCATTTTGTAGAAAAATCGTATGTTGGTTCATCATAAATAATTTTTTATCCCTCGTGAAAACCTTTGAGTAAGATCCCTTTCACTGCTGAATCCTTATATATTATATAGGTTACGGATTTGGTATGGAGCTTTTCATTGCTAAATTGGTCATAAGAAATCAGTGTTTTATTATTTATTATAAAGTATGCCAAATATAAAAAAAATAATAATAAGTATCATTATTATTTTAGTAAACATTGATAATAATAATAATAATAATTTTTATTTAAATTATTATAAGAAAATTATTATTATTATTATTATTATTATTATCATTATGTCATGTATACTTTAGGTATGATTTGAAGTATTTTTCCTTGCTTTCTGTAGTTTCACTTTAATTTTATTTGTTTATTTTTGTTTAGTATTCATTTCCTAACCAAACAGGTTTTGCAAGCTTTAGAGCTATTAAAATATTATTGTGTATTGTATTGCTGTGTAGCGGAAATAAAATTTGAATTTCAAAATTGACATCCTCATACACTTCTGCAGTTTTATCATACTTGACGGGGTCAATTCTCGGTATTATTTATTGGAATTTTCTAATTGTTTTTTTTTGTTGTAAATTTGTGTTACTCTTTCCGTCTTCCTTATTACATAAATGATAAATAAATAAATATATATATATGGATTAACTCATCTAAACAAAACGTTGATAGGGTGTTTAATCCAAAAGAAAAGCTGTAAGGTGTATGGAAAGAGAAAATAGGTTGGATTCATTTAGGCAGTCTCCTAACTGTACCTTGCTTGTATGTGTACATGTAAAAAAGGTGATATAAACCAAAAATCCTTCTACGATATCTACGCATATCAATTCTTAAGGTGGGAGCTTAAAGGCTCAATTAGTAGTACTAAAAATCACTGGAAGCCCCCCAAAATCGGAATTTGTCCCCCCTTGGTCTCCTGTATAGTCTGATCGCAATTTAATTTCCCGAATCTATATATTTCGACACACTAAACAAAAAGGTTCCTCTTGACTTTGCTGTGCGATGAACGGTTCAGAAGTTGAAAAATTTCGGGGTAGGGGCGTAGTGCCCACAGGAGAAAACAAATGTCCATATAGGTGTGCAGTCCATTGTCCAATTTTTAAATCAGTTGAAATTGACGATAAATAATAGAAAATGCCATGACCTTCATTCAAAAACAAACATAATTTAAATTAAGGTAGGTCTATCTATAAACGTGTCCGTAACCGATAATCAACTAGACCAGGAAGAAAACATTGCATTTCTAGGAGTTTTGTTGGACAGTCGATTGACCTGGGCTCCATACATTGAGAAAATATGCTGTAAAATTTTATCTGGGGTATTTTTCCTGCGACAGCTTGCTAGATTAAATGACAAAGTTACCTTTTGAATCCTAACCATGGACTGTTACTGTCACATATTAGGTATGCCATCTTAGTATGGGGTAATTCATCAAAACAAAACTTTGATAGGGTGTTTGAGATCCAAAAGAAAGCTGATAGGTGTATGGAAAGAGCAAATACGTTGGATTCATTTAGACCGTTGTTTAAGAGACTTGGTCTCCTAATTGTACCTTGCTTGTATGTGTATAAAGCTACTTTATATGTAAAAATCGTGATATAAACCAAAATCTGGGCGTACATGATCATAATATACGAAGCCGAGATTATCACTTGTTATATTGATAGGAAACTCTACAACAAGCTACCACTGTTTTTGAAGAGTCTTGAAAGTATAGAAATATGAAAAAAAACAAGTGAAAAAATATTATCATAATATACGAAAAGACGAGGTGATTATCATCTTTATATTGGTAGGAAACTCTACAAGCTATCACTGTTTTTGAAGAGTCTTGAAAGTATAGAAATATTAAAAAAGAATTTAAAAAATATTTAATTGATAAAGCTTTTCATAGCGCCTAAAGTTCATTTCAGGTAAAATTAAGCTTCACCTCAACTCATTTAAATTGCAATTGTTGTAACTAATAAATAATGAAGGTAATATTGTATATAATTGGTGATCTAACTTGACTTGTCTAATACTCCTTAACCGGAGTCTTCAAGACGTAATATTCAAAAAACGCTTCTAGAAATTCGGTTATGCGTTGTTAATACAAAAAAATCAGGTGCCCCCGATGCAATCAGCAATCAAGTCAAGTGCCTCTCCACAAGAGGAAAAGCTGGCAATTTTCCAGCTCAATGCAGGACTAATTTCGTGTAGTTGTTTAGTATGTTATGACCAGGTGCGGTGTTTGCCTGGCTGTTCAGAGCTCTCATCGTTTTTGAACATTGGCATTGTTGCACTCTCTCGCTACTACTAACACTTACTAAACCTTGAACAAGAAAATAACATTTCTGAGTGCACACAGACAGGGGCCACCCACTTATTTCTTCAGTTGCATTAGGCTACTATTCTAATACGAATTACTTGTACCAGATAATCACGTTCTTTCATTCGGATCATTATTCCACTTGTGATGAATCGGGGATGCAATCGTGTAAGTAGAATATTGTCGGATCAATCTCACCTAGTTTTCCAATAATCCTTATAAATTAGTTGAGTACACTTTCATTTGGTATGTATCTTATGTTAGTCATTTCAATTTTTCCGATTCTCTTAATTAAATGCGACCACATTCGAATGAATAGTATTTTATGAGATAATTTATAAATAAATATTGTTTCGAAATTTTTAGGGTGATTATTTTTTGTTTGTGTTTGCATGAAAATTAGCTTTTTATCGATATTTCCTTTTAATTATGAGTAGATTAGGTTTTTCGAAAGTAGTTTCTGCATGGATTCAATAGAATTCTTCAAAACTTTTTATCAGTCAATATATAGCGTATCTCAAAAACTGTAAACACATTTTGAGCTGATATATTCTTGTGAGGGAGACACCGATTGAAACCTAACTCTGCTGATAATTTGGAATCGTTGTTTAATAATAGTTTCTTGGATTTCTTGTTTCATAACGATCTGCGTTGTTAATATTAACTTTTTATTGTAAATTCAACGACTTGCAGTCAATTTTAATCTAGTGTGACTCGAAAACGTTTGGCCATAAGTTAGTAGAAGTATTATTTATTCACAATTAAAATTGACTGCAAGTCGTTGAATTTACAATAAAACGCTAGTTAATAATAGCTCTTTAACAATGTAACTCAATGTCATTCTGTCATACTAAATGTACTGAATGAGAGAAATAATGGCATTGAGATACAGTGTTAAAAGAAAGCTGTTTTTAATTTTCAGCTGAAATGGGTTCTTAATCTGTAAAAGTTTTTATCACAAAAATATGTCAGTTCAAAATACATTTTTTGAGACACTCGGTATTTCAATGAAGTAGTTTACACAATGATCAGATATCTCTGATCATTGAGTAGCCTAGATGCTCTTAGCTCTTGAAAAAATCTCAGAAATCTGTTATGAAATATGTGTAACCTGAATAAATAGGCTCCATACTCATGTTGAATTATCCTTTATGATAATAATGAAATAGGTGAATGAATCAAATTTCATTTTTTATTTCAGTTGCAACATCACAACTAGATCAATCATCATTTTTTTCATAAGCTTGATATCTTTCATAATACGTTTGTTTTAATTGAAAATATTGGAAACAAATTCTGTTGTGCCCTAATGCACCTATTCCCTCAACAATAGCCCATCCGTCCACAGGGATAATTGCTTCTCGAAATTACCACCAACGTAAATTATTACTGTTTTAAAACTAATTTAAGGAACAGAATGATAAGGAAAAGAACGCATACCGATACTTTTGTCGAGCTTTTTAAATCGAAATATTGAAGAGATAAATAATTGTTGAAAATACTTTGCTAGCGAATTTAACACTTACATATTGGTATGTGAGTGATGCGAACGTGACACAAATATGCAAGTGTTAAATTCACTAGCAAAGCATTTTCAATAATTATTTATATCTAAATAAAAAGTGAAAAAGTAATATGGAAAGGCAGCTTGACATTCCCCACATTCAAGTCAAAAGACCACTTCAAAAAGCAAACACATAAGTTCATCTATGGAAAAGAATGGTATTAGAACTTCGAAGGAACCCATTTAGTTGTTATCCATCTATTAATGCTGACTTGCAGTATATACCTCAGGTGGTATTTGTTTTAGATAAATTTTGAATGTGTAATTTATTCGAGCATTTTTCGCACAGTTGTAAGTGTGTGTAGCTGAATTCGTCGTTTATTTTGCTCTGTTCATGAAGTCAAACATCAAGCAAGTATTAGAAGCTAATTTTATAACAGTCAATCTTTGAAGGTTTAACCAGAGTTGAAAACTATTGAACTTAGCGTCGTAGTTTTCACCGCAATGCTATTATATAAATTATACTATAAGATAAGATAACTGTCTTTATTTTAACCTGGAGGGCGGAGTTAGGGCGCAGCCAGTCGTCTCTTACACTCAACCCTCCGTTACAATGATAATTTACATTTATCAAAAAAATACAATAATATGATGAGAATTTACAAAAGAAAAAATATATAAAATAAAAGAAAATTGAAGAAAAATATTTACCGTACATTATTCACAATTGAGTTTGGAAAGTCCTTTTTAACAATATTAAATTCACTTCCTGAAACATAGATAAGAAAAAAATTATAAAATGAAAAACTGAAATAATCAAGCCAAAAATGACGTAAAAAAAGAAGAAAATCACACACATTCATATAGTTGGGAGAAACTACTAATTTTGCCCCAGTCAGCCCACCTCACGCACTCTATGACAGCCGCACTATATATATTCAAATTGATGGTGCCACGAAAGCGTTTTCCACATTTCCCCCTCTTTCACAGTTGATTGGGTTTGAATACAAGATACTAAACTTTTTTCCAATACCGCACCGTATATACTTATAAAAACTTGACTTCCCAATCCCAATTGATTGTATCATTCTTGTTCTGGGTGGGATTTTCTTGAGATCTACTGTTTCAAGATTTCACTGGCTGAAATTATTCAACTTCATATTGTCTGCATAATATTATACGTAATCTGTAAGAGAAAAAATATTCATACACCTACATTCCACACACTTTTCAATATAAAATAACAAAATTATTATTTTCAAAATTCATCTTCGAATATTATAATCCAATTTGATTGAATTTATTCAAATAATTTAGAAACTTTCGCATTTTTTTATTTTGTGTTGGTCTAAAAATTTCAATTATAAGTATGCATATAATTGAAATTCTTGTTAAAATACTTTAATTATTGGTGGAGTTCATGGAAGCCTTATCGTTAACCAGTAAATGGATTAAAAAAATATTCGGCGTATGATTTATCTATTCAAATCTATACACGTTCAAAAATTTGAATAGATCAATTAAACGCCCCAGTTTCCGGTAAACTTCCATTCACCAGTAAACGGCAAGGCTTCCATGAAATCAGTCATTGGCTTTAAACTGATTCGACTCACCTCAATGAGCCATATAGTTATAAACAGTTGGAAGTAAATTTAAAATTATGCTACAATTCTTTAATCGAACATAGAAATTTATTTTTCCTCATTTTTTCTTACTCATTTCAATAAAGAGGTTTAAATATGAATAGCTTAAATGGATAGTCTATAAATGTCTTACAAGTTAATTCTGAAAATATGTTATAATTGAGAATGTTTAACCAAATTTCTGGTTTCTGATAATACCCAACAGCCTCGTCATTACAACTGGCAGGACAACTGTCTTGTCAACTGGCATCACCAATAGAGGATTGCTGCGATTTTCTGAACTTAAATATTATTTTGAATAATTAATTCTAACACAATGGTAATACAAGTGAATTCTTACATTGTCAACACTAGATAGTCTCGAGGATGTCATCTTAAAAAAGGAATATTCCAATGTTAATGATTTATATGCTGCCAATAATTCCATATTATTCATACCTTTGTTGATGTTGTACATGTTTGATATAACCTATTATTTCGAATTATTGCACAAGTTTTCACATTATGTGACTCGAATTATTGTAATTTTCATAATAATTTAATTGCTGTGAATTTGAATTTTCATTCTAATATTACCATTGTGGGAGGGTTTGCACAATTTGTATATTATGTAGCTTTGTATAGTTTGAAACTTAGTGCCTTATTGAGCTGTCCTTCAGTGTCTCTTGACTCGAGGGGCTATTGAAATGCCTATATAAATACATTACATCTCAAGTTGAGAAATACTGAAGGAATGTTCATAAATACGGCCCTAAGTCTAAAATAGTTTTAAATTGATTACATTTCATCTTTTATTCATGTTCCCATCTAGGAGTGAAATCTGTTGACTAATAGATAGATTTATTTACTTTTGATCAATTTACAATTATTTAAGTAGATTCAGAGATGAAATTACTTTTGATAAATTTTACAAACGATATTTTTTTACTTTCTATGAAGTAGTGCATATGAATCAATGAGTGGAAAAAGAAGAACATTCTACAAAACCATACTTTGGAAAAAATAAAAATCGTTTACGTACCATTGCTTTTACAAGAATTGTTGTCATTGCATATCTGTAGGTTATGTAAAGACCTATAATTCTCTGGATCCCCCAGAATACTCCTTGACTACATTTCAGTTTTAGTTATCTTGAAATAGAAGCTGTAGAATATTCTCCTTTTCCATTCAAAATAAACATCAGATATACAAAACAGTCTTATATGAAGACAAAATGATACTTTATCATTTATTTATAATTATACTTCACAAATCATGTCAGAGATAGGTCGAAATAGTATTATAAATATGGCAATGGACAATCTAATGAATAATTTATATCAAATATCGATCTCCATTTTGTTAATCTTGATTTAATTATTTTCACTAAAGCTCAGGATTAATGAAATAGAATGATATTGTAATGCGTGAATGATTTTCCTGCTTAATTATAAATACTTGAGTTCAAGTTGTATTTTAATTGTAGCAGGAGGTGCAGGTTTAACTTCAAGGCTAGCGGATGCTTCAGTACCTTCGAATTACATGGTGACATCAGGCCCTGTTGGGTTGCCCATGATGTCCACTCTAGCTACCCAACAAATGCCCCTTCTATCGCAGGTGGGGCCCCCACCTCTTCAAGCTTACCAACTGACTGCAAAAGACTTACAGGTAATTCAATCCAGTGGCGAATATAGGCTATTTTTTTCCAAGACCAATAGTAACAAGTATGGCATTTCTTGAGTCAAGAAACACTGAAGGAGCATTCATAAATACGGTCCTAAGTCTAAAATAGTTTTAATTTGGGTAAGTTTCTTTTCTATCATCTTTTATACATGTTCCCATCTAGGAGGTGTGATAGATAATTTGACAAATTCAAAGATTAAATGACACCAGACTCTTGGAATATTATTATTTTCAAGGGTTTCAAGCAAATCAAATATTTGATAACACAAATTTTTATGAATAAAATTCTGTTTTACCAAATTTATCTTCATTTCTAATTAAATTATTATTTTTACACTCTTATACTGAAGGAATCCATTTCGCTTCTGAGGAGACCCTTCATCAGCCTCAAGGCTGACAAAGTTTCTCCTCAGAAGCGAAATTCATGCTGCTGTAATGTTCTCTGCTGTAAAATCACTTCCCGGTGGTTCGGAACCCACCTAAAACTGTAGGTCCAACTCATCAATCACCATCATCCAACTTATTACCCACGCACAGGTCTCAGATCTATGTGGGCTTCATCGTTGAAAAAACAAACAAGCATTCCTCTAGTATAAGCGAGTAAAAATCATAATTTAAGTAGAAATACAGTCAGTTTTGATATTAGATTGAAAAATTAATCATACAGTTCTTTATTATCTATGGAATGTAATAGACCACTTTGTGGTGTCCTGCAGACCAGGTATTTATGGCACTCAAATCTATCGAATATGGGTGCAGTCATAAAGTAATTTTGAAAGCTACTTTCCTGTTGTTTATTTTAACTATTGGTGTATTATATTACATAATTTAGGTCCAATTAAAGCTTAGAAGATCAGCCATTCTTTATCATTGAGTTATTAATAAATGTAGATTAATTTCCATGGTGTTGATCTGCCTCAAGTTCCCATCTAGTGCTGACTCCAATTCGTCACTGGTAGATGTAGTCTGCAACATTTACCAGTGTGTTTAAACATAATCTATATCCATAGGTTCAAACAAAAGGTGTACACGTGAGTATTCAAACATTGATGTAGGGTATACTAGTTTTCCCAATCAAAAAGGTTAAATATAGATAATAAAAGATAACAAAAAGTGAAGTTATATTGGTGGACTTTAAACAGGACAATACATACATGTGGTTTGGAAACTCAAATTCAAATAATCTTTCTTTTGCAGGAAAAGGTTGTAAGAATAATTTGCTGGCTGAGTTCAATAGATTCATGTTGGGATTTTTTCAAGTTCTTAGGCATATCAACTTTCCCATCATTATATATTTTAGGAACAATTCTATTTTTCCTTTTTAATTTCGCTTTTAATGAAGAAACCAATACATATACAACTTAAGAAATGCAAATATTAGGCCTTCATATCACAGAATTCAAGTTTATGACAAATTTCCTTTTGAAGCTGGTCGAAAATTATTTGATAAATACCCTAATCAAATAAAATACATAACTAGTTTACAAAAAATGTCTAAATAAAAGGTCTTTTATAGAATATATTATACAAAATTCATTTTATAGTATGAGCAAATATATAGATAGTTGAATTAAAATTCTAATAAATTTTCATACACATTTTATCTTACTGGTGCTGTGCATAGGGCCCAGATTAAGATTTTTAATAGTAAAAAACTCAATGAATATTCTAAATGTAATTACCTGAGCCTGAGTTCTAAATAGTTTGCGCCTTGTTTTTGGTTTGCTTTCTTGTAGATTAGGAGGAAAATCGAATTTTGTTGGTATCACATTTTGCTTTAATTTTCTTCTTATACCACCAACTTCGAAATGATTCTCAAAGTGATTACTAAATCAGTGCTTACTAAATAAACTTGAATGATGTGTAGGATTAACATTTTTTCGTTTTGTTGCCAGCAACCCATTTTGCTCTAACAACTGAGTCAGTAGGGAAACTGAAACACAATAATTCACTATTTTACAATTTAAATGTTTTATTGACTCATCTTCTTTTCCCATATCTTCTGGTCCAAAATGCTTGTTTATATTAAAGCAATGCATTCAGCCCATATGAGGAATTTCGGTGCACTACAATTGATATTTGGCTGGAGAGTTACATTATGCTAAGATAATTGCCTAATTGTTGAATAGGTTTTAAAATTATACTTAATATCTTACTGAGTCATATAGGCAAGAAGGGCGAAATTTGGAGAAGACTCAAGGGTTGAAACATATTTTATACATAGATGGCTTTTCTACCCTTTTATTAATTCAATCATGCTTAAAAATACGTAGAACCTAACATACGCCTTCGTAATATTATGGAGAATACAATAGTCAAAACCGCATTAAATTCTTTCAAGTAACAACAAAGGTATGCCAGTTTTTGTTCACGTAAACACGGTAGCTCCATAATTATGATTTGTAAGGCCGTGGTCAGACTGCATGCGACTGACGAGTAGATCGTTTTGCGAGCAGGTCGTACGAGTAGGTCGTCAGAGTAATAAGAGTGGTCACATTGCAAACTTCCTACTCCTGCGAGTTTATACTTCAATGGCATTGACCAGTTGTTAGACAATCTGTTATTGCGCATTTTGTTTGTTAATGAAGAAAAAGAAAGCTGGGTGAATGATATTAATTTAACAAGAGAGACGCAAGGAGAATTCAAACTTTTTCCTGATCTACGAACAACTGATAGAAAATTATTCGAATATTTTCGGATGTCACTAGAAACGTTTTTTATATTTTAAACAGAATCAGCACAAAAAATTGAAAACAAAGCAATTTTTGGACTTGTATCAAGCCTGTGGAAAGATTAGCGGTCACATTGAGATCTCTATTTGATAATCCTCTGTGGATTGGTCCCACAATGGATTTTGGTCAAACGCAAGCGTAATCAACTCCTCAACTTTCATTTTCACACTGACGACCACGCAAAGAAAATCAAACAAACTTGCTTCCAGAATTGACTCGTGCGTGTGCGCAAGACCTCGTACGACCAACTCTTCTCTACTATGACCAATCAAACCGGTTTATGGGTTGATTACACTGGGATAGTTACTCGCTAAGCGAGTAGCGAGTAGGACGTTACTGACCGACCGTGCTACAGCAGCTCGGCATACCAAGCCGAATTATATTAAAAATTTATCTTCAAGAATCATCCCCATACTATGGAATTTCTAAGACAATAAATAATCTTGCAACACAAAATTAAAATATGAAGTTTACCAACAATTATTCAATAAAATTTCATCAAAACAATATACAATATATCTCATCTGAAGTGTTATGCTGGCAGCCTGCGTGATTAAGTATAGGGTTTGGCCACAATAATATTGTATTTTGGTGTTGGCTACTCTGCCAGCGTGTATAAATGTGACCAAATTCAAAGTTGAGAGCCTGTCTACTTTGAATTTGGTGACATTTATACTTGCTGGCAGAGTAGCCAACACCAAAATACAATATTATTGTGGCCAAACCCTATACTTAATCACGCAGGCTGCCAGCATAACACTTCAGATGAGATATATTGTATATTGTTTTGATGAAATTTTATTGAATAATTGTTGGTAAACTTCATATTTTAATTTTGTGTTGCAAGATTATTTATTGTCTTAGAAATTCCATAGTATGGGGATGATTCTTGAAGATAAATTTTTAATATAATTCGGCTTGGTATGCCGAGTTGCTGTAGCACGGTCGGTCAGTAACGTCCTACTCGCTACTCGCTTAGCGAGTAACTATCCCAATGTAATCAACCCTTTATCAACGTTTGTTTTACTCTGACGTCCATTTACTCGTCGGAGTACGCATTCAGTCTGACCACGGCCTTAAGGCCAACGCACACAGCAACAGACGGACGGATTCAGACAGACGTCTGCATGCAGACAGACGTTTTGGTCAACGCACACAGCCACAGACGGATGGGGGATCGTCCGCTGCTAGTCTTCAGTGAGATGGCGTCAAATGTTGTTGTGTGGTGTGGCACAAACTTTTCAAAAAATATTCCTTGGCTAGAGGACGATGATTCTTCAAGTGATGACGATTTGTTACTGTTATTCTGATTATCTAACAGGTCACATTGGGTTCATCCCATTAATAAAAAACGTAAAATTTATGGTGAATACCATCACCTTATGCAAGATTTGACAGAAGACGATGAAAAATTTAAACATTATAGCAGAATTCGTAGAAACTTTTTCTCAGAACAAGGGAGTGTACCTTGGCAACGGGAGAGTGTTTAAAAGTCGTGGCTAATGACATATACTACCTTTGTTATTTTTAGCGATGAAGCACCAGTATTTTCAATCATCGGCACTAGTGTTATCAAATATATTTCTTTATTTAACATCAATCAAACAACTCATGATTATAAAGTCATTTTATATCTTATTTCGATTAGCAAGTGTGTCAATCAAGATTAATGAGTGATTCTATTTACAAACTAGATTTATTCATATAAATAGGCCTAACAGATCTGGGAATTAACTTATTGGCTATTACATTTATATTTATGCATAAGACTTTATGAGACATTGCCTTCATTGTGATAAATTTTTACTGTTGTAAGAATGATTTTCACCTTATTACAATATTAAAATTATGTGTGCAGGCTAGGAAGAAAAGGAACGGGGACCCTCGTCAAAGACTTGCTCTGTTTTATATTACTTATCATCTACTTCTTATGTTATTTATGCAAATATAGGATTGAAATAAAGAACTATCATATGTAACAGGTACCGTACTTACTTTCTTTTTTTAAGCCGGTTGCGATCTCACTCCAAGCCTTTTCTCTGGCATTTGAGTCACGGTGCTCAGGTAATCGTGTGTCCCATAGGAAACGGTGAATTCTCACTGCTTCTATTAGTTGTTCCATGATGTCAGTTAAAACAAAATTACCTATTCTATTAATTAATTAAGAAAACACAATGACGCACATGTAACCGAAAGCAGGCAAAACTATAGCGCCTCTTGCGGGACTGTCGATAAGTTTAGTTAGCGCATGCGCGATATGAAACGTCTGGCACCAGACGTTTTGAAAATCGCCCCCGGAGCGAATCTGAAACGTCTGCAACAGACGCAGACAGACGGATGTCTGTGTGCGTTGCAACATTTAATAAGCTGGGGAGCGATTTTTCATCTGTCTGTCTGAATCCGTCCGTCTGTTGCTGTGTGCGTTGGCCTTTAGGCTGAAGCCGCACTTCTACACGGACTAGTGGTGGGGGAGAGCCGAGTGGCCGGACCGAAACTCCAGCACACAGCTCGCGATCCAGTTGTAGTACAATTATCAGTTGTCTTCCAGTTGTAGTATAGATATCGATGCCCAGAGTGTCATTGACACTTTAGAGGCCTACTCTGCTCATCTGCTGTCCGAAGAGGGTTATCGTGAGTGTTTGAGGTTAGATTCTGTAATGGGAAAATTGTCTGATTCCGTACAGAAATAATTACAACGGTAATTTCTAAGCATAGAAATCGCATATAAATAAACTTAACTTTCTTGAAAGCTTTTTGGTGTAGATTTGATACTGGAGTAGACGTTTGTACAAAGCAGAAAAAATTCAGATGATAAGTTATTAGTAAAATCATTTATTAATTTCGAATTCCTCAAAATGCTATTAATTATACTGAAGACTTTTACAATGGCGGATATTGACAACAGTATTGAATAGCTGATGGAAAGCTACTGCACAAAAATATTTGTAGCAGTGATAATGTGTGGTCACACTGACAGAACAGGCTTTGAGGATTTTGAAGATTTAATATTATTTCGAACGGATAAGTGGTATTTTTGTATTAGTATTTATAATGTCTTGATAATTTCTAGTTTTAATTTCTAGTGTTATTTAAAGTTTCCTGATAAAAAGCTAGGTTAGGTTGTACCAGAATTGATAATAGGCCAGCAGGGGCGCACCCAGACTTGGCTTGGGCTTACCCATCATACCAGGTATAGGTTTGGAGGGGGGGGGGGAATTGACATTTTGCAGACCTCTATTTACAAGATTGTTGCCCGATAAAGTTCTTTGTGATGGGGGGGGGGGGGGTCATTACTTGACTTGAAAGGGTATTAACTATTGGGAAACAAAATATGTCCATCGTGTTTCTTTTCTATACAGTCCTTCAAGAGTTCAAGATGCTTATATGCATTCTATCAGAATCATCTCGAACTCTTGAAGCACTCTTTACAAAAAAGAAACTGCTGATTCTGCCAGACTGCATAAGCATCTTCTCATGAAGCAAAAAAAAAAAAAATAAATAAAATAAAATGAATGTAGGTCCGAAAACGCGTTGTTTCAGAAACAAAAAGGGCGTTAGATGACAGCTATTCCTTCATTCATTCAGGAAACTCTAAGGCCTTCATGTAGGTGGTGTGAATTTAATTGAATCAATGTAAAATTAGCTGAAACTTGCTACAAGATTTACTACCATAAATTTGTATGATGCCCACATCATTCTGAGACTTATGTACGTGGGCAACGAAGTGAACGAAAAATTCCAGTCTGAAGGCGAATCGAGATTATCTAATATTTGAATTAGTGGGATAGATTACAAAAATTCACAAAATGGTCATGAAAACACGTTTATCATTGTAGGCCTAGTGAATTAATCAAATTAATTGCCAATGAACTAAAAAATTCAATTTCTCCTTCAAAACTTGAGAATTCCTTTTTTGAAATGAAATATAAATTTACTCAATAGTCAAGAACGCTCCTAAACTTTATAAAGTTCTTTTATTGAATCAAAGCACACTAATTTTACACGGATGCTATTCTTGTGTATTTTAATTCTGATTTTATAAACTCTGGGTGCGTTATTTGCATCAATAACCCAGTTTTCATACCTTTCAATCTTAAAAGCACATTCTTTTTGTCTTTTTTTATTATTTCATAGAATAACTCAATTCATTGTAGTATCGTTTCGCATCGAATATATCCAATTCACCTCCTAAATGAGAGCGCTAGAAGCCTAAAGTTATCTTAATGAGTACTATTTTTAAAATGAAGTTTTTCCGAAGAAATAAACTTTTGCAATCTGACAGATTCCTTGCGAAATTTTTTCGCAATTGTTTACCTTTTTTATGGTTGTGATAGCCACAAGCCATGGCAGGTATCTGTTCAGTCAGATAAGATAAGCTGAAAATTCCTGGGCTCTCTTTGTAAGGATGACCAAAATCAGCCACCCGAAAAGACCACACCGACTCTGTTTTCTGCTGTAAAGTCTTTTCTGAAAAAGACTTGTGAATTATTGTGCTTCGAGGTGAAATTTTTAGTGTGAAACAGACTAAGATTTCGATTCTAATTTTAAATTTTGTGAAAAGCAGTTTTGGGCAATAGCCTGTTGTATTCACATTTGTGTAGACAAGTTTTTTATGTAACGTGCTTTCTGAGGGACACCGGGAAAAAAAGAACTAAAATTATTTCCCCTTCGTAATATTACACTTTCTTTATCATGACAATTTGCGGCTGACTTCTTTCTTTCATTTAATTAGTTTCTTTCTATAACATTTTTAATTAAAATCTCCTGCTGATGCAGATATATTAGTTAAATGGATATATAAATAAAACCACTTCCCGGTGATACGGACTTCACCTGAAACTGTACCGTACGTCTAACTCATCAATCACCATCATCCAACTCATTACCCACGCCTAGGTCTTAGACCTATCTGGGCTTCATCCTCCGAAAAACAGTACATTAATACTTTAATGTGAAATGTATTACTGCTCCAGTAGGTTCTAGAGATCTAGAGGCTAGAGCTAGATTCTGTATTGCATTACATGATTGAGTGAAACGATATTATATGATTGATTACATCGATATGAGTGGAACGAATAATTTTTTTAATCTGAACCCAGCCGCCTAGTCGAATTGAATTCCGCCAAACTACAAATTATTTCCACAGTCTCTGGTACTCGATACGTCTTAAAAGATTTTGTTGTAAACGTCATCCTATTTAAACAAGTGTGAAATGTTCTGAAGTCCAAATATTACATATTCAATTCGCTTGAAAATTATCAAAATTTTGATAAGGGTTTCAGGACCTGAGGCTAAGGCTTAAGCCCCAGAGCCTCCCATCTTTTTGAACATTATTCTACTTGAAAAGTGTGAAAATATAAAATGTACCAACACTAATCAGCCTGGAGCACATACTCCCTACAGTCAATTTGCTCGGAAATTATCAACATATTTTAAGGAACTCGGGTTATTGGGGGGGGGGGGGCTTAAGTGCCCCCCATTGGGTGCGCTACTGTAGCTCAGTCAAATTAGACAAAAATATGGCCATCATGAGAAACAATTGATAGAGAAATGGTATTTTCTTCAATCGTGGTGGAAAGGTACAATTTTACAGTTTTTTCTTATAATTCAGGAACGATAACTCAAATCAATTTTTTTGTTCTTATCAAAGTTGAAGCTGACGAAATTCTCTTAAAAAATGTTCTCATGCATTTTTTGTAGAACCAACCGCAAGCGCGTTATGGGCTTCCCAAATGAAGGGGTTGTATAGTATATCACATTATGGCACAGGAAGAATAATATAAACTTGAAAAAAACACTTTTAAATGGAAATTAACTCACGTTATGGCGTGACGGCCGTTTCGCTCTGTTGTCTAGAGCATCGTCAGACGACCCACAGTACACTCACTGTGTACTGTGGGTCGTCTGACGATGCTCTAGACAACAGAGCGAAACGGCCGTCACGCCATAACGTGAGTTAATTTCCATTTAAAAGTGTTTTTTCAAGTTTATATTACATATTAGTGGAAACAAGATGGATCTTCAACATCATAACAGGAAGAATGTTATTTCTGAGCTATTCCACCTTTAATGTTGTTTATTATAGTTTAATTCAAACCCTTGCTTCAAAGTTCAGGAGGCTAAACAATCATATCATACTGGCTTTTGAAGAAGAAATCTCAATGGTGATTGAATGGTTGGTGAGGTATGGCTGGGGGGGGGGGGGGGGGGGTATCCACTATAAGCTTGTTGCTCGACAGACAATTGGAGAAAATTTTTGAATAAATTGACAAACATTTCCTTTTACATACAGATCTTCTCCTTGCTAACCCTTGCTTAACCCAGTAAGTCAGCAAATAAATCAATTCATAATACGATCAACAGCCTAAAAAATTTGTTTTCTAAATGAAAGGCTGAAAAAGCAAAACTTCACTTATCATGGTTCTACATTTAAGTCGATCTGGCAAATTAATATTTTGTAATAGGCTGGCAGAGCTGATTGAAAGTCGTTTGCAATCTAATGTCAATTACTCTTCTAAAAAATTATCTAATGTAACGTTTTTAGTAAAGTGGCTCAAAACCGGGAAGGGGAACTAGTTTCAAACGATCAATTTATATCTGCAATTGTAGTAGAAGACGTTAATCGATCAAAAAATCAGGATAGTGGAAGGAAACCTTGTAACAATCTGATAGGCTCCCAAGATTGTAAGAGATGAAGTAGATCTAGTTCATTATACAAAAGCAACGATAAAGTAGTCAGAAATGATAGGGAAGTATTCACTGTGTTCCATCAGAATACTCAATATATTCGTAACAAAATAGATAGAATCGAAGTATTCTTGAAACAAGATTCTCCTGATATAGTTATTTTTTCAGAGCACGGCTTAAAAGAAGATGAATTGCCACAACCTAATATTCAAACTATTCATTGAAAGCATCGTATTGCAGGGCATATCATCGAAGTGGGGTTGTAGGCACCCCTTCACTAAAAATGCTGAAAAAATATGCAAACATTCAATTAATAATATGTAGAGAAATTTGCTGTGGAAATAGATTCAGAAGTTACTGGTTTGAGAGTTAAAATTGACAATAATTTTTAAGTAGCGGTGTTAGGTATTTACAAGTCACCAAATGGCGAATGAAACAATTTTTGCGAATTACAGTATTAAATAGGCCTTAAGGGATTGCTACTATTCGTTTTACAAACGTTATTTTAGTGGGAGATTTTAATACAGACTTTGCAATACAGAATAAAATGGCAAAAGATTTAAAGGATATTATACACATGGATCTCTTGGAATCGCAATCTCTTGAAAATAAAAGTTCATGAATATACAACAGTCACAAGAACATCGCAAACAATAATTTATAACATCCTTACAAAAGATGACTGCAAAACAAGATTTGGCGGCTCAGAACTATCTGATCATGACTATCAGATTATCAAATCTTAGAGGTAAAGTTGCAAGGCCATAAATCGATTAAAAAGAGTAGAGTAATGAAAGAAATTCAACAATGTGAACAGGGTAATATAAATTGTTTGAAGCAACATCTGTTATAAGAAAACTGGAGTAGGGCTTACAACAGCAATACTTTAAATAACTTGACTTGTTTAAACTTTCTAGATTTAAGAATAGATCATAGCACAGGATCCCATAATTTCTCTTTTTTTTAGAAAAGCAACTCATACCTCATCACTCATGTCACCCTATATCCCACAAATTTCCAGCTTTCAATAGTATGATTTACAGAGCTTTAACTGATAAATTGGAGGTCCAAGCTGATGTGCTTCAGGGTTCAATACTAGGTACATTGCTTTTTTTGTTATATGTCAACCGCTCACCAAAATAATTCATTAGTGGCAGAGCCCTCTTATTTGCAGACGATACATCACTCATTTTCAGCTATTCCGTTCTAGAGAATTTAGAAATAAATGCCCATATAGGCGTACAGTCCATTGTCCAATTTTTAAATCAGTTTAAATTAACAATAAATAGTAAAAAAATGTCAATAACTTTAATTCAAAAACAAACATTCATTAATAAAGATTACCTATAAACGTGTTTGTGAATGATAGTCAACTAGACCAGGAAGAAAGCATTGCATTTCTAATAGTTTTGTTGGATAGACGATTGACCTGGACTCCACACATTGAGAAAATATATGTTGTAAAATGTCATCAATTTATTTGTCCTGCGACAGCTTGCTAGATTAAATGACAAAAATCTAATTTCTACAGCTTACCATAGACTCTTACTGTCACTTATTAGGCATGCTATCTTAGTATGGGGTAACTCATCAAAACAAAACCTTGATAGGATGTTTAAAATTCAAAAGAAAGCTTTTAGGTGTATGGAAAGAGTAAAGAGATTATTCATGTAGGCCGTTGTTCAAGAGACTTGGTCTCCTAATTGTACCTTGCTTGCATGTGTATGAAGCTACTTTATATGTAAAAAAAGGTGATATAAACCAAAATCTTGACGTACATGATTATAATAGCCGAGGAGATTGTCACTTGGTTAGTCACAATACTAGCTTATTTAAACCTAGTTATATTGGTAGGAAACTCTACAAGCCACAGGTTTTAAAGAGTCTTGAAAATATAGAAATATATGTAAAAAATGGAGAAATATATAGCTAATATATAGCTATTATGGAGATAAAGCTTTGTATAGTGTACAAGAGTTCCTTTCATATCAATATTAAGCCTCACCCCTCATCTCAACTAATTGATATAGTAATTAACTAGTGTGTAAGGTTGGTAATAATGTTGATCTGACTTGTCTTATATACTCCTTAACCGGAGTCTCCAAGACGTAATCTACAAAAAAAAATTAGTCTCCGTGATTAATCGAACCACGGACATCCCAATTGCCGGTCAGGCGTCTTATAGTGCAGTAGCGTTCATCGATTTCCATCAGTTATTCAATGCTGTTGTTAATATCCGCCATTGCGGAAGTCTTCAGTATAATTCATAGAACTTTGAGGAATTCGAAATTATTAAATTATGTTCTGTATATTTGGCAGTTTGAAAAATTGTCAATTCCTTCAAATCCAAGATATTAGTTTTGTATATTTTATTATTTGTTGTGGCTATTTGACAGCCCAATAATAAATTTAGCAATCTGTGATGTTTTCCATGACGAAATACTTGATGAACAATTTAATATCAAAACTGACTCTGTATTTCTATTTAAATTATGATTTTCACTCACTTATACTGGAGATACTGGAGGGATGAATTTCAGCCTGACGAAGCTTCTCTTTAGAAGTAAAATGCATCCCTCTAGTATCTCCCGTATAAATGAGTAAAAATCATAATTTAAATAGAAATACAGTGCCAGTTTTGGTATTAAATTTATCGAAGTTACAAAGCTTATAGGCTACAACGGTAGAAAATTCCTTGTTAAAATGTATCAGATTCATTATTGGCCTACGTTTGATTACTTGAAACAATAATATAAAACGGCAAATGGTAGTCACAGATATACAGAAATTCACAGGAGGAATGTAGCCTATCATACTTCTGAAACTGATTATAAATTGCAGCTCAAAATAGCAAGGAAAGTTGATATTGTAAACAGGAGACTGTAAAAGCTTCATCTCTAAAATAAATATGGCGGAAGATTCCAGATTTTTCTAGAAGTTTATTTTTTAAAATATTATTTATGTAATAAAACATGTTTTATTAAAAATAATATTTTTTCAGTGTCGCTGATTTCCATTCAGTAGGTTGTAAATTGGCCAATTTCAATGTAAAATGAGCTGAAAATCGAATAAAACACCAAAAGTGTTTATATCTACCATGGTTTCTAATATATTTGGCGAAATTACAGAAAAATATAAATTTTTAGGTTTAAAGGGATGTAACTACTTGTTTAGTTGATGGAGATGCCGCTGATCTTTGTACAAAAAATGAATAAAACGTAGGGAATATGATTTTGATTGGAAAATTTCATATAACACGACAGTTAAAAACACACTCAAACCTTATTGATTTCATTATATTGATTCAAACCCTAGATCTCAGTTCCATATCTTCCCCGCGGGAAGATTCTCTCAGTCGATTGTTTCGTGGGGGAAGTATGAGGCTTGAATGTGTTTTTGACTGTTGTATTTTCAATTTAAAACTAAATTCTCTACAAGTTTTGTTTGTTAGTTGATCGGTCAAATTATCAATTATTACCAATGTTTTTCCTCCAATTTATAAAAATATGGAATAAAGTTGATGGTCAGTCCAGACGACTAGTTTTATTAATTATGACCAATGTTTTTCCTCAGATTCTTGAGAATACAGAATTAAATTAATGTTCAATCCAGGTGATTAGTTTTAATATGTGTATTATTTACCAAAACCGTGTCGGTTGCAATTTGATGTATATTGATGATTGAGAAAATTAAGACATTTATCCTGGACTTCTATTTTTTCAGTCACAAGTTCTTAACCCTTTGACTGGACAATACCAATTCCTTATCAACAGTGGAACAGCAACTCAACCCATTTTACCAGCTCAACCCATCGTTGTCCCACAACACCATGGCCGTCTCATGCCTCAGATTCCAGCAATTGTTACATCTCAATTTGAACTTGATAGTAAGTACATGCATATAACATTCATATTTTTCTTCTTTCAGTTTTTTCTTTTTCTGTTGTATAGTACCGTACCTTATTATCGTCTCTTATTATCACCTCATATATCGTCTCTTCTAATCTTATTATTTTTTTATTTTTTTCTGATCTAATGAAGTGATGTATTTCTTTTTGTTTTTTCTTTTTCTTTTGTTTGAATAGTGCTTAAGTAAAATGTCAATAAGGCTCTTAATGGACTTTCTGTTTATGTCTGTGAGCTTTTTCATGTATGTATTGAATAAATAAATAAAAATAAAATAAATAACTTAATTCAATTGCATTCAATTTACTGAACTCACATGGGCTCACTTAATGATATTTTATCTAGAAAATTTACAATATTCTAACTTGACCAATGATGATGGCTTTATCTGGGTAACGAAAGTCAAGTTATATCGGGCTGCTAGAGACAGAATGGCAAATTTTCTTATCAATGAAGGCATAGGATAAAAACTCAGGCTTGCAATTAACCATTTATATTTTCAACATAGGTCATGTTTTTACTTTCAACTGACGTGCAGAACAACTTTAAATTAATAAGAAGTTGATTTTTTGTATTCGAGTCAGATCATGTTTTCGGGCTGGAGTCCATCATCAGTGTTGAAGATTATGCTTGAAGGTAATGCGTTTCACAGCTGTGAATGACGAATTAAGTATAACTGTTCTATTTTGAGGTATTTGCCTAAGGTAGGAAGCAAACCACATCACACAAGATAGGGAAAAGTAACACTTGTTCCTCAATTTATCCAGCAGAATGGAATGTGAGGCATTACATTCTATGTAAGGTGTATATAGAATATGAAATGCTTATTCCACACTGATGAACTTCAAGGAAGGATAACTACTGCAGCCATCAAAACTAAAGCCAGACAAGCTGCTACGAGTTTGGGAAGAATTCGATTACTGCTTGGATATCGTTAGAAATTCTGGATATGGTCACATTCAAACCTTTGATCATTTATGAAAATTTTGAATGTGCTTTTTTATAAATGGCCATAAAGTCTTGTAAATATCTGCATTTTGGAGTTGAGGTCCTTCGAAATTTTTGTGTAACACATTCTTTTGTAATCCTCCTATATACATTAGTAAGCACATATACATATGTATGTATACATATATTGTAAGAACATTATATAAATGTATCATTATCATTCTCGTCATTGTCGCAATAATAATAATAATAATAATAATAATCATCATCATCATCATTGGTTTTCTACTTCCCAGTGGGTTTCCTTGCCATATTTTGCTCCGCAGGCCTTTCCCGTTTTTCTCATTTTTTGTATTATCTGTTCTCCATTCAGCATTTGAGAAAAATCTGTTGTTTTCAATATTACTATAGTTATTTAATTGAAGTTCGATGAGAATTCTAAGTCATGCTCGAAATTTTTGCAGACCGGAACAATTACCTGAATGGAAACCCTCCTAGTGGATTATTTAGCACATTTACGGACCAGCATGTACAACCTGGCTCTGACAAAGTGGACATGTTAGATATTCCTGGAAAAGGTCGTTGTTACGTGTACATAGCAAGGTAACTTCGCCCAAAATGTTGATGAACTTACTTTTTAATTTACAAATTTGTGACAATAAATTATCATCTGATTCAATCTTCACTTTTTCTGTCTTGATTGTCATATTGTTTTTCATAAATACCTCAAAATCTAGTTTTATTCTGGAGAATATTATTATTCTGGATGATCAAAATTCATTCTGAATTATTATTCATAATGTAAAAATTATATCTGGTCTTGCATAAATTGAAAAATCGTGCTCTATATTACTCATATGGGACAAGAATCAAATCAAATTGGTTTTTATTTTCCACAATCACAAAAGTAAAATTCAAATCATACAATAACATTGCATTTATTGCAAACAAAAAATATTATAAGTTATAGAAGTATCAGTCGTAATTGAAAAATATTTAAATATAACCTCAATTTTAACATTATTACACAGAAATGCAACGCAATTTTTTTTAACGTCATCAATGCTCTCCACTAAGGCGAAAGTCTTGATAACATTTTCAAAAGACACATTGAAGAATAAAATGACATATTTTTTATTTCAATCAAACAATTCGTTATTCATTAATTCGTTAATTTCTGTATAAAAAAATTATTTTGGAAAAACTAATTGATTGAAATGAAAAATATGACGTTCTATTCCGCAAGGTGTCTTTAAGTTATAAAAACCCCAGTTTTCCCTGACTTTGAAATGACTCGTAGGTGAGATCAATATTGCCTCCGTACACGGAAAAATTTCAACTTTGAACCCCCAGAAGAAAAAAATTCTCATGGCAATGGATAACATTTTAATACCTTCATCTTGTATACTCCGAATACAAGAAGATTTGAAAAAAAATTATGACCAAAAACCTGCGCACATCCTTAAAGGAAATTGTTTTTTCTAAACATTAATTATTATCCATTTTAATGATCTGTTGAACACAAACGTTTGTTTTGTTTTAGATACTCTTATGATCCTTACCAGCAATCTCCTAACGAATGCCCTGAAGCAGAACTTGCTATTTCCGCTGGCGATTACCTTCTTGTCTGGGGCATTATGGATGAGGTGAGAACACTAATTTGGCAAGTTCAATACATTAATATCAACTTGTTGAATGCAATCTAATTTAATAAAAAGACACTGTATTATTATTTAAATTATAATTTTTCTCAGTTATACTGGATGAATGCATTTCGCTTCTACGGAGAAGTTTCATCAGCCTGCCACCAGGGGGCGTGTTTTGTTAAGGTTAGGATGAGCGGCCATTAAATAATTGGAAAATGTGTTTGGCCATTGAGTAAGTTGGTTCTGTCTTGTCTACGGTGTTTATTATAGGTTTTCTTCTATCTTCTTTGGAGGATGAAGCCCACATAGGTCTGAGACTTTTGCGTGGGTAATGAATTGGATGTTGGTGATTGATGAGTTGGACTCACAGTTTTTTAAGTGGGTTACGAACCACCGGCAAGTGATTTTACAGCAGAGAACAGTCTTTTTTGCTGGCCAATCCAATCGGTCACCCTTACAAGAGGGTCCAGGAGTTTCGTAGCTTATCTCTGATTGAACATATACCTGCTACGGCACTCGGCTATCACTTCCATTTTATACCTGTACAATGTGAATGAAAATAAAAAATATAATAACGGTTCAGTTGCAGATATACTCTACTTTGGATTTGGATTACTAACAAAGAGACATCTTTCAACAACAAAATTGTTGAAATAATGTGCGTTATTCAAATTGTCCAATATAAGTAGTTTAGAATTTAAAACTTAGTATTTGTTGATCCATGACGAGTGGAAAAGTAGATATTTTAATTTAGACGACTTGCAGAACTGTTCAGAATAAATAAGAGATTGAAATTTAAAATAATATAAATAGAATAATTAGCTAATTTTAAAAAAATAAATGAAAATATCGAGTAGTAAAAAATGTAATAAAAACTTTAAAAAACCTTTTAATCCCACACAGTGGGTCGTCCGACGATGCTCTTAACATCAGAATGAAACGGCCGTCACGCCATAACGTGAGTCATAATTTCCACTTGAAAGGGGTTTTAAAGTTTTTATTATATATTAGATGGATCTTGACATCAGTAAAAAATGTGTAGGAGCCTTGTTGAAAAAACTGACCCTGATGCAGCAAAATCCCACTTCTCCAAACATGCAGAATAAGAAAAAATGAAAGTGTATAGGAAAAAGCCTAGTATTAAGGGAAGTGATAGCCGCAAGCCATAGAAGGTATCTGTTTAATCACATGTAGATAAGCTGCAAACTTCTGGGCCCTCTTTGTAAGGGTGACCGATTAGATTGACTAGCAAAAAAGACTGCTGTAAAATAACTTGCCGGGGGTTCGAAATCTATCTAAAACTAGGTCCAACTCATAAATCCTTATCAACAAACTCATTCCCACTTACAGGTTTCAGATCTAAGTGGGTTTCATCCTCCGAAAAAAGAAGAAGGAGCTTATTAAATGTATTAATTGTTTTATGTTTTCCATAAGAAAATAGAAATTGGCTTGAAAAAGAAATTAAAAAGGAGAATAGAAAAACTGAAATAGTTATTAGTGTAACTAGTGCGCTAAGTACCTCTTTGCTACAAGGTAGAAATACATTTCGCACGAGCTGTAGGCAAGTGCGGAGTAGTTTCTTGAGTACAGGAAAGATACTTTCATCACGAGTTACACATTAAATGTTTCCTACAGTTGGTACACCTGGAGTGCGACAAAGTAAAATGAGTGCGGCAATGTCAGCTGGATTACGGCAAAGTAAAAGAATAATCAGCTGAATTGTGTACTATAATGAGTGCATAAATAGCCGCTTTGTTAGTTGACTGTAGAAAAAGAATATTGTTTGTGATTACTATTATTATTGATGTCTATTGATTAATCAACCACTTACGACTGCATTTTATTCTATAGGATGGATTTTTCGATGGTGAACTTTTGGATGGACGGCGTGGTCTTGTGCCTTCAAACTTTATACAGAAATTGGTCGGAGATGATTTGCTAGAATTCCATCAGGCAGTTATCCAAGGGCTGAGAGATTGTGATGACAGTGCCTCAACAAATATACCTCAGGATTTAGATTATCATCATGCGAACGCTGGTAATGCATTGAAATATCACCAATTTTTCTATTAATATCAGTAAAAGATTAGTGTATTACTGTAATTATAATTGATGAGCAACTTTGCGATTTTCAAGATTTGATGATGTAAACTGATGATAGCATTAATTTTAGCGGGCTTGGCATACTGTTGAAATTCTTTCAGCGTAGTGAGGAAAGCAGGAGGACCCAAGTTCTCGTATCATGTAGTCAGCCAGTGGCGAATAAAGATTATAGATATGGCAAGACCAGTAATAACAGTTCGTCATTCCTTGTTTCAGCATAGTCTAATAGTTATTTTGACAAATTCAATTCAATCTATTCTTCACTCAAAAAAATACAATTAATAAATACACTGATATACGGTACATATTTTCAGTTTAAAACATTACTATTTCAGAATAAGTAAACTGATAGGGGTTTATCCTCCATCTTAATTTCTGTAATGAAGCGTTTGCGAATCAATGTTCATATGAATTTTTATTCGATTTTATTTCTTCCGAAACGCTTTATTTAAGCTGTTCGTGTTCTGTAGTTTATCATTTATGATTATACAAGGACATGGAAGCATTGGTTCCAGTAGTATGTTGGGTTTGGTGGATCTTAATTCCCAATTAAAGAAGAACTTATTTTTTGCTTCACACAGTTCTAATGTGCTTTTTATAACCCTATAAATATATACGGATAAATTTATTGGTGTTATTAATTGAAATTTTTTTCCCAATAGATGATTATACAAAACAGAGTTCACAACAATATGAAACTGTAGACTACTTAGAGGATGATGAAGAAGAAGTTTCAAACACTGGAGAAGGACCTGGTAAGAGAATTAATAGTGGCTGTCTTTTTGAATCTAGAATGTTGATGAATGCGCGATGTAATTTACACTGTAAATATGATATTTATGTATTTTTGTATTGTATCAAATAATTTCCACCTTCACAGACTCCTAGTGTCTCTAAATCATATTTAATTTTAGCGCACAATTACTCACTTTATAGATCAGCTCAGGTAGTACATTATGTAATTGGAAAATACAAAAATTGTACTTGCTTGGTACCAACTGATACTAGCTCAAGTTCAACGAATAATGTATCAACCAAAATTCAACGATTGATGTAGATCCTCTTGAAGTAACCATCAGCCTTTTTCTTACATAGAATAATACAAAAATGACTTTTAAATTCATTGTGAAACCTACTACTGCGCACTCATTAAAGATATCCAAGTTGTATATAAATTTAGATTGCCTTTATGATATTGCTTTGATGCTCTTTTACATTTGCAATGCATTTGTGGAAATTTACACTTTTAAGCTGAAATAAGTTTCTATATGGATGTATTTTTAGCTAATTAATTCAATATTGTAATCTTTAATATATTGTATTGAAAAGATCAGATCCACAACTGTTAAACTTTCAAATTTCACCTATTAATGGCGTAGTTTCATCAGATTCTTCATGTTTTTGCATGAGTTCTGTAGTTATATTGTATAAGCTTCGTTGTTATTTTTTGTAAACCGTACTGTAAATATATTATTCATGTAAATTTATATCTTGCTAACTCTATTACTGTTTTACCATTTAAAGGCACTGGGAGTTTTTGTAGATTTTTTGAATAATTTCTTATAAACATCCACTTGATCGGTCAAACAATAAAAAAATGTGATTATAAGGTACAACAATACTCAAATGAAATTCTGAAAAAATTACTCATCAACAATATTATTCTTGTGACAAGCTCCTAATTGTTTAATACAATTTATTTCTTGTGACTCGAAGCATGACACTTGCTGTTAGAAATTTACTGCTAGTCATAAGTAGAATGTGAAATTATTAATTTTTTAGTCAAGCAGAGTAGATCAAATGGGATTAAGACAATTGAACTCGAGCATAAGATTGTTATAATGTAGCTGACATGTTACGATGGTCAATGTCAACTTGAAGTAGTAAATGTTAGAGTAGAAATTATTTCCTACATTGAAAATGAGATGAAATAATTGAAAATATTGGAGGTTTTCTTCGCTTGTTTAGTGATAACATGATAAACAAGCGATAAGCTGACTTAAATTACATTTATGTAGTAGTTTAAAAATTTAAATTCTTAAAAAAAAGATTTTTTTAAAGAATTGCGTGACCGTACACGTCTATGGAACTGGATATGTAATTTTTTTGTACAGCTTATCCGCCCCACAATGTATGTAAAAAGTGTCAGTTTTGACTACTATCATAACTCCTCAACATTTCCCTCCAGCACGTCTAGAGTAGTTAATTTTATTTTGATCAGAATAACATGATCAAATTTATATTTATCAATTTATTTTAATCAAATTTATCCGGCTGGTGTAGCCTAATTAAGGCTTAATTACGGCGCGTGACGTTGACCCCAGTCGTTCTGTATAATAAGCTTCTTACTTATGTGTAGTATATATGTTAGTAACATGTCAGAGTTAGGACACCGCTTGCGTTGGCCAATATTGTCGATCGAAATGTTACATGAGATAAACTACCTTTTGATTGTTTAGTATTTAGATTGGCGGTTTGTAATGCACAGTAAGGCAATTTAAGATTTGAAGTAGATGATCTGCTGCATTTTAAAGCTTTTGAATGTTTTCCCCCGAAGATTACGTACGTCTTGAAGCTATGGAATATAAGGCTAGTCAAGTCAGATCAACAATATTACCATTATACAATATAATTAGTTGAGTTGGGGCTCAATTTTGATCTGAAAGGAACTTGTACAATATAAAAGCTTCAACTAATTTTTTTCTCATTTTTTTAAATATCGTGATATTTCCAAGACTATTTAGAAACTACAGTAGCTTGTTATAGAATTTCCAATGTAACTAGGTTTTTGTTTGAATATAGACTTTTGGTGTAATTTATGCCTGAACCTGTTTGGTAATGAAGCAAAGTAATGGTAGCTAGAGAGGGAAGGAGAAGGTAATATTTATTTATTTTTGTTTTAATTTTTTAGGTGAAAATGCATTTATGCGCATTGTGCCAGACTCTCGTGCATGACACGAAATACTGACTAAAAACACCTCCATCTATAGGGCCTGCCTGGAACTTATGCTACTTCAGAAGTGGCTTGTTGGTTATTAGCTGAACTAGCTTTACCCCATACTTTCGATGTCATTCTTTTTCTTCACTAACATGTCTGAGACATGCTTGCTTCTTCTTTGCCATTGTTTGTGACCTTGAAGCATGACAGTCATATTCTTAGGGGATAGGTCCTCCAAATCAGAGAATATTCCCCTTCTTTTGGCATTAAAAAATGTATGTTATACACTGTTAAACAGTGTCGCTATATACTTTTTGGACAATAAATACAAACTCTTTGCCATTTTTGCTGACCTTGTAGCATAACAGCTACAATATTCCATGGGGTTTGGTCCCCCAAGTCAAAGAATATTCCCCTCCTCTTTAACACCCACTGGCTGCATTCAAAAAATATATGCTCAACAGTATCACTAATTTTTGACCATTAAATACAAACCTTGCCAATTCTATAAAGAAAGGATTGGAAATGCCCGTGTTTAGTGAGAAGCTGAGTCACAGAATACCCTACCTCTCCATGAGAACGCTTCATCAATACCCTGACCTGTGGGATTAGCTATGTTCACCTGCCTCATTCCTCAACATCCCAAGGTGCCTGCCAGTTTTGGAGGGACCTCTCCCTTTCCTTTCTAACTATACTTTGGTTCCCCCTCCCCGTCACCAAGGTGTTTAGAATATAGAAGTTGGGTCTACTGAAAATTATGCCTAAATGGCGTAGCCTGCAGTCCAGCGGCTGACTCGGATTGTAGCCTGTCTGTATTGCAGCTACAGCTGAGGACTGCAGCTACATCATTTCGGCATAATAGTTTTCAGTCCAACCCAGCCCAGCTGGTTTCCCCCAGCCTTACACCTATGGTATACAGTGTGGCGTTCCTGTGCTATTAGAGTTATATGGTTCACACCAGCAACCACAAGAACAGCTGGCTCTAAAACTGTTCTGTAAGCAGATGACGTGTGCTTACAATTTTAGTAGTCTCCTTTTATTTCTCCCCCATCTAAGAGCATGTGCTTATTCTTCGGCTCCATAGAGCAGGATTGAGTTGACAAAATTCAACTTCCGCTGGCTGTGGGCCCTCCTTCATTAGCCATGTGTCTACTAAGGTCAGTAGATAATTCAAGTCAATGAAAGATAGTTTACGATCTCCTGATCCCTCTTTATAAAGGTGACCGATTGTATTGGCCAGCAAAAAAGTCTCTGTTCTCTTCTGTAAATCACTTCCAGAACCCACCTAAAATTGTAGGTCCAACTCATCGATCTTCATCATTTAACTTATTACCCATGCAGAGGTGTCAGACTTATGTAGCCTTCATTCAAGGTTGTTCCATAACTCGCTCAAATTAGCAAAATAGAAAAGTCATGGCGTAACTCTCTTCACAGCTACATGCAAACTACAGCTGTGACATTTTTCTAATTTTAAACTGAAGTTTTTTTTTTTGATATCACAGATTTGATTCTATATATTGATCAGCAGGTAATAATATGGGTTACTCAATGCTACTGAACTGAAAAATGTCATACCCTCACTATTTTTCCAATTCTCAAAAAACGGAACAACGTTTTTCTAGTAATTTACATGATAAGCAGTCAAATATTTGAGTGAAAAATCAAACGTTTTTCTAATAACCTTGGGCTTTATCCTCCGAAAAAAATAACAATGCTGACTATGTAGCCTTGGGAACTTTCAACACCCCGGATACATATAGGTTTGGAAATATATATATATAAATATTAGTAATAATTCTTGTCGGCAGAGATTATGTTTGGCTTTGCACGTTCAACATGAAATGTGGTATGTTTTAGCAAGTAGATTAGCTTTAGCTCTTGTAGTTTAGTTTAAATTTCTGGTGGTCAGACGTGTTCTTCTCGCTGCTAGTCCCGGCTCCTAAACAACTGACCTTGGAGAGACAGCTGAACAAGAGCATCCTGATTGGATGGAATCCTCCTGACCAGATGGGCTGCACGCCTCCAATCGACTGCTATCACGTCTACGTCGATGGTGTACTCAAGGTCACCGTCAAGGCAACTGAACGCACCAGAGCTCTAGTGGAAGGCGTCGATTCTACCAGAGTAAGTAACATTCAAAACTCCACTACATATCATCCAAAACATTAATAGACAACAACAACAATAATAATAATAATAATAATCATAATAACAAATCAGTTAAGTGTGGGGTCAAACAGAAGTAACAATTGTACCAATGGGTGAAATCCCAAATAACCTTTTAAAATCTCTACGTGATACTAACATTCTGCTGCCTGGGTTGGTGAACAAGGCAGTCATCCTAAGCACATCTTGTATGGTTCACCAATGTCTGACACGTCAGCAGAACTGCAAAATATTGCCCTAGAAGTGGAACTGAAATAATCAATACAGTTTTGTTCAAATGACTTAGTTTATATATTTAATGTCAATAATACCTACTATAGTTTAAGCCTTGAACCTTATCTGTAAAGATCGGTCAATACTCTTACCGACAAAAAGCCTTAGTTCTCCTGAAAAAATATCAATTAATAAAATAATTATTAAGAAATTTACAAGTATATTTTAGAATTAAATTCTGTAACAATATATGAATCTTATAAATGCTCCACAGAAATCTATCTTATGCATGGAGGGGGAATTTGTGGAATGTCAAAAAGAATACGGCAAAATTCCTTTTAATGTTTTGGACAATATAACATATTCAAAATTTGTGAAGAGAGCAGTTTTGGACTTGAGTCTGTTGCACCTTCATATTCATTGTAATTTTGTCCCCAATAAATAAGTAAGTAAATAAATAAAATAGATAAATAAATAAATGATTGTAATGTATTGTTAATTGTAATGTACAATTAATTGTAAATTATTTATTGCAAAGGAGGCATATAAGGGGTTTCACTTGTCTCTCCATTGAAAAATATTAAATGTAATATTAAATATAAGATTTTAAAGATTCTATTACTGAAAAAGTGATGAAAAATAAAATTATTAAGTGACAGTGAAGAAGAGCGTGATACAAAAATGTTGGAGAGTAAATTAAAATAGCATACATTGATGAATAAACTAACTAAACGGAGTATTGAAGGGTCCGATATACCTTGTTCTATTCTGAAGTGCATAATACTGATCAAATTATCAACAACTAATGTAGTGGAAGTAAGATGTATGAAACTGCAAATAGGGTACATCCAATTTTCAAATTATCTTTGACTTTTCAAAAGTAACGAAATTGTTCTTAAATTGAAAGTCTACAGCAACGTATTTATTTCGTCAATTTGCAGAAGTCTCTTACATTTTATTGAATTGATTTATTTCCACACAACATTCTACAATCATAATAGAAGTACAATGGAAATAGAAAGAAATATATTTCCCCACATAGAATATGGATCCTGTGTAAGAAAAGAATTCTTATCTAGTAATATATAAGATACTTCAAGTTATTACTATGAGTTACTGTTGAACTTTGGAAAAGATAACACCTTTTTTACTTTTTTATTCCAAATTTAAAGAATCTAATTTTCAATAATTGAAAAGTCCAACCCCGAAGAACTGTACATTACCATTCCAGCAATAGAATAAATGATCAATCAACTATAGATAAATAATTGGCAGACTCTCAAAAGTCACTGATAGCAGCAAATTTTGAATAATGCTCAGGAATTGAGTGTAAGTTGAGTGAATCAGTGCCTCAGCAGCCTCCTGGTCTATAGAAAACAGCCAATGAACCACTTTTCTCTTATGTACAGCGACATTGAACCTTCCCATCTCCAGGATAAAACTAATATCTATGTAAAAATTGAAGTTCTAATTCAGATATTGAATCAACAGCTTTTGCTCGGATGATTGGAGTAGTCTCTGTAATGAACAACAATACAGTATTCTATATAATTTGATAATCCGTATTTTGTTTGGAAAGATTGACTGATTGAGGTTGTTCCTGTTGCAGCCTCATCGGATCAGTGTCCGATCCGTCACTGCTAACCGAAGAACGTCGAGAGATGCGGCATGTACAATGGTTATAGGCAAAGATGTCCAATTGGGGCCATCGCAAGTAAAAGCATCTCGTGTCTCCGCTACTTCAGCAGTCATATCATGGCTTCCAAGTAATAGTAATTATCAGCACACGGTTTGCGTCAACAATGTTGAGCTGCGGACAGTTAAACCTGGTGTCTATCGACATACAATCACAGGTACGTGACATAACTTCAAATATTTGCTCTTTTTCTCAGTGTGTTTGCGTGGAATGACATTATGTTCTATGGAAACATTGAATGCCGGCTCATGAGAATTCGATTGTCATTTTTGTGCTTAATCAATGTACAGGAATTGTGGAAAAGAGTTTAATGAGTTTATTTTGATGTTTTGAATTTTTTATCTATTGTGATCTGCTATTCATTGACTATTCATTGTGGAATAGAGTTTAATGGGTTTATTTTGATGTTTTTAACTTTGTTATCTATTTTGATCTGCTATTCATTGACTATAACTGTTAATGACTGCAATATCGTTTTTATAACATTTATAGTATATTTTGATGTTGAAAATGAAATAGTTTGATTTCTTCGATGAATACTTATAGCCCAGAACCTTTCACTTCATTGACAATCAATCCATCTTCTACAACAGATATTTACACTTAATAAGGTGAAAATCTTGGAAAATAAGTTCCCTCGTAGGGGATCCTGTGTGTGGGGGAAATGAGCTCATTTTTCAGAAGTGCAAGGAAATAAAAAGGTTTGAACTTTTGGGGATTCAGAACATGTTCTTCCTCTTTGAGGTGGTTTTCACTTGGAATTTGGTGATCCACGGCGAAGTGCGAGTAGAATAACAGGTATTTTCACAGAGACGACATACAAAACATTTAAAATAAATAAGAAATTTGAACTTTTTATTTGAGACAGACCATGTTTTTGAGCAGGACGCCCATCGACAGTGCCATGTGACTAAGAAAAGTTGAAATTTCTTATTTATTTTGATTGTTTTGCATGTTGTCTATGTGAAAATATCTATTACCGTATGGTTTTCATATCGAGAATTAATGTACTGCTATTAACATATATATGATCTGGTGAACCAGAGAAGCTGGAATGCTTATTTTGTATCAGTAACTCATCGTAATACTCCTCAGACACACAAACTTTATAATTTGAGGGCCAGCGTTCATACCATGCTTTTGGTCAAAGTCCAATCAGACTTGAAAAGCTCCTATTTGATGTCAGTACCAACTTGATGTAATTTCTTTGTTAGAGAATCAGTGTGAATTGAAAACGAATGAACTTCGTTTGAATGGCCGCTTCTGAGTTCATTTGGCATTCTCGAAAACTTAATACCTCTCACGTTGATCATTTATTAAAATACCACCGGCTAAATTTATGCGCTTCAATCGGTCAATATCACTGATTAAAAGTCAATTTATATTGTGAATATCTTACAAATTTTCAATTAAATATTTGAATAAAATTTACTTGAACAATCCGTATATGAATTGCTTAATACCATTGTTGGTTTTAAACACTACACAAGTAGACTACTAATGTATTGCATAAAAATAATTAAATTATCTTTGAAAAAATGAATAGAAGGAAGTTAATCATATTCAAATAATAATAAGTGAAAAGTTTTCAACCATTCTATTGATCCAAAGACATGATATGATGAAATGATATTCAGATATGATGTAATTAAAAGGTGAAATTACAGAATTCAAGATGCAGTTATTATTCGCAGCAAATGAATTTGGTCAGATATAAGTCATGGATTGTATAAATTATTTTTAATTTTTATAGAATATTAAATTACTTTTGGAGTTTATTGAGATCATTTCGCAAATCTCCCTTTAAAAGAAATGTCTAAGTCTCGTTATCATGATTTTATGATTGATAGAGTACGAAGGTTATTTTTGTGGTTAATGTTTGGCCGTCAAGGTTTTTCTATTAGTCAACTTGCTTATATTCGCAAAATCGAATAATTATATCTTTGATGCCAGACGTTAAAAATGTGTGTAGCAACCTTAGGCATATTTGATGAGTAAGATTTAATGTGGAAATAATCACATTTGTTACAGAATAATGTGGTTGTGACAATGGTTGAGTTCATGAGAGCCTTACCGTTTACATGTTAATGGAATTTTACCGGAAGCTAAGATGTCTGATTGGTTCATTCAAATTTTTGAACGTCTATGCATTTGAATAAACCAATCAGACACTTTTTTTTCTGTAAAATTCTATTTATCGATAAACAATAAGGCTCCTATGAACTCAACCAATATAAAGTCTTATTCATTATGAATATCTACCACAATATCGCCATTACCAATATGGAGAAGATTAGACCGGTACTTGGAATACTTTGGCTATTTTTTACTTGAATCATACAGCGTAATTGCTACAGTATTCTATCTGATCGTTGTACTGAATGGTCTTGACATCTCTAGGGTTCTCCTGTTGTGTTTGCTTCATACACAGCATAATTTTGCATATCACATTGTTCCAGCATTCGTTCAAATCCCTCTTATTTTAAACATGAATTTTGTGTTTTAGCCACATTGTCACATTTTACTGTACAATTGATCGAACAATACTGCAAAAACTACTTGTGTTCAATTATTTATTATTATCATCACAATGTGTCACATTTTTCACCAAGGAAGCCTCAAACTATTATTGTGTTTTGTTTATATCACTGTTATGCTTTGATATGTTTTGTATTCATAGAAATGTATTCGTTTTAAAACAACATGTTGCTCATGGCACACTGTGATGTGTTTCTTAGGGCTTGCACCAAACACAGTGTATAGGGTCACGGTCAGAGCTAAAAACATCAGGGCCCCAAACTTCAATGAAAAAACAACCATTCCTGTTGAACGATATTCCTGCCACATAGACTTCCGAACCCTACCAAAAGGTATGTTTATTGAAACAGTTTTCTCTTGTATTTTCAGCATCCAAGTGAGAAACAAGTTTTGACAGTGAAGTCTGTTTGTAGATTTGAGTATTTAAAATAATTTTGAATGTGTGAAAACCAAGTGCGAGTTGTGGAGAATGCATGCGCTCATGCTGTGTATTTATCAGAGAAGGAATATCATAACTGTGTAGGATCATTCTTTGTAAATTACAACACTCACTAACTCAAGTACTCAAAATCGTATTAATATTCACCAACCGCTTTCCATGACTGTTATTTTTTTTAGTTGAAAATTTTATTTAGAAACAACAGATCACTTAAATTTTGTTTAGAAACAACATATCACTTAAGTTTGGATAAAAAGTGGTAAAAACTTCGCATGCATTCACTTCACCTCTTAAACTACCTCAGATTTCCATGACTCCATTAGTAACAACATTCTCCGTTTAGATTGTACCATGCGTATTGCGGTTCTATTCTAAAATTTAATCATTTTCATGCATTTTTTATTTACATTTCCAATGTTATTTTTTTTTGTTAGTCATAATTTTTTTAATCTCAAGTTACACAATACCATACGTTACCATTGATATTTCCGAATTAGTTTAGTTAGGTTTTCATCAGTTTGTTTTTGTTTATAATGCATTACTGGTAAAACAATGTTTGGTTGCATCAATATGGTGGTATAAGGTATTTAGATGCTTTTCTCTTAATGAGATGATAATGTCACCTACTCGATAATTATTAATAATATAATCCGAATTATAAACCGATGGCAATCACTCTTACGAATTTAAATTGTAGGCATAATTGCTTTCTTAATAAATGTATCAGTAAATTAACTCTTCTTAGGATATGGTCCGATATGTCTTTATCTCTTTGATTTATGAATCCTTTTGAATTTGTAACCCAGTTATTTCTGTAGCATCTACTCCATGAAATTTTCTGAACAATACATAAATTTGTCAGTCTTTTTCTAAATTTCAATCAATGAGTTACCAACCACTACAGAGCTGTGTAATTATGGGGGAAATTAATTCCAATTAGATTTTATTGCTTAAAGTCTTGAAATATTTAAATTGTCCAACAGTATACGTGTAGGAACACAGAATAAGCAATCTTCGCGTTGTGAATAATCTAAAACGAAGATTTCTTTGTGAATTCGTAGTTGAAATTTTTCACTTTTTGATCATCTAATACTGAGTAAGATCACAATTTGAACTAAAACTAATATTTGAATTAATATTTATCCATTTATGGAATCTAAAGATCTTGAATCGACTCAAGAAGAGGTTGGCTGAAACGCATATGAAATTATTCGCTCGACTTTCTCATATATTTCCATATTGTATTATTTATTGAACATAGTCAATAATAATGATGGAGATCCACCTTGTTTCCACTAATATATAATAAAACTTTAAAAAACACTTCTAAGTGGTATGTACTGTGGGTCGGCGACGATGCTCTTGACAACAGAGTGAAACGGCCGTCACGCCATAACGTGAGTCATAATTTCCACTTGAAAGTGTTTTTTAAAGATTTATTGTAGTCAATAACAGTTATAAAATGAAGTAATTACCACATCTTGTTTATTCTAGCAATATATATTATAAATGATTACAAATACATACATTCATCACTCACTTAAAATTTGTATACCAAAGAACTGGATTTATGATCTTAAACTCATTTTCAATTAGCCTATTTCATTATGCTTCATTTCTGAAACTTATATTCTCATCAACTCAACTTTATCTGTACACTTGTGCTCTTTCTGTTATGCGCAGAAATAGAAAAAAATGAACAAAATGTTCAATATGCACATGAGTGGCGCTCTCGTTATTTTAATTGATTTTGTATTCAAACCCCTCTATTGCAACTACTCATGAAAACGAATACTTCTAAGCTTTTTAAAATGCAGTGGATTCACACTGTGGGAACTACTTCTAATATTTAGTTTTGTCTCAATATTCGTACTTTTTTGAATTATCTCGTTATTCAACTATGGTATACGTCGCCTGTATTTCTCCTTCTATTGACTGCCAAATAAATGTCTCCATTTTGTAATTTACTAGCAGAATTAATGAGCAATCATCTATCTTTTTCTAATTATTGGTTAAGAGTTATATTTATCATATCTTTCAGCACTTTAAATCAATAAATTTTATAATTTGAGTCGAGAAATAAAAAGATCGAGAGCATAGATTTTATAATTGTTGTGAATATCCATTTTCGTGAAATGTAGTATAGCTATTAATATATATAATCTTGCTGTGCAGAACTGACCTTTTTGTGTCGCGGCGGATGCGTTTCTAACAATGCAGTTCTTCTTCGGCGATTGGTTGCAGACTGACGTTCTCTAGTATGAAAGGTGGTAGGTAGTGGGAGTAGTGAATGTGGTTGGGGAAGTAGGTGTGGTGGAGGTGTTTTCAAGGGGGAGGGGGTTTGTAATGATGTTGAAGAGGGTATAAGATTAGAAATTAAGTTGATCATTGAGGATGTTGAGGATTGTGAAGTGTGAAACATTCCATTTTACATCCTCACCGACCAAATTAATTTTAAATCTCATACCCTCTTCAACACATCCCCCCTCCCCCTCTGAAAACACCTCCACCACAACTACTTCCACAGCCACATCCACTACCTCCCTATCACCACCATAGACCTCACATACTAGAGAGCCATATAGTTCGAAACGCATCCGACGCGACTCAAAAAGTTCAGTTTTGCACAGCAAGATTCTACATGCTAATATAAATTTTATGATCAATCGTTAATTGCAAACAATTATGGAACATTATTAGCTGTACCTATTGAGTTTGTGCAATTTCCCATAATGATAATTTTATTGTTACACAGACCAACAATCAGGGTCACCTAACATCATGAGTGAACTCTATTCTTTGTGGTCTTCTACATTTAAGACTTTTGATAAAACAACAGGTGATTTTACTTGCACTTGCATTCAATTTATTAAAACGCTGTAATTAAATAAAAAACTTTCAGTATGCCAGTTATATGCAATATTTTTTAATTGAATTGCAGTTGATTTTTCAAATATATAAATATCAATTTCCTGCTCTCAAATGTATGTATTTTGCCAAATATTTTTCTATTGCCAGTATATAATATTATGTAAACTGAGCTCATATTTATTTAAGCAATTTGATATATTGATAGGTTGTTGTATTCAACATGAGTTGTAGTTATAGTAGTCAAAATAATATGCTCTTATATATTTGCTCTTAAATAATATGCTCTTAATATTTTCGTATTTAAAGAACAGAGGAGCGTTGACATAAGTTTGTGAGAGTATTCTTCCATCATATTAATAATTTGCTAGAAATTCAATTCAATTATTAAGCTCTCGTATTTATTGAGTTCAAATAATAAAGCTCAATAAAATGTTCAGTAGTTTTTAGAGCATAGAAAAAATTTGGGATCCGTAATATTTAAATGCAATGATAACATTTCAAGATAAAATTATATGATAAAAAATCGAGTACTCGAGTACACAACGCATAACACAGATTAATATAAAAAATAACCACTACATCATTAATTTAAGAAATTATGAATATTATATTCTGTAATTGACTTTTCCAATAAAATATTTATGTTTTTGCAAAACGCACTTTGAGAAAGTTTTGCCAGGAAAGGGTTAGTGCATCAGGATATGGGAATTTGGAACTTTGTAAAACCTAGATATACTCCTCGAATCGAATCGATAATCAGTATTCCACTGGCTTACTTCAATTCAATGTCAGTTTACCTATATTCTCGTTAAGATATGCATCATCAGTTGATTAGATAGTATTTTTCTGTCATATATTAGTTATAATCGAATTCTTTAACTAATATTTCTTACAATGTTCTTGTACCATTTTTTGTAAAACTATAACTTAGTTATAATCGAATTCTTTAATAATTGATATTTCTTACAATGCTCTTTGTACCATTGTTGTAAAACTGTAACTTCCAGTAGTCAAAACATTTCATCTATTAGTATTTCGTTGTTTTATAACTGAAATTTACTGCATTGTAGTTCTGCGCATTCCATACCTGACATTATTTTTATTTTTGTGCATAATCGGTCTTAACAGTGAGGGTACAAACCTCGGGAAAATCGCCAGCAAGTAAAACTATAATGGCATTTTCAATAACTGTAGAGCTACATATTGCTTTTGCATCTTTCACTTGTAGTTTATAGACACTGCATTTATCTGCTTTGGGAAATTGAAATTTTTAACTTTTACCTCTATAACAAAAATGATTAAACTGGAGATCAAATATATTTCATTCTTAAATTTTCCTGTATAAAAAACAGAATTCATGAAATGAATGATATGTCGACTCGATTGCGCTTGTGCACAAATCCTGCAAGAGCATGGATTTCAAGATTTCAGAAGATCACCTCATAATGAGTTCTTATGATTACCCAACTCCTGAGAGTATCTTATGTTGAATAAATCCTCTACCTTTTAACTCCATACTACTATATTAATTTTAGTTTTTTTTTAAATGCCCAGTGATTAAACACATCATTAATGCTTTAGTATATACGGTAACCTATAGATATCAAAACTCGAAACTTATATTGCATACTTGAAAAGTATTTGAATATTTTGAACTCTCATTCACTGAATGAAGTTTCGGAGATGATATGAAGCATTTATTAGTTTCATTCTCGACCTTCCGGTTTTCCTTGATTGTGATTTTTGCATACTAATTTTTTCCCTTAAACTGCACTTGCTTGAGTTTTCCACCCAGAAATTCCAGTCAATTTTAGACATAAAAACGAAACAATTTAGAAATCAGAACAAAGACATTATCGAGAAACAATTTAGACATATTAGAACAATTATCGTGCAATAACTTAGACATTATTAGAACAAATACATTATCGAGAAATATTTTATAAAACCTACTGGATGTTATAACTGCCAGTCATAGACTGGAAAATTTCGAGACTCAATTCTGGAATCAAAAGTCTAATTTTTTGACAAATTTTGATTTTGTTTACTTTGGATATCTCTGATTGAAACTGAGCGTCTCAGTTTACATCTCTCTCACTTCTCATCATTGATGACGTTATTTTTCCATAAATTTCTTTGTCAATATTTTGTTTACAGTCTACCCAAAATAAAATATTGCACTTGATATCAAATAATGATTCGCCAGTTCTTTGTGCTGCTTCTTCAATGTTCATTTAACAAACTTTTTCAACATTAAACATTTAATATCACAATTTCAATACCATTTTCAATATCATCATCATCATCATCATCATCATCATCATCATCATCATTATAAAAGAGATAAAAACATGAAAACACGAATGAGTCATTCAGCAGATACAATTTATTATTATTTTTTAATGGAAATACAGGGAGAAAGAGAGAGAGAGAGAGAGAGAGAGAGAGACAGATAGATACTCTTGCATTTATTAAGGTGAAGTTAGGACTTGCAAGACCTACAACTAATTATTAAATCCATCATTGACCATAGATTTATAGTACTTTTTCAATTTACTCACAATGATACCGGTAGTTAAAACTATTTTAATTAAAACGATATAATTCAAAATATTTTGGTAATTTATCCAAAGCTATTCCCTGCAACCACTATTTAAAAGAGTTCAAATTAATGCTTTCCAATGGCCATACGCTTGTTCGTTCCCAACCAGTTCAGAACAGTGTAGTACCGTACGATTTACTCTCAATATTTGAGTTAATTTCTGCAGGGAAAATATCCCAGTACCTAACCTAACCAAACAAAAAAAATTGTACATTTTTGCGCGATGGTATAAGGCGGGAGGATGAGCAGGAGAAAAAGCAGAGAGATTGCGCAGTTTATTTCATTATAACGCACTTTGATGCAGTGAAATGCTATTGAATAAAGTTTGTGGTGAACAATGATTGCAATTCTTTTCATTGCATTAGCGACTATTCCCTTGGAGCTCACTTACCATCTCTCATATTATTTCTATTCAGGCATCTTCTTCCAAATGCAGGAGCTCCAACCATTTTAGTACTTGTATTAATTTGATTATTGTTTGGGCCCATTCATTATCAACAAAAAATATGATCCATTTCCTAGTGCCATTCCAGAATAAAACATTTCATGATGCAAGACCCAACAGTGAAGTCAAAAAGAGGTTGGATAAATAAGTAATACTTTTAAATAGCCTAATAAAAATAAGTGAAGAGGCTGCTTACGACTTTTGGTATAAATTATAAAGTTTAAATTTAAAAGATCAGTGGTGTAACTGTGGGGGTGGTCAGGGGGATAGATCCCCCCCCCCTTGAGACCCAGAAACAAAAGAGATTTTGTAATTTTAACAAGCCCTGAGAGACAATAATTTTTGTCAAAGAGTCAAAAAAAAGACGTCTTGAATCGCTGAAAACGTGGGTTAGGGGGATTATTTTCAAAAAAAAAACCAGGGGGTGCACCCCGGGCCTTCTTTTGAATAAATAAGCTATATATAGCCTTGAATGACTGTTAGAAAACCACTTCTTATCCTTTTAAAAGACATTTATAAGTATGGTACTATACTGTACCCTAATCAGGTGAGGTAGGGGATCAAAAATGGCGGAGTGAAAATACGAGCACTTTTAAATTGGCCTGCTCTAAAGTTTGGCTACTTGAATAATACATTTTTAGCACGAGAGTTCGGATCTCCTTCTGACAATGATCATTTCATGACAATGACAAAAACTATGAAAATCTATCTTTGACACACAATTTGAGTTAGAATAATGTTAAATGTTCGCTTAAAATATGATTTTAAAGGTTTTTTCAAAATTTTCCGGGGAGTACCCTTTTGAATAAACTATATCTGTTGAATTAATAATTATTATCTGTTATCTCTTGAACTAATAGTCTTGAATTATTGTTAGAAAACCCCTCCTTCTCCTATTATGGTGTACTATACAGTGCCTGGAGCCTACCCCCTCCTCATTACGTCAGTGGCCATCCCCCCCCCCCCACAGACTGATCTAGTTACGCCACTGCAAAAGATTTAACCTAAATCATTTTTCAAGATATGACAAATAAGTTATTGGTATATGGATGAAAACTATAGACTTTTTTATTGCTGCCCACATGAGTCTGAGACTTGTGCGTGGGTAATGAGTTGAATGATTACACATAAATTAAATCAATTATATGAAATCAATTATCAGATAGAGAGTAAAATGCCTGACGGTGGAGCGGGATTCGAACCCACGACCACTTAAACGACAGCAAGCTGAAGTTGCGTCGCCTCAACCAACTGCGCTAAGCGGTCAATTTCTTTCCTTGAATCTTTGGCTTTGTGAATACAAATTAATATTATTCCTACTATGATAAATGTCTAACAAAACATTCGTTCCACTGTGAATATCCAAATTACGGATGAATCACGGCAATTTATTTGTAATTAAAAAAAAATCATTCACATGTTTTCAATGATCGGTCTCAATTTAGTTTCGAATTAGAAACAAATTAAATTTTTTATTTGAGTACTCAACATTATAACATACATTGGCGGTATACATGAACTCATAAATATCTTCCTCTTTGTTAAGAATATCTGAGGCATTCATATCGACCTTCCTGATGGCATTTTAATTTATATTGTGAAGCTTGTTATAATTTTGGTTTGTTCCATAAAGTCCTTCTGCTTCAAAATATTTCCATCTATTTATTTTATGTGGACTGCTGACAACATATTTCACGCCTAACGCAAACATTTGTCCCATAAAAGGATGGCTATTCTTTGTTCAATATCTTGCATTCTTCTAACAGCGCTTTCAGTAGTGGAATTGGAAGAAACAGGTGAGAGTGAATCCTTGCCTCTGAACTCTATAAATAATAATAATAATGATAATAAATGCATTTTACATTTTTCGTTTGCTCGTTAAAACTTAGCTTTTCATTCGGACATGCATGCTGCAATAACCCTTTACCAGCTTTTCCTCGTCCGCCAAATTTGGGAAAAATCTCTACCCTTATTCTTCTCTATCGAATTTCGCTGAACTGACAATCTGCCTCTTTTCAAATCTTGCAAGTGTTAAGTGTTGGTGCACTTTTTGGTCTCACTCACATTCTCAACTAACATTCTTACATTTTGAAAAAAATAATTTTCTTGTTTTCAATTCATAATTTGTCATTGGGAATACGTTTATACATTTTTGAAATGACCGGAAAATGTCACTTTCAACTTTCAAGGAAGATATAGGACTTTGGATAAAACATTTTAAATTGTCGATTGAGATTTAAAATAGTATTGCTATGTGCGTTCATTTCTGATTTGAAATATGAAGTAGAAATTATATTAATAATAATATCGTATGACCTAGCTAAGGTCTGATGTTAGAGTTATCAGGTTCAGGGCCTCTGATGTGACTTGAGGCTCTACGCGGTGTTTTTGGTCATATTTTTTTGCGAAGCTTCCTGTATTGGATATCATTTAGTTATTGAAATTTCATCTATTGCAATGAGAAAAAAGTTCGTCCCCTAAAACTCATTTTATACTCTTGATTGTTGTTTTTCAACTAAAAGACACCTTGGAAAATAATAGAATGAAGCATTTTTTATTCAACCTAACAGTTAGTTTTTTTTTAAATCAATTCTTGAAAAACTGATAAATTATTCAAAAATCCATTAAAAAAATAAGATTAAAAAAGATTGAAATGAAAAATTGTTATTTTATTCCTCAATGAGTCTTTCAGAAATGAAAAATTATCAAAAGTTTAAATTTGTAGTAAAGATCATTTGCCCCCCAAAACCGAAAAGTTTAAGCTTTGAACCGCTATATTTCACAAAATAATTGATCAAAAAATGTTTCTCGGCAATAGATAGCGTTTCGAAGCTCTCATAACAACTACTACAAGAGACTTCGAAAAAATAAATGAACAAAAACACTGCGCACAGCCTTAACGACTGTTTTTTGGCATCCGGGACCGACAGGCTTCTATTATTATTATTATTATATTGACTGCAAGAGAAACGAAAAATTATTTTTATAGTACACATTGTATTCGCAAGTTCTTGGTCAGCTAAGAAAATGTTCAGCAAATCAAAACAATATTATAGTCTATATTACGTAGTTAAGCTTACGTTCAATCTTATTCACTTGGGGAATAGATGGGATAATTTTATTTGTGTATTTCGTCTGTTAGTTGTTTAAGCATAAATAATTATTGAAAATAAGTTTCACTAGTGAATTCAACACTTACTTATTCGTGTGACGGTCATTTCGCATTAATGAAATGCTTCCTCAGACACGGCTACCTCTCCAGAGTAGACCTCAGCAGAATCGATCCAGGCAATCACACGAATAAGTTAGTATTGAATTCACCAGTAAAGTTTTTTGAAGTTATTTATGTTTAAATATCAAGTGGAAAAGTAATAGGGAACTGAAAGATCTTATTAGTTGTTGATTTGAAGTGAGAGCTCTGGAAACAGTATGGATAATATCGATTAAATAATAAATTAGTAATGACTAGCAAACTGGTTGAATTCGTTTCTAGACATGTCATTGACGTGAATTGTGAAAGTCGTCTCATGAAACACTGTCGCCTCTTAAAGTATTTTACACTATTTACAAAAGTTTTGTCATAATGCCACATGAGTCCTGAGACTTGAGCGTGGGTAATGGAGAGACTGATGATATAAAGATGCCAGGCAGAAATGGGAATTGAACCGTGTCCGCAGGAGTAGCAGTCAGTTAGAGATAATCGTCCTAACCGATTACACCAATCTGGCTGCCGCAGTTTTTTATTGTGATCTGTTAGACAGTAGGTTTAAATAAATTTACATTTTTCCCCTGGCTTCATTTATTCACACTCGATAGTTTTTTAGTTTATTATAATGTGGATTTGTATGCATGGTTACCAATTTTCTACTTTTTTATCAGTGGTATTATAAATTTATCGACTACCTGTTATCTTCGACCACTTGATCCACCTGTTACTAATGGGCGTGTCTAGTCTGCCAATGACACACCTCGAATTTCACTAAATTTTATAAACTTACCATTATTTTGCTAATTTTCAATTACTGCTGCTTCAGCTCGTTATAAAAAATATCAGATCTTGTAAAATCATGAATTTGAAGAGTAAAATTCAAATTTTACAAAAAAGCTCATAAAATTCATAGTTTTCGTTTTGGTGCATCTTAAAACTCTCAATATCCATGGGTTTAAATTGATATTTCGAATATTTCAAGTGGGCTCATCTTTGTTTAATTCGGGTTAAAGCAGTGTAGAGGTATTAACTGTAGAAGAAAATCAACTTTCCAAGAAGAGTAGCAAGCTTCTGTTCCCACAATGTATTATGGAGTAGGCCTGTATTGCAGCAACTGAGATATTCTCTAAAAAAAATTAAATTAAAAAAGGTGACGTGTCTCTGTTGTAACAATGAACGTGGTTTGATGTATTACGACAAAAAGCTGTGGAAGCCAGCTGAACATTTCCATCTTTCATATGTTTTATAGCTAAAAGAAACATTACAAACAAATTTAAAAAGCATCTCAACAAGTTCTATCGTCTATAAATTAGCCATCCACTTCAACGGTTTATACAGTACGCTAAATAATGATGTAAACACAGGTTTCAAATAAAAAACGGAATTTTTCACGCGCACGGGGTGACATTTACAGTAAATCCGGCACTGCATTTTATTTTTAAATCTATCTCTCTATTTCATGTATTGTATACATTGTATTGGATGAATGGAATGTGATTGTGTGTCATGTACTCTCATGTTCTCTTATCTTAATCTATTCAGTTAATTCAAATTTACATAAAATAGAAACAAACATATAAATACAATATTAAGAATTATTGAATATATAATAGATTTAGTATTTTATCTACTCGTCCTCATATGCAACCATACAAAAATGTTTAGGGGGGGGGGGGGGCTAGACATAGAGATTGCTTATTACATTTAGTATACTCTGGAAGACAATATATTTTTATCAATGAATATTCTGTTCCAATTTATATGTTAAAATTACCAAATTATTCAATAATTTTTGACAAAAATAAATTTGTCTACATATGATGCATTTAATTCTCTTCTTTCCCTAAAAGTTGGGGGGCGTAGCCCCCCTTGCCCACAAGTATGGGTGCTCATTCTCGTCATTCTTCATACACTGCTGAGTACACAGTGGAAACTCGTCCCAGAGCGCCTAATTTCAATTACTGGCGATTTGGAGTGGCGGCCCGCTCACCCGATTTGTGATTTTTTATGGGTTTTTTGAAACCTCGTGAATAGGAGAATCATCTTAAGACCCTGCAAGATTTGAAGGCCAACATAACGCCTGCTATTCTGGCAGAAATAAGCGTAATCAGTATAAAATGTAGAATGGGGGACGCCACCTACTTGATTTGATCTTCAAAACTGAGTGAAATAATAATTTAGATATGTCCGTACATTTTAAGAAACGAATAAACATTTTAAATAATCCATACATTTTAGTGATTTCGTGACCCATACATTGTTTCAATCAAGTTTTTAAAAAAGGAAATTATTCTGCTGCGCTGAATACTATTTTTAAGTCGGAAGTATTTATATGTATGTATATAGTACCATAGCCGATTCGACTGTAGGTGAATTCAGACCTCAACGCTATGTTTTAGTCCAAAGAGCGTACTACACAAACGAGGAGTGAGGTAGTTTGTGATTGCTTTCCTCACTGAGCTAAATATTTGTAAAGAAGTGCAAATCGCGAAAGATTCATTTTGTTATAGAGACAATTTTTGTTCGCATTACCTGTGCGCCATTCAATAAGTATACAGCTAGCGCTTAAGTCTGGAGTATTAGGTTTGGAAATAAATTACCTTTGGGTTGAAAACTTTTAAAATGTAACGTAGGATCATCAGAATGATTTATTGAATATGTTATAACATACGCATCAAATTTGACCAATTTCAAAAAATAAATATGAATAACTTTTCCTCCAAATTACTCCCTTACTTCCTACTTAGGTAAAAACCTAAGTACGTAAATAAAACCATTAATCTATCTATCTACCGGTATCTATCTATCTACTCAATAGTCTTTAATACGTGAGATGAGGTAACATTGGCCTACTTTTTCATGTTTTTTCTAGTTACAAGCTTGATTTATGAAGTGAAGTGTTATTGTGATGGAAAATTTCTCTTTTATAACTGTAATGGAAGATGTTTAGAAAATTGAGCCAATTTCACCTATAATTGAGTAATTGAAGTAACATTGTCTCACTCTTAGAACCCTTGCTTTTCAAAGTAATTTGAAACAGAAAATTGGCTGTAAGTTTTTTGTAGAATGTATCTGTAAAATTGACTGTAGAACAAAAAATTCGAAAATTTGTATTGAAATCTATTTAACAAATTATGCAGTCAGTCCAATTGAAATATATAACAATAAAAGTCAGCTGAATATAAAAAAGAAAGTCAATTTTTTGAATATTGCAAATCTGTTGTCACAATTATCAGAACATTAGAAAATAATTCACTTTCTCCTCAGAATTTCAGATTTATTCTTAAATTTGACATAGAAAAATCAATCAGTTGTTAAAATGGGTAACTAAATGTTAACTAAAGTATTGAAATTGTAGAAAACCTCGCATATTAGCAAATTTGGCGACCAAAAACTCTCAATCTAGAGTAAAGTATACAGACATTTTAAAACCAGGTCAACTAGTTTTTAGTGACTAAATGTGTGGGTAAAGCAGCCATCACAGTCCAAAGAGACTTAAATACTAGTATGAAATAAATACTAAAAAATGCTATTGTTGTATAGTACTGAGGTACTATAGTTGGAAGTAATGGTAGTGCTGCACTCTATCGAATGAGATAGAAAATATTTAAAACCCTATCTTTTAAAATAGTTTGAATATTTTTGTGTTTTATGGACCAAAGTTACCCACAAAGAGCCAATTTTACGTCAACTTACCGGCACTTTTCACTTATTTTCTTTGTTGAAATTTCAGTCAACGCTATCGCATCCAACCTCCACTATAAGAATTTCAAACCCCTGCTATTTTCCAAGACTTTTTAAATTAAAAACTTCCTCATTTTTTACAAAGCTTTTTTTCCTGCAAAACCTTCCAATCACTAACATTTTAACTATTCATCGCCCATTGATGCAACTCCAATCAATAGAAAAAGACTGGATTTTCCAAATGTTTTCTAATAAATCATCATTTGAATTTTGAACTCCCAACTACACTAATATATAATATTCTCATGTATTATTAGGCGTTGATTCCAAATCTGACATTAATTCCAATATATCAATGCTTTAAAATATATTTTCAGTATGGAGTCCAAATTATTTCCCGCACTGCCATTTAGTTAGCCTCCTTTAGATATTTTTTTCACGTAGAAATTCACTTATGATTCACACTATTCCTTACTAGACTTTGAGATCTCTCATAATTTCTATATTCTCAAAGTCCTAATTTTTAGTAATAATATTTTGATGGCTCCCTTCTCAGATATTCATCTATTTCCATTACTAAATAATAAATTTTATTCTCCGAATTGTTTAATTTCTAAGTGGTAGAAAAAACTTGACAGTGTCAACTCCGCCAAATAAAGAATCTTTTCATTTCATTTACAGAATCTTTTTTCATGATTGACGGATTTTGTGAATTATTTAAAGAAATACAAAGGAAACCACTCTTACTTTCGTCAGTGCAATGTGCTATATTATATTCGCATTGATATATTACGCTTTCCTTTTTTCTGTTATTTTATTCTTAGTACTAAGCTATCATGTGTTATTTCGAAATAATTGTGTCTAATTCCACTAGATAATTTCCCCCCTTTTTTTTACTTATATTTCTTGATATTTTCTTCTACTCACTCACTCTTTATTTTCTTCTACCTTTTTTATTCTTATCCAATTCTCCTCTCATTCTCTCTTTTTTCTCTCTCACACCCTCTCGCTCTCACTCCCTCATATGCACATAAACTCACCTACACATACACATCAATGATTTGATCACATTCGCAATTCTACTATTCTATCTTACTGATGGAGGAAACGTTCAACAGAATATTGTTTGTTCACTGCCTAATGTAATTACTTAAACAAGGACTATGTAAGACAAAGCTATGCTAGTCGCGATATGTTAGGCCCACCTACCATTTGAGAATCATTGAGTGCGATATTCGTTGCCTTATCCAAATTTTATGATTAAACATAATTGCCATATTGTTAAACATACAGGCCTGCTATCTGATATAACTGTACCATTTAACCATCCATATTAATATATACGACATCTGTATACATCTCATTACAGCATTTATACATATAGCGATACCAGTCTGTAACAACTAATGAAAATAATCATTCTGTCAAGCATATTAATTCAAGCTAAGTGAGTCACTTTGTGTAACATGGACTAAAATTAAATGATTGTTTTACAGTTTCAATGTTTTTGTCTCTTATAATTTTTATTTATCATATCATACTCAACTACTGCTTTTATCTCGCACCTCCATTCATAATTCATATCGATATATCTTGTTCACTGTTATGATATTCTTTGGGTGTACTTGAACATTTTGATGTGCATAATTTTCTATCGTGACCAAGGCATGTAATGTACTCCACTTTGCTAGTAAGTAAAAAATTTACTCTCATATTTGCTTCGAGAACACTTTCAAAGTAGAATATGTTTTATCAATTCCAACCACATTCATGATACAGCACATGTTTACTGTAAGTTATTTGATAATAAAATGAATCCTACCATTGTCCCATTTTCCTCGGCTCCATGCCTTATGTTCTATTCTTCCCACATGATAATACAATTCAGCCTGAATTCATATTTTCATAAACTGTAGATAAAACATATTCTATACCTTATCACTTTGTTTCATCACACAACACAGAACTTTTGGCATTGTGCATTTCTATTCTAAAAAAATTCCTTCTCGTTTAACTGTTATTTGTATTGGAATGAATCTCTAGCACTGTGCTATATGAACACTGATGTTTGGTCATAGATCTAATTTAGAGTGAACCACTCATTTATTTGGAATTTATACAGGAGTTTTCTCACGATCTATCAATCGCTACTTTATCGATGCTTCCACGTTTTTTTTATTTCAATAAGCCCGGAAATTAAATTGAAGCTTAATATTTAAAAGCTCATCATATTTAATAGGCACATTGAAAAATACAAGCTCTATGATATACGTTGAAAACAACTAATTTTGTAAGAAACGTGACTTAGAACCCTTTCTTTTTACAACTATTTTTTCTGTATTTTCTTGTAAAGTGCTATGAGGTAGTTAGTAAAATCTACTTTCAAGGGGTAATTTATGTCACTAGAAAAGATACTAAAATGAATGGGGGAAAGGAAAGTTTATCACTGTTATCTATAGTTTATCACTATACTGTAGTCTCTTAAATTAAATTAAAATAAAATTAACAATCCATGTAACTATTTCAAATAAAAATTGAATGAAAACTTTCAATTTCCAGTAACGTTCAAATTTGTTAAACTTGTTCATTCCTTATAATATATATTTCATTTGCTCCAATTTCATCAATTTATTTGCTTTTTTGTTTAGAGACGATTGAAAGTAACCATTCAGTACTTATAATAATGATTCCCCCTTTTAGTAATAAAAGCTCAATTCTTTATAATATTTCATGCAATCATGATTATGGGTGTTAATCTAATAACTGCAAAATAAAATATATGTTCCATTGCTTTTTCATCCATTATATTACATTAAGAATTGATACACTCCATCTGCTATAATATTATCATTTAACAATTTCATACAGCAACATTTCAACAGCTTTGTGATATAAATTGGGGATTATTTAATTTTTTATTCAACTATATCTAAATAATTAATCTCATTTCCCGACTTTTTATAACAGTTTGTAGACTTTACTGCCCAAGTTGAAAAAACTTGAAACAGCTTTATTTATTGTATGCTCTACATAGGCCTCGTTCTATATATTCTTTAAATATTCGTAGATAAAATTTAAAAAATCATATAATTTTTGGGTTTATCAGCCGCGTTAATACGTCAATGAACTTAGTGAGAAATTAAACATGAAATTTAATTGTGCTACTGATTTGTTTAAAATGTACTCTTATCACTTTATCTGTCTTTTTTCTGCTTGCGTGGGATTTGATTGAAGGCTGCAAAGGTGATAATAAACTTATTTTTATTAAACATTGTTATTGGCAAAAATCTTAAGATAAAAGTTTAATTTGAAGTGAATTTGTAAGTTTAAAGTACATTCCGAATCGGCAATACTTTGCTGAATAAATGAATGTTGGCGATTTTAAATTGTACAATATAACTGCTATGATTAATGAAAACATATTGTTTTGAGATTTAGTAGCAGTGATAATGATCATACTAACGATATTTGAATGGTCCACTGCGGTAGAGTAGGAACAACTCTTCAAAAAATGCTATACTGGCATTTGTCTTTTAATTATATATTGAAAAAGATTATTCAAATTCAGGATATATTGAGGAAGACTTGATACATTCAAAACACTTATGAAAATGTCTAAATATATTCTCATTATCCTACAGCAATGATAGAAGCCGTTCATTTGTTCATATTATCAACTTCATCGTCAATTCAAGCTGATACCAATATAATTTATAACCCAATTTCAATTCAAATTATTATAGTCCAACCTTCATTTTCAAAATCAAATAAATTCATCTATAGTATTATCCATTCGCTACAATCTATGTTCATGTACTTTTATTTTTCATCCCACCTTTTCATCAATCTCTCGAGGAATTTACTCTTGAAAGCATTGGAATTCACGCTTATACACCTCTCATGGATTTTTATTTTCTTACTTTGCGGCTATGAAACAGCTCCAACAATAACGTTAATCTTTTGCCAAACTCATTTCAATGCAAACATTTATTTTCCCCTATCATTCAAGATTTTATAAAGTATTTTCACTTAATTTTCACAAATCAAATGACGAAATTACTTGAATTACTTGAATCAGTAATTTCAATGATTAATTCAATTCAGGTTATGTAGAATCTATTAATTATAGAAGTTACACGTTACAGTCAGTAGAAATGAATCTGATAACCAATTATCATTGGAAAAAATGGAACATCATTAAAAAAATCATAGCTGTACAGCGTTCATTTGACTATCATTCCATTTGACTAAATAATAATAACCAATTAACGCTGTTATTATGACATGAAATTATTTTTATTCTTATTCTCTCCAGGTTAACTTATATTTTTCTTATTATTTCGTCCAGGAAAAATATTACATTTCTCTCTCCACTCAGATAATTGTTAATTTTCACCTTAAAAGTTTGCAAATACTCCAGAAGACATGAATTATTGAAGGTCAGAATGATACGGCATTAAATAATACAACATATGTCAATGAAAATTCGAGGAATCAAATTCGAGAAATTTCTACACATGAATAGTCATATTTTTTGTTTGAAACAATGAAAATCATTAACATTTACGCAATAGAAAAATAAATAGTAATAGAACAAATTTCTAAACTCGTTACTTCTGACATCAGTCATTAAGACCTTGTAGTATTATAACAAATTCATTCAAATAAATGAATGAGAGAGTTTTCATGCCTTATGCATGACGTCTCGCACTGCAATTTTCATGAAATACTCGTTTAGAACGGATATTAATAATATTTGTTATTAATAATTAGTTTAAATAACTTATATGAGTGTGAGTTTCACAACTTCCTAATGTTTATACGTTTCACTTGGGTTGTCTCTGATACTGTGTGTTAGCATTAGGAACTATAAAAACGTTTTATATTGAAATGAAAAAAGACGAAATTGTCACAACCACATTTATTAAAACTTCGAGAAACTAGTTTCGGTTCTCGAAGTTTTAATAAATGTGGTTGTGACAATTTCGTCTTATTTTTCATTATGGATACCTTCCACAATATCACCTTCGCCATTACTGAGAACGTTTTATATAATATAAACGGCAAGCTTTAATCACTGAAACAATATTTGCTTCTTGAAGAGAGAGAGAGAGAGAGAGAGATATAATAAGAGAGAGAGAGAGAGATGTAATATTTTACATTCTGAACAAAAACACATCATTTCTAGAGCATTTTTTGTGGTGTTCATCCGAAATTATTATTTTTGTTTTTTTTTACATACCATTCTACCGCCATTTCAAGTAGCGAATTTCTAAAAATTTAAGAAGTTCTGTTATTTTCCCTCCAGTTTGTATTTTTTGCGATCCGCCCTTAATGGTCCTATCAACTGTAGCAAAACCAACTTTGTTGTTGCTTTCCTGAAGTTGTCAGTACCATTGATAAACGCTTCATTAATAAAGTTGATAAACTTTTATAAAAAATTGCTTCAATAGATTGCAGATTTTTAAAGTGATTGGAACAATAACTTTATCCATGCTTGCTTAAAAGTGAATGTGACTCCTTATAATCCTCCAGTTTTTATCAGTGAATAGTCTGTACTTAGTGTGTATCGTTGTGGAAGCTACAACCTTCTGCTATTTCTAATTATTTTGTCAAAGGCGTGGCAAAATTGAGTAGAACAGAATTAGGCCTAGTTTTATATGTACTATACAATGATTCGTTTTGGTTTTTATTCCTATCAAATTATACAGACCGTTTCAAAATGGTCTTCGGAGGTACAAAAATGCAATACACTAAAAAATAGTATTGCACTTACAAGAATGAAACAAATACTGTATGGAAAACCTTTCATACCGTAACGTACTTTTTTCATTATTGTAAGTGAAATTCCGTTTTTTTTTTGTACTGGATTTTTGTAATTCTGAAGACCATTTTGAAATGCCTACATTAGAAAAACTGCAATGAATGAAATTGGAAGCTTTTATTGCAAATTGGATTATAAATCATCTTGTACCAAGTGATGAAACTGAAACAGTTATATATATATATATAGATATATATAATATAGTTGTACTTGTATTTCGGTTTGCGTTTGTAGCCTACTAATTAAGATGCACATTAATTGTAGTATGATGTTAATATTACCTATTCCAGCAACGCTAAGTGTTTATAATCCGATTATCACCTGACCTGTGCTTTAAATTCCATTATAAAAATACATTTTAAAATTTTCCGCGTCCATTCATACTGACCTTCTTAGAATGATCTCATCATTTTCCTTATTTTCTTACACAAAGAATTGGGACAGTGTAGTATAATATTAAAAACAAACCTAAAATTAACAACTTATCAATGACTTGATGCTACAAGTCCTCTCATTCAAATTCCTTTCAAGATGCTTACAACCTTCACAATCTGACATCAGTATTTTATAATACCGTAGATGCTTGAAGTGAAATAATTCCTTGTAAAAGTGGCTGCAAACGAATCATGAGATACATTTCTAGTTTAAAATAAATCGCACTTGAGGTCATTCATTTATTTATAAATATATTTGTCGAGTTAATTTAAAATCATGTAAATAGTAGGCCTACAAATATATTTATTACAAAAACACAATCAAGCAAACATACAATAGGCTAATGCTCTCAACTGCTTTCCTCACAAATTGTTATTTGAAAAATCAAAATGTTTGGTTATGCTCGAGTTCAACTATAAATATCTCTTCGAAGTACTATTACGAAGTACAATAATTTCATGTTCCTAAATGTTTGTTACATGTCGCCGACCTGGTTCCTAAATGGTGGCGAAAATTAAAGAAAAGTTGATACGAGAAAGTTGCATTATTTTTTTAATTATCTCACTAGGCGTCTCTCTAATATTAGGAGCACTTGTTTGCACTGCTTTTGGTTTTTGTTCAGTGTTCCTATGTACAAGCACGTGTAATGGAACAAGCAGGAAAATTTGTGTAACTCAATCACATCCTGATTTCTATTGCTGGTGTTATTAATAATATGTGAAATTTATGGAGCATTCCATTCATTGTCTTTTATATTCAACCTTATCAACAATTTTCTGAATACTTGATCTCATTCAAAGTCAAATGAGAAAAGTAATATAAAAATTTTCTTTTCTCTATAATTATTTAATTGAATAACCTTTCATTAAAATTTTCAACAATGATGTTGAAATTTTCATTATAGCTATCACTATATTGGTTGAGTTCATGGGAGCCTTACCGGTATCTGGTAAATGTTACCGGTGGCGTCTGATTGATCTATTCGAATTTCTTAACGTCTATGACTTGAATAGACCAATCAGATGCCACCGCTAACAGTTATCGATTACTGCCAAGGCTCCCTTGAACTCAACCACTGTTTACAATGATTTGATAGATAAATATAACAATTTAGTCGAACAATATCAAAGCTACATTGTCTCCTTAACATCAAAATATATGTAATCCCAATTATTATCCATGTAAAAATTGTTCGAATAAAGTTTTCAGTATTATTATTATCAAATTTTATACTTGTTTTTTAATATTGAATACTCTGCAGAATATTCCTGATCCCCAGGCATCAGAGCCACAACACAAATTAGAGACACTCACATTGATCAAAAAATTGTACATAAATGCAATATCCTTGGATTATTTTCACAATAGTGACACTCCAATCAGATTTCTTTGTCCACTTTGATGTTATAAGCAGAGGAATTTCCTTAAATATTTGCTGTGCCAAGCATTGCGGCTTTCTGCATGACTCTTGGGTGTCAGTTATTCTGATTAAGCATTTATTTTGCGTATGTACATTCTTCAGTTTCTATCCAATGCCAGACACAACAACAGGAATCACGTCAACTTTTCTTTGCTTTGACATATAAAGGAGCCATTAGCCTGTACATAAAGGAGCTGGGCAAGACCCAAATATTTGTTGAAATAATAATAAATATCAGTGGGCCGAGCTTCGCTCAGGGGTAGCTTATTGCTTATAGCTTTGATTTTTTTTATAAAATCTATCACTGTTTTACAATAACCTGCATGGTTCCCTGTTCTTAGAAAACATTTCCAACCGATTTTTTGTTGAGATTCAGTAAAATAAACACTTATTTTTATGGTGTCAACTCACTGTCTACTGTTTGCAGGAAGGAGCGCATATTGAAGGTGGCTGTTACATATCTGTTGCCTTTTGTCTATGCATTACCCGATGATCATAAAATTCATACTAAGTCCTTGATAAATTATAGAGACAAAACGGCCAATAGTGCATTTCACATGATGAACTAAAGCCAAGTTACTGTAACCAAAGTAATTAGAAAAGTTCAGTTTTATAATTCACAAAAGAAATGGAAAATCATGTATTGAGCTTTGATTCTTCAGTTATAATATGACAAATTATGTTTCCTGAATAACTTCAAGGCTCCAACTACGTGGTACATGCGTAAGTGTTCGTGATCCAGGCAGCGTAAATAACGCCGCTAAGGGGCCCTCCATTTGATTAGAAATTGTTGTATTCTATCAGGCTCCTTTAAAGATGGATTTCTCTTTTTTTGTGTCCTTCATCGAGTTTTAACAGGAATGATACCTTGCGAAATCGTATTTTTGCACCAGAAAGCCCCTATATTCGTAATTTCATCAAAATCGTTAGAGTTGTTTCTGAGATCCGTCGGACATGCATACATAAATTGATCGTTTAATGCTATTGCATGATAACTATCACTATTGTTATTTATATTCCTTATAAATTACAATATTTAAATTGAATCTAATCAAGGAAAACGAAAAATGGGCACCATTACTGATAATAAAATCAAAACATCAGTATCGTATTATGATAATTGATAATGTAATAATGTCCTGGATTTCTTGTTCCATGACGAACTGCGTTGTTAATATTAACTTTTCATGTGAAATTTAACTACATGCAGTCAAATATTTGTTAAGAATAAGTGAGTTATTATACTTATTCTTAACAAATATTTGACTGCATGTCGTTAAATTTCACATGAAAAGTTAATGTAATAATGATTTAAATAGACGAGAAAAAATAAAACTGGAATAATTAAGGGTGATTTTCAAAACTAGCGGATTTTGACATTTCTTAATATTATGCCAGTGAAATAGAAAAGGGGAAGGTCATGGAATATAAAGGTTTCTATTTAGAATAGGAAACTGGGCATTTTCTAGCCTCTTATTATATTCTAAAGTTTAATAAGAAACATTAATTTGAAGATTTAGGGATAAAATTCTAAGGTTGGGTGGTAAAGAAGACTTTATAGTCTTAAGTACGCCTGGTAAATATTTTTCCCATTTCAAATTGATATTCCATCGTAAAGGGAACTTGAATATGTTAGGATTACATGCAGGAGCTTATATGTAGGATTTGTTATGTTAGGATGATGTGTAGCATTTCTATTAAGAAATATAAAATGCATTTAATACATTTGATGTTAAGTGATGGATGCATTAAGAAAATATATTTTTAGCAATTGAAAACCATTTTTGAAGATTTAATCAATAAAAGATTCAACAACTGATATGAAAGAATCTCCAATGGGAGAATTATTTAATTATAAAAATTCAAAATCAAAAAATATGTAAAAACTGACTTGCTAATTCTCTCATAGTCCTCTTTAAAGTCAAAAGTCTTTTTTTAAAAAGATCAAACAATATTCAAGTACACAATATAGTAAGAGGACAATGGTGCAAGACTCTCTTTCTCTTGGATATTTAGCTTACTCGAGAAAACCTTCACATCAACTATCAATTTCACTGATATTAATACTGGTGATCACTGGAACAATCTTCAAGTTCAAAAAAAATCCATAGTTTAAAATAAATGTGTCATTCTGAAATAGAAAACATTAAATATGCATTTATGGCTCACTCTGTACAGGTTAACAAGTACTGGGCGATTAAACATGAATTTATCATGCTTATATTTCTCTTTAAAGCATTACACCTGCACATCTATTTTAACCATCAATATAGTTCATTGCTTTGCGCACTGCCATTATCATCTAGTTGTCAACATTAATAATGATTTTTTGCCTCTAAAATACCTTCAAAAGTGCTGATTTGAAAAAATGAATAACTTGTCTCATTGAAATTGCTTGTGTTTTTTCATTGTAATGTTATTGCCTTCAGGATTACCAGAGCCGCCTGTAGACATTCAAGTTGAACCTGGTCCACAAGATGGAACTCTCCTTGTGACGTGGCAGCCTGCTTCCAGTCCTGCTAACCCTGCATTGGTAACCGGTTATGCTGTTTATGCAGATGGCAAGAAAGTCACTGATGTGGATAGCCCAACAGGTAAATTCAATTACAGCACTAGTTGTTCAGTACAGTTCGAGAGGAATAGGATGAGCTATGACCTTGAGATGCGCAGTGGCAAAGGCGCTTCTGACAGTGGAGGGGGAAGCTCCGGGCTCAGTCAGCAGTCTTTGAGATCGCTTCATGTTGTATGCATACATATTCCCTCCTCTAGCGTTGAAGGCTAGTCAGACAAGTTCCCCTCTCTGTAGGCAGTTTGTTACTTCTCCTCTCGTGCAACTCATAGCTCATCCTATTCCTTCCATACTGTACAGTAGAATTCACTTCACTACAGTTGAGAACAGTAGACCTCACAAGCAAGATTAAGGGTGCTTGCACAGTGAAACATCAAATACTTCATGATAGTCACCAACGCAGAATCTAACACATGCTGTGAAATGGTAGTATTCATGTCTCCATACACCATTCTACAACATGTATTTGATTTTGCAAGGGTGATTGTGACAATATTTTAGGGGGTTAGGTACGTTAACAATTATAAAAAATTGTTTTTTTAATAATGGGTGTTTTAAAAATGACGCAACCCTCAGATCAAATGGCGAAAGTCATATATGTGGGTGAATTTTCTGTACCCCAATCGATATTTACGCAACATTTGATTCAATGTCAACTATCTGAGACAATTGGAATGTTCTTATGAAATATTAGATGAGTCACAGCAGTCGTTTTATTACGACTTATTTTTACGTTTTATTTTACTGACTGAGTCGTTTTAGAGACGATTGAGTCAGATCTATTTTTTTAAAGACGATTCTATCTTTGAGATCCTTGGAACTTATTCGGTCTAATGATTTCCTATAGGGCTCTTGGCGTTACGGAGTTGATAGCAGAATTCTTGTTCAGTTTTACTTGAAACTCAAATAACTCAATTTTCAAGATCGACTTGAAACTCAATTTCAAGTAGAGTAACATAGAAAATTTGAAGGAAAGTTGCTAAAAATGATTTGAAATTAGTAGGCTACTGTGTTGCCTAGTCTACAAGTCTGACGCCAGCGGTCATATGGTTTGTCACCGCAGTCATTTGTTTTCTTGCTACACCTCAATGTTTTTGAGCCACATAATTCTGTGGCGTGGAGTATAGAAACCATTATCAGCAAGTCAAGTATAAATCTTGACTAGAATGAATTTCCTTCAATATCAATGGTTGTGTTCCTGGGAGCTTTACCGGTAACTGGTAAATGTTACCGGTGGCATCTGATTGGTATTTTCAAATTCATAGACGTTAAAAAATTTGAAGAGAACAATCAGACGCCACCGGTAACATTTACCAGTTATTGTTAAGGCTCCCAGGAACTCAACCAATACCATTTCCGTAATTATTATCGAACGACACCTCTGAAGAAAACTCTGTTCTAATAAATTAACACTCTTGAAACTATTTCCAATTCTTTATTCTATGTTTTTTTTATTTGCGCAGGTGACCATGCTTTGATTGATATAAATAAGCTTCTCAGCTTGAATCCGAAGCATGTTACTGTTCGTACGAAATCCAGAGACAACCAATCATCTGACAGCCTTCCCACGCCGATTCCATCAAATGTTCTCAAAGGAAAACACACAAACAGTAATAAGGTAGGTGATGTCCTACATATACATTTCGAAATGTTAAATGCTGTAAAGTTAATATGTCGAGGACCTCTGAAAAACACTGGGGTGGAAAAAAATTAGAAATATAGACCTCCATATTCATTGATGAGAAACACAAGAGAAATAGGATGAATTGCTTCCCATGCTTTTTCTGTGCCATGCTATATAATTTTTGTGCACCTGCCTGTACTACATACACATCTTCACATACCAAAAGTATATTATTAGTGACGGAAATTTATATTTTATATTATACAGTATTTATATATTTTTATAATTTATCTTATATTATTTATTTATCTATTACATTTTAACATATAACTCCGTTATTACACACAAAGACAATACAAGAACAGAAAAATAGCAACTATACAATATTATTTTAAACAGTATGATATAAAACATTAAAAAAATAAGCGCAACAGCATGCACAGGCACAATGACCAACAAAAACAAGCAGCAGGAAAAGAAACTGCAAAAATATAATTTGATAAATCTGCAAAAAAATATGAATTTTTCTTGGTAATAGCAATTATTGAATTTTTGCATTTATATTTGAATTCAAAATTCATTTCCATCTATAATTAATTTGAAGATTGAGGTTATATATCGATAGTCTCAAGTTCGTGAAACTTGAAAAATAAGATCATCTTGTACAACAAGATTTTAAAACCAATTTAGATGTACGGGATCCAGATCTGGGATGTGCCTGCAAAAGTAATATCAATGTGATATAGAAATTTCAAAATAAAGTATTAAGGAACATGGTTAATGCACCTTGGTACATCAGAAACAGTGACCTGCACAGGGATCTACACATTCCATATGTATCTAGCGAGATAAGTCGATTTGCTGCCCGTCATGAATCCAGACTTCACCACCATGTCAACCCTGAGGAACTCAGCTGCTTGATAATCAAGAAATTACCAGATGGCTAAAGAGGACAAAGCCCTTTTAATTAGTGATTGGAGAATAGAAAATTTAATGTGCGGTAGGATAATATACAGTGCTCTCTATAATTATTTTAGTCATCAATGGATGATATGAAGTTAAATCTATAATTTAAATTTAAGAAGTGAATGAAAGGTTAATTGTTAGTATTCAAGACTAGTTTTAATGACATTTATCAGAAAAACGTTCATGAAAACTTGAAGAGTATGAAATAAATATTGTTATTTGTTAAAAATGTATATAGTTCAGACTCCCTTCCACGCACAGGCTACAGTCTATGTTAATCAATTTCATGATTATTAATTGCATAATTTAATACATCATATTTTTCCCAAATTCACTAATTATATTGTATTGTACCTATTACGTTCATACATATGCATCCATAATAATATTTTATATTATAATACATTTATAATTTATATTTGTGTTTAATAATATATTATCCTATTATATTTTTTCATGCGAATGTAATTTTAAGAGTTGAACTATTCCGAGATCGAAAAATCTAGTTCATTACTAGAGAAATCGAAAAATCATAACTAGTTAAGATAGCTTAAGAGGAACTTAAGATAGCTTAATAGCGTCAAGAGGATCAGATATTCACAATTATAACACAAGATCCAGGAATGCTTTGAGACTTCAGGCTCATAGGACCACCTTGTATGAGAAAAGTCTACGTTATCTGAGCAGACAAATTTTAAACTATCTGCCATCGCATCTGGTAGGCGTCAATAATAACATAGAGTTTAAGCTCCAATTGAAAAACTGGCTTCTAGACGAGTGCTTCTATAGTATTAGGGAGTTCTTTGAGCGAGAATAGAATAAAATGAATGAGTTATAATGTGAGAGAGAATTAAAAAAGAAAAAGGCTATTTTGATATTGTTATAAAGTAACTGTGATGTATATAAAAATAAAAATATTGGACAATATAGCATTTCATGTGTGTTTACTTTGGAAATTTTTATGTAATGATGCATACTTCATTGTAATGTACATACAAAGAAAAAATTCATATTCAAGTACTTTAACAGGAATAATACGTCTCATTGATGTCATTTCCAGGTGATATAAAAACTCAAAGACATTTATGCTAAATTCTGCTATTGGTTAAGGTTAAAGCAAATTTCCAATGTCTGAAATGTGATTAATTTGTACAGGAAGAAGATAAGCGAATGAGGTACGGCTCTTTTGTTCCTTCTCATATGAGGCATCATCAACGCACTGGACAAGTAATCATTGAGACTGAAGAAAACCTCAGCGATAAGGAGATCTACCCTTCAAACCACATGAGTATACCTGCTATTGGTACTTTTACTATATTCTTACATGAAACATTGCTTATGCAAAATCTTTATCACTGAAAAAATCACAATGTTTGGGTATGTCCAAAACACTTCCTGCTAAAGTATCACAATTATGATTACAGTTCGAGCTTTTTATGATTTATTGAGAATTTACAGTGTGATGCATCGAATGTCGTGCCATATATCAATGAATGAAGCTAAAAATGTAGACCGTTAATTTTTTAATGATTTTAAAGGCTTTATAGTCATAGAAAAATAGAAGATGGAGCAGCATACAGTATTCGAACTTTTAGTAGATAAATTTCACTTGAACTGTCAACAGATTTAGGGACGTATTTATAAACGTATTCCTTCAGTGTCTCTTGACTCGAAGGACTCTTGAAATGTAATGCATTTATATGGTCATTTCAAGAATCTCTCGAGTCAAGGATACTCAAGGAACGTTCATAAATACTTAATATCAAGGAGGAATCTCTGGAAAGAATCTCATATCACTGAGGGAATCTCCAGGAGATTGAATCCTATTAAATTCACTGTATATTTTTAATGAAGTTTTAAAAAAAGGAATTAATTGCTAGAGAGAAGAAAAAGTCATAAAAAATGTAAATTAATTCAAGTCTAACAATGTTGAAATTCCTCCCCTCTCTTATTTTTCTCTTGTTTTTGATTAACTTTGGCTCGGTGTAAATGATATTTACAACATATTTAACGGCATAGTAGCCTACCGTTCATTTGTTCATGAATTTGAAGGTTTTATAGCCATATAAATGAAAGATGGACTAGTGTATACAGTATTCAAACTTGCAGTTGACGAATTTCACTTGAATTATCAAAAAGAAATAGAATGAAGGAAAATTTGCTAAAAAAATTAATTCAACAGTCTAAACCTTTTTCCAATTCCTCTACCTTCTCTTTGCTCTTGTATTTGATTGACTTTGACATGCAAATCATAAAACATGTAAATTAATTCACAAGTCTAACAATGGCCCAATTTCGCCCCTCTTCTATTTTTTCTCTTGTCTTTGAAACTGTAGTCTAAATCACATATTGACTGTAAATTTGACTGTAGTCTAAATCACATATTTCAGCTGGCAGAAATAAGTTGAGCTCAGAACTTGCTTGTCAGCAAACAATGGAAATGTTCAAGAAATTACAGATATGAAGCGGACATGAATTCAGATAGACCAGAATTATGATTATATATATCCCGCCTTTACTACTTCTTCTGTTTTGTTACAATATAGCTAATCCTATGAGAAATCTACTTAAGTGATTTACTTACAACAGAATGTGGACTTATGGATTAACTTTTCAAAGTTCGAAAAATAGAAGTTTGTATAATAGATCATTTCTTTTTTGGTTTTTATTCTTCCATGAACTGTTGAATATCGGTGGTTATGATCATTATAAACTTTACAACAGCACTTTCTTTTTTGAGTAGTATCGGACGCGTTTCAGGACCTGAGTCCCATCCTCAGCAAACAGAGAATTCATACCCATCTCATTCTCATAGGCCTACTCATGGTTCTCTGTTGGCTGGGGATGAGACTCAGGTCCTGAAACGCGTACTCAACAAAGTAAATGCTGATGTAAATAATTAATTGCCACGCCTCTAACTGGGAGCTTGAATCTGCATTCATAGTTCATTTGGGCTTCATAGCGCTATAGAAGACGGAATCAATTATCCCAATCGAATTGAAATTACCATTGACAAGATGGTATTATATCTCTATATATCTTGTTAAATTTTCACAATGGAACCTAGATTTTGCTTGTCTTTAAGGTTTTTCAATAATTTCAAAGCCTATATAGTAGAGTTAAAAGTACTTATATGTCTTGAACAAAGTGAAATAAGTAAAGGACAACTAGAAATTACAGCTGAACATTCGAAAACAATAGGGTTCTCACTTGGACTAAATTCTATCATCAGAAGTTTGTTTCGGGATTGATGAGAAGGTTGACCTGAAGATTACGTGATAAGTTTACAGACTGCAGAAGTACTATTATTAATATATAAAATATAGAATTTCTATTATATAAATGTTACAGCTACTTCTGATATTATTTCTTGTAATAAGGAATTATGAAAAACGCAATAAAAATAATCCTATCCATTTGCTTTAGATGAGGGCACATAAATGAAACAACTTCATTGAGCTGTGTGTTGGAATGAGGAAAAATCAGATACGGTAGCAAAAAATCATGGTAGGGTATTCATGTGTCACACTGTATTAGTGCTTAATATGTAGTTTTCTATTGATTTCTTATAGCTATTTTGCAAGCTTCTGAAAAAATCAAGTTTCAAAATGTATAGTTTTCTGTACAAGTTTTATTCTAAAAGCTTAAAATCGAGCTCTTTACCTGCTGCTCATGTTTCATGTTTGAAAATATCACCCATCATCCATCTAAGTGTTTGTATGTCCTGCAGTAAGAAACTATGCATTCATTTACCATCCATATTTTATAAGTGTGTTTTGCTTGGAGATATGTTAATATAATTAAAGAATTGTACAGTCGTTTTAGTAATAATTCACCTAGTTTCGACTTTTTGTGACCCAATCGGTACGATTCATGTTCTTAAATTAAAAAATTATGAGTGTTAGAAGAGAAAAAGTAAAATTAAGCCCTTTAAAAGTAACTTCACGCATTTATTTGAAAATCTGTTGAACTTAACTAGTTTATAATCTAATTGAACCATTATCTGACTGCTATATTCGGTGCTGACATATGCAACAAGGATTAAATGAGCTAGTTAAGGCTGTGCCCAGGGTTTTTAGTCATAATTTTTTTTCTAAGTTCATTGTATTGGATATTATTAAGGTATTGAAATGTCAACAATTACCAGAAATTATTTTTTCATCGAATATTTTATGGAATATGAGAGCTCAAAGTTGAAATTTTTCGGTTTTGGGGGGCAATTGAACTCACCTTGACCTATTTTAAACATTTGATCATTTTTTTATAACTGAAAGACACCTTGGGGAAAAGAATGACACATTTTTTATTTCAATTTAACTATTGGTCTTTTCAAAATAATTTTTTGAGAAAACTAATTTTTTGATCGGAATGAAAAATATGTCATTTTGTTCCTCAATGTGTCTTTCATTTAAAAAAAAATATCAAAAGTTTAAAATAACTTGTAAGGGAGATCAATTGCCCCCAAAAACAGAAAAATTTCAACTTTGATCTCCCATATTCCATGAAATAATTGATGAAAAAAATAATTTCTCATGGCAATAGTCAAAATTTCAATACCTTAATAATATCCAATACAATAAACTTCGAAAAAAAATTATGACCAAAAACCCTGCGCACTGCCTTAATTGTTTGAATCATGTATTTGAACGATTTACTCACGAACTAGTCATTAACTCTTTTTGAAGAGAAAGATTCGCACCGATTTTAGTTCATCAGTTTTCAAGGCCGAGCCTTACCCAGCCCAGTTGAATAATATTGTCCGATTATTGACCTACTGATTTAGATTTGAATTTTTTTTTAAGCATTAAAATAATTTTTCAAAGATTTAAAAAACATTTTCAGTTACTCCGAGAGAGGAAATTGTCCTTGATGCTTGAAACTTTGTAAAGTTGTTATAGATTTAATACGTCGAATTATCGATTTTTGGAAATCCCAAAAAAATTTGCTGTTTAAAAAAATGTAATTTTAAAAATTATTCGATTAAACTAAAAAATATATGTAAATTAACTTCCTGAGGTGTCTTAGCTATAAAAAAAATTTCAACGTTTAAAATAACTAAAGGGATCAAATGCTCCCAAAAATCAAAAACTTTTAAACCCCAAAAATCTCAATTTTTAGCCCCCATATTTCTCAAAATAATTGATGAAAAATTTTTTGGTGGCAGTATATAACATTCTAATACCTTAATAACATCCAATATAAGAAACTTTTAAAAAATGACCGAAAACCCTGCACACAGCCTTAAAACGTGGTAGAGGTTTCTGAAATTAATCTGATGCAAACTGAAAACTCGGATCTGAGTCAGCCAAGCACTCGGGGTTTTCTACAAGAACAATACATTCTGAAAATGTCATAACTGATTTATTACATTATTTTCAAATTGATGATTGACATTCTATTCACTTTTGATCATTTTCATCCAGTTATTCATACTATTCATTTAAGCCTTGAAATATAAATACTAGCTGGCTATTGCATGAATTCTGCCTGAAAAATTATTGTATCAGCAATATTTTTCCTCACACCAGATTTTTCTGATTCACAGAAATCACCAAAGATACAGGAAGTGAAGGGAACTTTAGTGAAGAAGATTACATGGAGAGTAGTAGAGGTGGACCTCGCGGCTACATTGATCATGGGCCTTCTTACGATTCGCAACATCGCACCTCAAGGCATCATGGGCCGAGGCATCCTGCGCCATCCCATCCTCCCCATCATGGCCATCAACGCTCAATGAATCGCAGAGATGAACGGTGAGCACCAGTTTGATATATTGACTATTCTGAATCAATACACATTATATATATATATATAATTTTTTATTGTTTGTATTTTACTGTTTAAATAATATTGTTATACATTCTATCACTAAAATAATTCTGGCAACTCTTTTTAAAATAACACTAACTTTATTCATACAATTAACTCACAACAGACACCAATGATGCAAGATAATCAATAAAAGAAACATCAGTCCAATAACTTTCTACTAATAATGAATATATCTATTACAAGATTAATCCCTGTACAAAACTATTTTTTTTTTTTTTGAGGATGAAGCCCACATAGGTCTGAGACCTGTGCGTGGGTAATGAGTTGGATGATGGTGATTCAACTCTTAGTAACTATCAATAGGCCAATCAATAATTCAATAAAAAACGTTCAATTATCTGTTCAATAAGAAAGGCCTAATAAACTGTTAATAGACTCAATAACAAACTGAACATGTACTAAGAACATTAACTGTCACTGTTAATATCACACTCGAAATTCTGAATCGCAATTGTAGCACTGCGTAGTTCTGCCACAAAAAGAAGAAAGAACTTTCATATAAACTTATCACAAGTCCTGCTGAATCAAAACTGACTCACTGCTGACAAGCACAGCTCTTTTATAGAGTTTGTCATTGTTCCCGAGAGTTCTTATTCCAGATATTTCTATCAAAACGTATAAGCTGTCATCAAGAATAAGCTCGAATATACCAGAAGCTCATTTGTCATATGAGAGTAAAAGAGAGCATTGAAACAAATATAGAGAAACAACAATAGACAATGAACTTCGACTTGTCTATTTGCAACCCATGTGCAAAAAAGGCGCTGCCATGCCAGAAGTAATTTCTGGCTCGTTGTTACAATATTGTATAATTGCTACTCTTCTGTTTTTGTATTGTCTTTGTATGCAATCATTATTACCAACAAAACAGATGAATAGCAATAGCAATTATTATACAATACTATTTTAACAGTAAAATACAAACAATAAAATACATAAAAAAGTATTGTTACGGGTTCTATGTCTAAAATAACGCTGGCAACACTCAAATTTATCACTCGCACTTTATTTACACAAATAATCACAACACTCACTGATCAGTAATGTCTTACAGAAAAATAAGCAATTAAAAACAGATAAATCGATATTGTTCATCTAATAAAGAGATTTCAATAAACTGTACAAAAATCAATCTCTAAAGGTTAAAAGGCCGATCAATATTAAATAATAACTGTACAATAATATTCAAAAAGAAACTCCAAAAAAAGAACAATTAACTTACTTAGCACAAGTCCGTAATACAATAAGAACTATTTAGTAGTCCACTGATATGAATTAGATAGGAAGAAGAATTATCACTATATAGGCACAGAATACAGTAATTAATTATCAGAGAACTGTCATTACTTGTTTATCACAACAAATTTCAAACAAGACTGAACTCATTTACAAAAGTCTCCCTCTATATAATTTTCCATAATTGAGATATCTCTCGATTTTTCTATCAACTTCTACCGAATTCTAAAATAAACAATGAAAGACCTTCAGAACTTCCACAATATTTGATAAGACTCCATTAATTTCTAATCAAACAACTAGAACATTCTACAAAGTTCCAAGTAAACACCATTAAAGTATCAAGAGCAGAGTAATTAATTGCTTAGAAGAGAACCACTGTTTCTTCTTTCTCTCAATTCTCACTACAGTATTAAAAAATATAATGATTTTTTTGATGATCAGATTAGTCAAATTGATTTCATTCCAATATAAATAAATTTGGTTATCTGATGGAATTTAATAAATAAACGTCAACTCCATTTGGTGAGCGATTAGGTAAACTTATGATGTAACTATGTAAAGCAATCCTAACTCTTTATTGAAATTAAATATTTCAACTCCTAGCAGGTATAATTGTATATGGATTTCTAGAATGTGTAAAAACCTATCTACAAATTTAATTTCATATTCTCTTCGTCTTCTTCTTCCTCTTCTTATTTTTATTTTTCTTCTTCTTTTCTCCCTTTTCTTCTATTCTTCTTCATCTTCGTTTTCTCCTCTTCTTCTATTTCTATTTCTCTTCTCCTTCTTCCTCTTCGTCTTCTCCTTCGTTCATCTTTCTCTCCTCCTTTAATCCCTAGCTCTCCAGCGTTAGATTTTCGTTGACAGATAACAACAAGCAGTTGTTTATTAAATTATAATTATTATATTTAAAAAATATATCGGAGGCCTGTAGACCTATATGAACTAATATGATAATTCTATAATAATATTATTTAGTATATGCCTAAAAGTTCCCCCAAATTTAAAAGCTTTCTTACTTTCTGTTCATACAGTATTTTGTACCGCTTTCCTTGCAGAGCAAGGGGCATAACTCTCAAAATTCACTCGCCTCTTATTATGGGCCAGTATTAGCTGGAATGATTTATACGACGGATTTCATTTCCAATCGCGAAAAATGTTCTTAATGCTAAAGTGATAGCCGCGTGCCGTGTCAGGTATCTGTTAAGTCATATAAGATAAGCTACGAACTCGGGACCTCTTTGTAAGGGTGACCGATTGGATTGGCCAGCAAAAAAGACTGGTCTCTGTTGTAAAATCATTTCTCGGTGGTTCTGAACCCACTTAAAACTGTAGGTCCAATCACCATCATCCAATTCATCACCCACGCACAGGTATCAGACCTATGTGGGCTTCATCCTAAGAAGAAAAGTATGAAGAAATATAGATAAAGAGGTTTAAAAAACCTGAGATTATTTATTTTTTAAATATTTATAAAAATGCATAATTCCGCACTAGGCTCAAGAATAAAGCTTCACCTCACTAATTCACTCATCCATACATGAATACCTATTCTGGATTGATTTTAACTGTGATTGTAAGCTGATTTAAATTATTTGTCATGCTCATGCCTAGATAGATTGTTGCTAGCTCATAGCTGTATTGGATAATTTTTTGATTGTTGTTTTTGGTTTAGGGATCCATATGGAATCGTAGATAGAGGTGAAATAAGAAATAGGCACTTGGAAAAAGTTGGATACAGGGGTGGCCGGCAGGCAGGTCAGCCAGCTACATCACAAAATGCTGGTGCTTTGCGAGAGAAAAGGCCCAGATGGTTTATGGCACTCTTCGATTATGATCCAACCACAATGTCACCCAACCCAGACGCATGTGACGAAGAACTGCCTTTTTCAGAGGGGGACTCTATAAAGGTGAGCATTGCTATTTTTTAGAATTAGCCCAGTACATACTACTAGAAATTCACACAGCTCAAGTATCATTCAAATATATGTCATGACAATTATAACTAGAAATCATCTACATATATATATATATATAAGCTTATGCCTTCATGGGCCAACACAAACTACAAAAAACAAAATAGAAGCGTCAGTAGTGACTTTTCATAATTTAAAATAACACATTAAACATTTATTCTTTTCAATCATTTTCACTCTTTAATCATCTGGTTATTCACAACTTGTATCCGGTTTTTATGAACGTAAAGTTCCTTCAGTATCTCTTGACTCTAGGGTCTCTTGAAATTTAATGTATTTATATAGGCATATCAAGAGTCCCACGAGTGAAAATACACTGAAGGAACGCTCATAAATACGGCCCTTAGTCTCCTATTCAACTGGAGGCTACATCTGTGTGTTTATTTTTATTACCGTATGCAACTTACTTTCTGAACGTCATGATAATCGTGACTTTCATCTACTTGCCCACTACTGTCGTAGAATTTAATTTTTGTTTTGTGGTGAAATTGTTTTTAATTTTTCATCAATTTCGGTTGTATGTTTTATTTTTATAACCGTATGAAACTCACTTCCTAAAAGTCCTGACAATAGTGACTTTCCAGGACTTTTCATCTATTTGTCCACAATTTGTTGCAGAATCTTTTGTTTGTTCGATTGTTCGTCGAATTGCTTTTAATTTTTATCAATTTTGGTTGTTTCTTTTGTTTTTAGTTAATTTCACATTTTCGGAGTTGATGATTTAAAACTGTAATACGAGTATTGATTCTGTAACCTTCCGAATCTTGACGTTCGATTTATGTATCCATCACCATTTACAGATGTAAGTTGCTAGAATTAATATTTTAGTTCAAAATCAAAATCGAGTATTGAAATAATCGTCCAGTTCTTCGAATAGTTCTACCTGAAATAAAGGAACGAATATTAATAACTAAACCGGAATTATTCTCGAACCTTTTTGTATTAATAGCCTACTGATTGATAATAAAATAATATAATTATATGCTAACTGTAAAAGGATAGAGCCCGCACAGGTTTTGTCAGAGATATCGTTGAATTAAGGTTTTGCACAGGACTTCTTATATTGGTTGTTATTAAAGGTATTGAAATTTTATCTATTGGCTCCAGGATTTTTTTCATGAATTGTTTTATGAAATATGGGGGCTCAAAATTGAAACTTTTCGGTTTTTGGGGGCCGTGGATTTCCGCCCCTACAAGACATTTTAAACGTTTGGCAATTTTTTATAATTGAGACACCTCAGGGAGTAAAATAACTTTTTTTTTTCAATATACCTTTTTTAAACTGGAATTTTTAATCTGATTTTCAAGAATTTATTACAAAAAGTAGATGTATCAAAATAAAAAATATGTCAGTTTATTCCTCAAATGTCTTTCAATTATAAAATAAAAAATTAAAATAATTCGTAGGTGAGATCTTGCCTTCAAAAACCGAAAAAATTCAACTGCGAATCCACATATTTCACTGAATAATTGATGGAAAACAAATTTTCATGGCAAAGGATAACGTTTTAAAGCTCTAATAACATCCGAAAGATTTACCTCGGGCCACTCCCGTGTTTCGGAGGACACGTTAAACTGTCGGTCTCGGCTGCCTAAAAACAGTAGTTAAGTCACGTCAGAGGCTCTGAACTTGTTCAGGTGCGACCTGAAAACTCTGACACACCAAACCTGAACCAGCCAGGTCACACTATATTTATTATTATTAAAATTCAATACAAGAAACTTCGAAACATAATTATGTTCCAGAACCCTGTGCACAGCATCAACTCAATATTATTTGACGTACAATAGTTTTATAAGATTAATTTGAATGATTTTGCATTGACAAAATTTTTTTTTTCTATATTCCTTTCTGGAATGGTTTGTAGGCCTATTTCACTATAACATAAAGGGGTAATCATGCTACACTACTCTTTCTTATTCTTTCCAAGCTGAGTATCTACTGCTATCTTTATAGCTCTCATTGATAGAAATGTCTTGAAAAGTGACATTTCAGCTCATCGATTGGGTAATACTTATTATTTCTTGGATGGTACTCAAGCCAATAAAACTCTTGTAACGGGTAAATATCGGTATAATTGTAGCGAGCTTCAAAATTATTTCACTAATATTTTCAGGTTTTCGGAGATAAGGATGCTGATGGTTTTTATTGGGGAGAATGTCGAGGAAGAAGAGGTTATGTTCCGCACAACATGGTTGTGGAAGTACAGGTATTTTGATTTATACTACATTTAAATGCATTCCTGTTAACAGATTTCATCTGATAATTAATTGAACCGTATGCTTAACATCTTGATTTAGAATTTGCATTATTTATCTGAGGAGCTCATCCCAGACATTCATTGCAACAATAAAAGTATTCATAGGCTAGTTTGAAGTGACTGACATTTAACAAACTGACAAATATGCAGAAACAGAATTTATTAATTTTGAATTCCTGAAAGTGTTATTAATTTATACTGAAGACTTCCGCAATGGCGGATATTGACAACAGTATTGAATAGCTGATGGAAGTCGATGAATACTACTGTACAAAAATATCAGTCACCACCGGGAATCGAACCACGGACCTCCCAATTGCCGGTCGGGCGCCTTAACCAATAGACTATGGAGACCTTTCTGCACAGCAGCATTTATTTTGAACTTGGCTATATCGGCACGTATCTCACAAGTTAGTTTGAAGTGACTGACAAATTAATCTCGAAATCCTTTAACTGATATTAATTAATATTGAAGACTTCCGCAATGGCGGATATTGACAACAGTATTGAATAGCTGATGGAAATCGGCCTATGTAGAAAGGTCTCCATAGTCTAGTGGTTAAGGGGCCCGACCGGCAATTGGGAGGTCCGTGGTTCGATTCTCGGTGGTGACTGATATTTTTGTACAGTAGCATTCATCGATTTCCATCAGCTATTCAATACTGTTGTCAGTATCCGCCATTGCAGAAGTCTTCAGTATAAATTAATAGTACTTGAAGAAATTGGAAATTAATAAATTCAGTATTCATAGATTCTTGTGATTTTTTTTATGTACAAACGGTGTTCAATAAATAAGTGCTACCTACCTATAACAATTTAGATTGATACAATTTCACGTTGTGATTTATGTATTTACTGTGGTCAAAGAGTCTGTGATATAAACATGTACGTGTTTATATCATTAATTTCTCTTCAGCTATTATCCAATCCCGAATCGGCTACAGTTCAATACAAAAATTAGTGGAATAAAAAGGAGTTGATCTTCCTTTATAATGGTATTTTCTTCTAGATTGATGAATATATATTAGTACAGTAATTAATTCATATCCAAGGTTTATTTATTATTTTATTTTTTCTTGAAACTAATTGTAATAGCAATTATATTTGCAAGCGGAGTCGTAAGTTTTATTCAACTTCTGTTTTGTACTTTGTACTGTTATTGTACTCTCATCAGACCTAGTGGAAATTGTAAGAATGTAATCTTAATAAATAAATATATAAATAAATAAATATATAAATGAATGAATAAATAAATGAATATACTCTTTGTGTCTGTATAGCATTGAATCGAATTTGTTATCATACTTGTTTTCTCTGTGATTACATTTCTCACAGTCAATTTTTTAAAAATATAAGATAATTTATTGATGTACGTTTTCCTAAACTTCAACTCACATGTCTTGAATATTGCATGTCTTAAAAGATAAATATCACCTGTGATTAAAAAACCATTTAATGCAAATATATTCACCACAGAGAAAACTTTCAGAATGTCTATTGCTTGGTTTAAAAAATGAACTTCAAAGAAGCATGAACAAATCTCTTGGTTTCACCAAGAACCTTTTTTTGAGGATGAAGCCCACATAGGTCTGAGACCTGTGCGTGGGTAATGAGTTGGATGATGGTGATTGATGAGCTGGACCTACAATTTTAGGTGGGTTCCGAACACCCAGATTTCAAACTCCTCAGAAAACATAGTACCGCTTAATTTAATAAGAACACGACAAGGGCATGAATAATACTCATGTTGTCATAACCACTAAAATTATTAACATACGAGATAGTTTCGACTGTTGCGTCATTCTCAATCTCAATTAAACTCTGAGTTTAATTGAGATTTTTAGAATTTTAGTGATTGGATGATCTTCCTCTATATCAGCGTCACTAATGCCAATAAGATTCAAGATGCTCTGCTGTATTAATGGAGGAAGAAATGATACCTGTTTAGGGAATATTGTGGTTGTTCATTCACCCGATATATAGTATTCTTTGTCTATTATGTTTTATCTATTTTCTCATTTGAATATATGAATTTTCACGTTCCTTTATATCTGAAAGAGTATCACATTGTTCGTCAACATAATGCTGATAAGATATTCCATACAATAGATTAATAATTAAGTAGGCCTAGTGCATAATATCTTATAGCATGTGACTGATGTTCTTATTAGGCTTGTTTCACACATAACCGGCAGTTTGAAATCATATGATGCAATGTAATTATTCCTGTGAACGATACCAGTTAGGGTTACCCAATGCCGGTTATGTGTATGAAACAAACCATATTTGTTCAAATGTTATTCAGCCAGCTTATCGCCAGGAAAGAATGTACTGTTTTAAGCTAATTCATCTTGATGTTATAGCAAGGAGCTGAGGGTACGGCGGCTCATGGGGGCTCCAGTTCAAGAAATCGAGACAGATGGGGTGACATTTATGCGAATATGCCAGTGAAAAAAATGATTGCTCTCTACGATTACGATCCTCAGGAATTATCGCCAAATGTTGATGCTGAGGTGAGTGGAGCTCTGTTGTCGGTTGATATTTGATAGTTTATATCGATACTTACCATAAAAATAGCCTAATTCTTAGTTTAAATGACTGACAATTCAACAAACTGACGAATATACAGAAATTTTTAATTTCGAATTCTATTCGAAGTGCTATTAATTAGTACTATAAAGCCTAAAAGTACTTAGAATCCAGCCTTCAATTTCTGGTACCAATAATTAGTTGTTTAAGATTGATTTTTCACACTTTTCATAACTCAATTTCCGTATCTTGAGACCGAACTATGTAATATTGATAAAAGATTTTATTCAATAGATCCCCTATCAGTATAACCTTGGGACAATCAACAAGGCATTCATATTATCTAGTTGAAATTATTTTTGTTAAATGATAATGTGATTGTAATGCATATAATACTTGCATGCTGAATGAATTATAAATTGATGTTGTAGTTCCATATAATATTTTTACTTGATATTCAAATATAAATAATTATTGAAAAGAAGCTTTACTTGTGAATTAGTAATAAGTGTTGAATTCACTAGTAGAGTATATTTTCAATGAATTATAATTAATAATTTAAAAATGCTTTGTAATAGAACTTTCTCAATTTAATAATGTTTTTCTCAATATTTAATTCAATAATTTGTGAAATTATTGATAAAATTATTGAAGTGGGTTGATTAATAACTTTGGGTGAAACCTATTAGGTAATTTTGGGTAAACTTTAGGGTCCTAAATAGTATCTGACCCCGAGTCATAATACAACTCTGTACAGATTTTTTGTGCTACTGAGAAAAATAGTCCGCTGTGGTAAAAAACAGCTACAAATTTATGAAAAATTAGTACGCTATCTGATCTGGTAAAACTCATTTCTGTTGTGAATTTACTCTCTTACTAACTCTGAATATTGCCTCATAGATATTGCCTCTTACTAACGCCAAACTTAACCAGACCCGAGATCTACTTGATTCGAATTTTCGTGTTGGACAGAAGATTTTAATTTAATCAGAGATTTTGAAAGAAGTTCAATTTTGCAACATTGTAATTTTTATATTACAATTATAGCTGTTAATTATATAATTAAGTTATAAGTTGACATTATCATAAAAATAAATATTTGTTTATTTCAAATGTGAACTCACATTTGTGCCAATTTCAGAAAAATATTTTGAGAGCCGTGTAGATAGCATAAGTTAGTGGCCCTAGAGCGCAGCATTCTATCAAGGATCAGTGATTTGATTCTCGAGAATTGGCTGGTTAGATCTCCATTTATATACTCTTTGAACCAAACATGATGTTGAAGTCTGAAGAGTCAGTCACCTACAATCGAAATCGGCTATGGTACTGTACATGAAAATTTCCATTCAAAAATTGAATGGAAATAAATTTTCCTCTCTTGATTATCCATTGTGCAACGAAATTCTCCTGATCTAGGATTAGTTTGACCAGTGATCAAGGATTAAAATAATATCTTGATTGGTATTTGTCCCATTAGTCTTTGAGAAATTGTCCTTTGAAACGAGTCCTTGAGAAATTAAATATGGTAGTCGGGTTTTAAACAAAGCGAGGAACAAATAAATCCTTTCTACTATTATAGGGCAGAGCATTAATATGTTTCGAGATAATACATTAATAATGCGCTATTAATTGAGGAGGAGCTATTTTGCCCAGCACTTATTTAATTTTTTTGGTCAATCCGAAGTTAAACTGATGCATTTTTTTCAAAACCCGATGTATTTTTTCCAAAGAAGTGATATATAAATTTTAAAAAACTTTGTATCTTTCTAGCACAGTCTATGCATTAATGTTTATGTAATGATTGTATTTTGACTGCTTTAATGACATAAGTGAGATGTAGATTAGGACAGGAGTGAAACTACGAGTGGCTTATAGGCAAAATATAACCGTTGCATACAATATTTTATCTTCGATTACCAATATATTACGTTTAATTTAACTTACTAAATAATCGGATACTATTTACCCACACTAACATAACCTGGAATAAAGTAAGCTGTATTGACATGGCTCTCCAACCTATTATGTTCACTTAATGAAATAATGAAATTTATTCCTTCCTAAACAATCACAATAATTTTCAAAATGAAATGCAGGAAATCTTTTGGCCACATTTTCCAGTATTCGTGGCACAAACTTTATAACATTGTTATAAGCATTCAAAAGATGCTTAAATTTGCTATTTGAATCGTAGTGTGTTGAACAAAGCGAGGGTCTAGTGTGTTGTGAATACACTGCAGGTGGAGTTGTCGTTCAACACGGGAAACATAATCTACGTTTATGGCGAGATGGATGACGATGGCTTCTACATGGGTGAACTAGATGGAGTCAGAGGTCTGGTGCCGTCTAACTTCTTGACGGAAGCTCCACCTGATTATTCTAATCAAGGTCAGGGTCAGGGTCAAGGCCAGGGCCAAGGCCAAAATAGTCAAGGTCGTAGAGGTCAAGGCGGCTCGGGACCTGGTGCCCGAGGCCCTCCTCCCCCGCCCAGAGACGTGATGCCACCTCGAGGTGATCAACGCGACCGCCGGAAAGGTAAGACCCTGTTTCAGATTTAAACAAACGTCTATGTTCTATAAGGCAAGAGCATTTCAAGTTGGTGGAACTTTTGTCTTATTCTCATTATTCTTATACAGGTTGTCAATGTGTATCTGTGTCAATGTCTATATTGTTTCATGAGAAATGTTTCGTTTCGTGTTTTTTATGTAATCTGAAGTTAAAAATGCTTTGTAGGCGTGTCCTGGAATTTTTTAATTATTATTTATTCTATCCATTACATTTTTTTTCTTATTTATAATGTACATTCATTTTTTTAAAGCTTTTTGGTTGATCGGTAGCGAAAATTGTCTGATAAATTTCAAACCCGAATAAGGGGTTTTTTACTCCAACCTCTCTCTAGTCTTTCTTTTCAAAGTCATAATGCACTCCCAAACATTACGTATACATCTCCACATTTCCAAACTAACACTAATTTCAGCTGTAATTAGGAAAACTCTTTGCAGTAAACAATTTAACTCTGCCTTCCACAAAAATAATCCCAACCAAGCATAATAGAGTAGAATTTATTGTTCAATTATTGCCAAAATTAACTTATACATGATGCATTCAACAAGTAAGATACATTTGTTCCTATAAACTAGGATGATAACTTTCTTTACCTAGCATAAAACCAAACTAGCATATGAGAACCAAACCCCTTCTTATTCACTCTTCAATAACCAAATTGGTTATTGGACAGTATTTATATGTTCAATGATTTCATGCAAATGACCTTACTCTAGATATTGCTAACTAGCAGTCCCAGATAAGAGCTAATGTGGCTCAGTTTACTTTTAAGCTGAAAGGTAGGTCGCACTCATATTACTGTTTAAATTCAATTACGGGGAATCCAATCTCACTAGGCGTCAAATGTACAGGAAAGTAGAATCCAATCTGCCGAAAAATCAATCACATCTAGCTAAATCTATACAATTCACAGGAATCTAAAATAATTTATATTTTTCCAACTTCAAATGAAAAAATGAACCGCGTTTCCAATCCACACGATATATATTTTTTACTAACGGGCTCTGGTAATAAATATGACAATAATTTCAACAAGTAATTCGATGTAATGTTTAGCAGTGTTTATTGATGAATGAGGTGAAAAACTCTTGAACTTATCCCCCAGAACAAACCCAGTACAAGCTTAATCATACTCTACCATCAACCTTGAATCCCCAGCCCAACTTTTTAGGCAAAATTGTAATATTATTTTTATTAAATTAACAGGGAGCTTCTTTTCATAAAGAAATTATAATTGCTATCATTTGAATAGGCAGGTCTTGCATTATTAAATAAACAGCAGCCAAGAAGAAAGCAAACTAAATTATCATTTCATTAGTTTGTAATTGTTATATTTGGGTAATTAAGATAGAATAAACAGCTTATTAGTCTCTAACTAGGTGCTAGCTCAAATAACTCAAAAAATAGAAGGAAATCAATCAGTACTTGAATGCAAACTAAGATATTTTAAATATAAATTTAATAAGATTAGAGATTTATATAATCTTTTAACCAATTTCATATCCAATAAATTAATACAACCATCAACAAAAAAATTAGATATATTTTAAGTGATCAATGAAAACTGAGATATCTAAAGAATGAATATTTTAGCATTCATGGAAGAAATTTCCACTGGTGCTTTATATCCAACCTGTATCAAGTTCTAACTGTTTTTGGTTTGTTAATGATATAAAAAACGGTATTCTGTAAACCAAGAAATAAGGCAAATGGCTGAATCTATTAAGCCCTTAAGGCTGTATGCATGGTATTTGGTCATAATTTTTTTTCGAATATTCTTGTTTTGGATGTTATTAACGCTTTAAAAATGTTATCTATTGCTTTGATAATTTTTTTCATCAATTATTTTGTGAAATATGGGGGTTCAAAGTTGAAATTTTTCGGTTTTTAGGTGCAATTGATCTCACGAGTTATTTTGAACTTTTGGTGACTTTTTAAAACTGAAAGACACCTTGAGGACAATTAGATTTTTCGAAATACATTTTAGATTTTTAAAAATTTATTTTGAAAAAAAATTGTTTAATTGAAATAACAAATATGTTATTCTACTCCTCTAGGCGTCATACAAAAAAGTCATCAAGAGTTTAAAATAACTCTTAGGTGAGGTAAATTGCCGCCACAAAAACCGAAAAATGTGAACTTTGAACCCCCATATTTCATGAGATAATTGATGGAAAAATGTTTTACAGCAATATATAACATTTTAAAGCCTTAATAACATCCAATACAATAAACGCAAAAAAAGAAAATTATGACCAAAATCCCTGCATACAACCCTTAAGGGCTTGAACGATTCAGCCATTTGCATTATTTCTTGGTTTACAAAATACCGTTTTTATATCATTAACAAAACAGAAAGAGTTACAACTTAATAAAGATTGGATGCAAAGCAGCAGTGGAAATTTCTTCCATGAATGATGAATTATCTACTCTTTTGCAGTAGGCTACCGTACCGGTATTTGAAGGGTGGGTGATACTGTTATGGCACTGTTACGCCAGCTCCTCAGCCAGCTTACCTGGTGTAATTTTTGCGTGGTGCCTATACTAATAAGTCTTTTCCTCAATCCACGTACACTGCATGAGTTGTACCAGTTAGTCTACTCACAGAGCCTTCTCATTCTGCTTTATTTGATACCAGTGCTTGCAATTGTGGACTTTCTTCTTCTGACGCTCTCACTCATTCTCTCTTCGCATTCACTCTCTCTGATTCTTGCACTATTTTTTCTCTTTCTCATAAATATAGAGCTCTCCAAGATCGATGAGATTTCAAAGTTGCATTTTAATGTTTGTAGCTCACATCTCTTGTAAATCATTCATAATTTTAACTGATTTACTGTAGATTCGGCAATATTTGATTATCCAAATATGTAGCCTATTCACCTAAAACGGGTTTTCCATTATATGTGAAAAGTTTAAAGATTTCCTTTTGAGCCAAGACGCTTTTTGTAAAACTATCCCACCAATAATCTTTTTGAACTCTTTTTGAGCTGTTCTCAATGAAAAAGAAGATATTTTATTTTTTGGCGAGGATGATTTGAGAAAATAGGTACCGTTATCTAATATTTTTGATCAGCAGCAAGTCAACATTAATTTAGTGGATGAGAAGATGAGTCTATTGTCAGGTCAGGTAACAGACTACCTTGACAAAATGTTGATTTTCTATATTTTATGTCCCATAAAAAATCAGTTTTAGTGAAAAATGTGGGAGGATATCTCGGAAATAATGTGGGAAAATTTCCATCACTATCATGAAAAAATCACAAATATACTCTCATTCATCCATGATTTTCCGCATGGTAATTCCTCAGTTGATCATCTTTTTCTTATTATCTACTTCATGTATTCTCATAAATTTTAATCTGGTGGTTATGGTCCAGCAGTGAGTGTGGTGTTCATGCTATCGTGATGTTCAGTCACAAGCACTGAAGACTGCGCTTAGATGAGTGGCCTTGTTTCTTTGACTTGATGTTATAAGCTTTATTATCACTTATCCGGTGGTTCAGAACCCACATAAAATCGTAGGCACACCATGTTCCCCATAACATGGCTCAAACAGCGGGGTTGAACTACCTGTGAGTGTCTCCCCATCAATTGAAGCCATACGCTCTTATTATCATCATTATTATTATTAATTATAATCTCGCTGTTAGGAAAGTATTTAGTATATATGTGGCTTGAAATGTTCTGTTTCAATTTTGTTGACTATAAGGCTTAAAACTGGGTACAATGCAGTCAATCTTTTAGTTATTTTTATTTCATTATTTATGTTCTTAAATCCATTACTATCTAGATTAATTTAATGATTATCTGGAGCCTAATTATACGTATAATTTCATCAGATGAACATCAGTTTCTTCCTTGGAAGCGTTTTTTTGTTGATATGTTAATAAACTACAGTTTACGCACCCATCCATTTTCTCAATTTGCATAGTTTTGGATAGGTATGAAGTATGACATAAGTGGAGGACATAGGCTCTTAAAAATTCTCGAGGATGAAGCCTATACAGGTCTGAGACCAGTGATTGGATGATGATGATGATTGATGAACTGGATCTACAGTTTTTGGTGGGTTCCGAACCACCGGGAAGAGATTGACAGCAGAAACTTTTGTTGGCCAAGTCAAAGCGGTCAAATTAGCATAGCCTTTAACAAAGTGTTTTAATTAGAATATGTTCTTTTGCAAAGCGAATGTTCCATTTGCAATAATAATTTTCTATTACAAATTCTTCGCAGTCTAGTTCTACTATTCCATCTTAAGTGACTCATACCACCATCATGATTCCATTATTATAGTCCCACAACTTTTTTGTTTTTCAAGGGTAGGCTACTACTGTACATTACAAATCCAAAACGCTCATTCTTATACTAGATTCTGAGGTATCATTAAGCTTGAATAATTTTTATGCACACTCGCATGTAAAATATTCAATTATATTCTACAATTTCATTCATACTGATACATTGGCATGCAAAATGAAAATATTCGAAGGCATTCGATGATATTTAATTTTGAATAATGACTAATCTTATTTATTTTTTTACTAGTTGCAAGGCTCGTACAGTGGAATACTTCTATAATACTTTATGGAAGAATAATTTGATTGATAGATTATTAAATACTAGATTCAAAAGAAGCTCTTTTGAGCCTACATGTACTTCTCGTTTTAGCATTGCCTCGTTACTTCGAGAAATAAACTTCACATTTTCAAAACAGGGGAATGTAGTTAAATTATTCCAAAATAATTTTTTTGTATGTTGATATTTTGTGGATATGGAGCACAGAGTCATTTATTCTGATTCTAGTACAGTACATTTCAATTTTCAAAACGTACCCTTTGAGAGTTCTACTCTCTTTCAGGGCTTTAGGTTTCTGGGTGAACGTTAATTTCTTTTGGAAGGCATGCAACTCTGATCTTTCTCATCCTCAATCTATTAACTAGAGTTATTGAATTTTTAGAATTAAATCGTTAAATATCTTTGGAATCTTTGGATTGTATCAAACTCGTAAAACGAAAGTTTGACATTGTTTACTTGACTTATTCTTTCTGAGTTTCTTATAAACTTAATCCTCTGCATCTTTTTCAATAAAACTTTTTACATATACCGGGTGATTACAAAAGAATTACTAAATTATGATGGGTTTTAATTACAAAACGCAGATACTAACCCACTAGCACTCTTGACCATTTTTAATAAGGAATGTTAATTTAAAGTTTTCATAAATTATCAAAAGACCATATACATATATATTTTATAAATGTTCAATGTGACCGTCACCAGAAGCCCAAACGATGAATATAAGGCATTCAAATTTTTTCCACACTCGTGAAAACATCAGTGGACCTACAGTCTTGAAAATCACATCATTTTAAAGTTTGAAAATAGTTCTGAAACATTTGTATTTATTATTCTTGTGTATCTCTCATAGAAAAAAAGTTATAAAGATAAGCCAAAAATCTGCCAGAAATTTTAATTTTCGTTTTTGGAATATCATAACTTTATAAGCTAAAATATAAATTTTGGAAAAACAGTTCTAGAAAAAGTTGTAGAGAAATTTAAAATGAACATTTAGAAAAAATCAATTGGATATTTTGAACTATCACCAAATTGCAGTCGATAGAGTAAAACTTTAAGAGAACGCCATCTCTTTTTTTAGGCGAATAAGCACGAGTTCAACTTATCACCATCGATATTCTTATTCTGTTATTCATATGGAAGAGATAGACACTACTCCCACACTTGTATACTCACTAAAAGGACTCTTAGGTCCTTAGAACTCTATTTGGTCCCTCCTGCCGGACTAGTGGGCAAAATTCGATTACTTCAAAGTTTCCGTTTCGGTTTCTGGTGGCAAAACCTGAACATTTAAACTTTCAAATAAAATATAACTGAACGATGAATATAACTATTGTAGTGAATAATATCAATGCATTGAACATTATCATAAATACTTTTGATCATTTATACAAATATTTCATTCGCTTTCTCATTTGAATAGTAAAAGAATTTTGTAAGTATCAGCGTTTTATGAATTGAAGCCCTTCAAAATTGGAACATTCTTTTGCAATCACTCGGTACTACTGTTTTTATGTATTAATGAAGTAGAAAATAATGTATCCATAAAGATCTTACTCATAAATTATTAATATAATCATAGTAGGCTACCATTTTTAAATTGAAAAGTTTTCAAAATTTAGGGAAGTTATAGCCGTGAGCCGTAGCAGGTATCTTTTCAATCAGATAGAGGTAAGCTGCGTTCTCCTGAGTCCTCTTTGTAACGGTGGCCAATTAGATTGGCCAGCAAAAACGACACTGTTCTCTGCTGTAAAATCACTTCCCAGTGGTTCGGAACCCACCTAAAAAAGTAGGTCCAACTCATCAATCACCTTGATCCAACTCATTACCCACGTACAGGTCTCAGACCTATGTGGGCTTCATTCTAATAAAATTATATACATATATAAATATCCTATTCATGATTCTCGTGACTCAAAATAATGTAATTGCAATTTTATTTTTAATTCACTAATTTAGTCAATACCGTTTGACAAATTGATAAACAATTTAAAACATTGCATACAGTATGAGCAAATTGAAGTGATCATACTTACTGGAAAGTCAACTCTTTCTCTAATACTTAACCAATTACAGATGGTATCTTATAACTATTGATGCATCTGGTTTTATCAAAGAATGCACTGGGACTCTCTTTTACCTTTTTTGCCAGCCATCTTTATCTATTAAATTGATTCCAAAGCAGCTTGTTATTTAGCTGTTATCGCTGCCACACTGATAGCCACACCTCTCCTATTCATTACAGATAAATCACATTATTTCATTCTCATTTCTAATATGGAAATCTCATTTCTAATAATAGCTAGAAAACCCTTTCCAAGACAACTGTTTTGCTACCATCAACGTAAACATAATGATAAAATTTAAATTTTGAAACTCAATTGATTACGACAAATCAAGATTGTCCTCCACAATGATATTGCCATTACTTATCCATCTCAATGATCTGATAAACAATACTAACATAATCTATGGACTGTAGATATATATCAGTTACAATAATTGTACAATTTTCAAAAGCTGTACAGTTTTTATAACTGCCTTGTGTGAATTACAGCTCACATTATTAATGAATCAGTCCTTCTTAAATCTTAATAATTTAATGGGAATAATTTGCCTGTAATTTCTTTTTTGTTCGTTTGCTTTATTTGAAATGCTGAATTTAGTTTTTTATTTGCATGATAGTAGCATGAATAGAATATGAATGTATAGCTTTAATGCATGTCAGTTGCCTCATTACTTGTATGGATCTCAGGATCATATATATCTTACATTATCTTTAAACTTAGTTTTTCCACGCTCATAGATTTATTTTATGATTCTCGAAAAAATTAAATTCTTCCATCTCTTCCTGTTCACTCGATTTATTTTATTGTTTGATGTTTTTGAAACTGTTTACTGACGTTGAAGTGTCAGTATGTATCATACAATACATTTAAACAGTTAATTTTTGGTAACTTTGTATGAGGTTATAATTTGGAAGCTCCGACACAGTATTAACGAGAATTATAATATCATCCACAGTTTAGGTTCAAATGACTTGTATGATTAATTTTGAAAGAGTATCATTATGAAACATTCAAATCGTGTTTACAAAAATTAATATCATGCTACTTTATCATAAAAATTAAAGAATCTTATCCTTGAATTGAAAGATCATTAAACAGCTAGTTGTTGTAATCATGATCATTAAAAGTCAATGAGTTTGATGTGATTGCAGATTCTAGAGCAACATTATTATACAGTGTAATATGTGTTTGAATAATCATAGTTTGATGAGCAATTTTTTTCAAATATAGTGTTCCCCATCTCATGAAACAATACATGACAAAAGGTCAATAAAAGTTAATTCGAATTAATAAATTCCAGCATCAATCTCTTTAAGTATAAAATGCATTACTGTTTGATACGAATTTGCTTTAATTCTTTCTGTCTCGGCTTCATTAAACTCATAACTTCAGTTAACTTTCCAATTCGTATAATTCCAGCTACTGCAACTAGTACTTTCTTAGTAAAAGCTTTGATTTCCAGAATGACTGCAGCTTTATAGAAGTTCATAGTATGTGGTAACTCATCTTCTTCTTTTCACCACTGAAGACTCCTCACCAAACTCTATACTTTTATCCTGATTCTCTAGCCTGGTGCGCTTCACTTGATGCATAGTGTTCAGCTCTTCACATAATTTATGTGGTCGTAGGAGCATGTTTGAAGAAATAAATATTTTTATCATCAACACTGGACTGTTAAGTCAAACCATTAGATTTCTAAAACCTGGTGGATCATTACAAAATGCTCTTGCCTTCGCAATAAAACAGTCATTTCTGTATTTCAAGTCATAATCATGCTATGGATGACATTTTAATTGTTTAACATTTTCAATTTCAATTCAATTTATTTTATTCCATACATATACAAATTTACATCAATATTTTGAAACATAATATCAAATTATACTAAAAAATAAAATACAAATCTACAATATTATTTGTTCTCAAAAATTTATGAAATAAAATATTTAATATTTCCAGCAAAAGCATTTGCTCGTCTGCTGGTAACCATCACTTAATTTAAGCTCTAGACATAAGAATATCTTATCTTTGACATTTTCTAATTCATTTCAATGAATTAGATGCAACGTGCTATTTATTTTTATACATTTCATCGTATTTTGAATGACATGAAAGATCATTTTAATCGTGTACACATATGTGCTACCCAAATAATAATAATAATAATAATAATTCTATAAAGTAGCGATAGAAAATTGAACTTTACAGATAGATGATTATATTCCTATTAGTATTATCAGAAGCTCCATTATACTGGTGTTTCTTCCAAAGATAGAGAAAAATGTAAATCTTACCCTTTGATAATGTTGTATTTTACTGTACATTATGGCTGTTGTCACATTCTGTATTTAGTAATAACAGTCGTGGCAGGAAATGTCTAATTACTTGGTGCTATACAGGTAATATTAAAAAAAAAATTGGATTTTCCTTTGTGAGCAGGGAATTTTTATAATATTGTTCATTTATTTATCCATTCATTAGAAAAACACAATCAATCAAATGTATCAAGCATAATAACTGAAACGCATTTCATCTATTAAAGTGTGGAATTTTAATTGTACAGAAAATGTTATTGAGAATAAATGCGTAGACTTTTCAATTAAAACTGGAGAATAAGAATAATTGAAAAAATATTAATTTGATGAGCAATCCAATATTGGGAAAATATTCATTTGCTGAGCAATCTAATGTTGAGAGAACTGATTTTTGCCATTTTATTTTTCAAATATTTCAACTGAGCAATAAATTCATTATCGTACGCTTATTGTATACTTTATTGTTTCTTATGATTTCTCAACTTGATTTGCAAATATATTCTCGTTGCTACAATCTAAAACTAATAATTGAAAGAAAAATAGGTCTGAAAACACCTTGTCGCAGAAATGAATACGGTGGAAGATTTCAGCAACCCCCAAAAATTAGCTTAATCTTAATTTCGTATCACCTCTATTTAGTACATAAATCAGATGTTTTTCTATTTTAAATAAGCTGAGTAATCTTATTTGAAGTTCTACAAGTCTGTAGCTACATTAAGCTACCTATAGGACGAAATTGGTCTGAACCAGGCCAATCCTATTCCTTTCCAGGTTTGAATTGGATTAATGTGATTAATTGTCCATTGAACAATAAAACTTGTAACATTAATTCTGAAGATTTAGAATAACCTATTGGCCCAAAAACACACTCCAGCCTCATGAAATCGGCTTTTATTAGGTCATTACACACTTTCACTTGCTATTAGTGTGTGGTTAGATATTAAATAAAAATTCAATTTTATTAAGTTATGGGTGTTTTTTTTACTATTTGACTAATGTGTTTTTACCATATTTATTTTCACAAATGTGGTCATCTCACATTTTATCTACAGAATTAACTTCTTCAAAGTTGTAACTTCTTCAAAGTTGTAACTTCTTCAAAGTTGTAACTTCTTCCTACCAGGTCCTGAACTGTCTTTTTTTTTAGCTGTGCACGTAACCGTATCTTGCATGCTACTATTCAATTCAGAGCTGGAAAAATGTTTGCATTTTTCATGAATGACTTGGAGACTCATATAATAGAGTATAGAGTAACAATAATAATCACTTGACAATTCAACATTTCCTAGTTTCCATTAACATGCACTTGCAACATACTCATTTACAGTTTAACATTGTACTTTAGTTACTCATTTGAACTATCGTATACCTCAACTACGGTACCTCAAAGCCTACGGCATTGGAAAAAATAATGAATACATTTACAATACACAATTGATATTTACTCAGTTTTAACCTACGTACATTCCTTTTTAAACAGTTCGGTATCTCCATTATTTTGTCTCTTGCTTTTTATTGTTCTTATTCTGATAGATTAAATCTCGTCAATATTTTACAATAGTATAGACAGACAATCAATGCACAGTTATTTTCATTCCCCATAAATCTCAATAACTTCCACTTCCTTTTATCACTCTATTCCTTGCCAATTTCACTATCCTTTCAATTAGACTTTACCAAATATTTGTAACCCTTCCTTTGGTCTCGTCAAGGCCTTAAAAATGGAACAAGCACTAATAAACAAATTGCATTATTTTTCAAAGCCTTTAGAATCCTCTTGGCATTTTTATTAAAGCCTATTAGTCTCGAAAAATATTTCATCTACTTACTTATTACAATTCGTATTATTCTTTAACAGAAAAAAAACGGAAACAGGAGATGAAAAAGATAGATAAAGGGCTTCAAGAGTCAATGAATTAAGTATCAGAGACTCAGACCAAGTATTTCCTGAGAAATCTTACGTGTTTCAACTTAATTTATTCTGAATAGATAACAGATGACAGATTATCAACAAAGCAAAAAAAAATGTTTTGAATGTAAAAGTATTACTAATGTACGTATTAACTATAAACAAATAAGAAATTTGAATTCAAACTGGAAAAAATAAACATGATGTAGAACACTGCAAAAGCTCTCTCAACTCTTAAATATAGAATAATGACAAATAATTTAGAATATGATTGACTTTTTAATAACAAATTCAATCCATAGTGAAATAGTTATGTCCCTATTTTATTTATTGTGATTTAAAATTGCTTCAAATGAATGTACCAGTGTAAAAAAAGAGAGTATATAATTGGCTCCTTATAAGCTGTTCATTTCAATTAAATATTGTGTAGTATTATTTATGAGTGACGCCATGCACCAAAGATTCATGATCCATGAGATAATGTCCCCAAAAATTAAGTATAGATAGATAATCACTTGGTTTCTTTTCATAAAGAACAATTGAGTTGCTTTATTTGAGGAGCTCGTGACTGATTGAGGAAATCCATGCTTACATCTAAGAGGATTGGAAATAATTATTAAAATTTAATTAATAATTTATTAATTAATGATAATTATTATTATGGGAATTAGTACGTGCTTACATCTAATAGACGGTTACATGATCTACTACCCTCTTTTTTTCTATTTTGAATATTAGTAATATCATACATACATCATTGGTATATCTTTCTAATTTAATGAAACTGCAGCTTATAATAATAATAATAACAATATTGCATACCACCTTTTAACACATCTATATCTATATTTTGATGTGATATCTTTATCTATATTTGAGCATATAACATATGATAAAGGCCTGGTGCTTTGTCATCCTTATACTTACATATGATATTATTTATTGGTTCATCAATAAGTTATGCACATCTAAAGATAGGTATAATAAAAATATTCAGAACTTTCAATTTGTATGTATTTTACAATTATTTCCAATAAGCTTGAATAATAATGTGTTCCATGACCCTGTTTTGAATTGGTCAACTATTTCAATTTCAAATTTTTATTTAAAGATTTGTGCCAGAGCCAACCTGTGGTATCTAGTTGAATTTTATTATGAATATTTTTGTTCAGATGAGTGCATCTCAATATAGGAGACGTGGAAGGAATATTATGAATGTAGCTTCAGTTTCTTGGAATTGATGCGATTGTTTGCTTAGTCTATCACCAGCTATTAGTATTTGCCAGTGTCTGAAAGCTCAACTATGTTGGAAAGGGTGAAATTAATTTTAATTGTTTCATTTGATAAATTAATATAGGAAGGTGAGCAAATTGTATTTTCATGATGTTCTTAAATAGTAACTTATCCTGACCGTGTTAAAATTGGTGTGGTACGGTATAATATATGTTTCAGTGCGAGATGTACTATTTTAATTTGTCTGATTGGTGTGTATTGAGGCCGTTCCACTTGTTTTTATGGGTAAGTGATTTTGTCCTGTTTCAATGTGTCAAAATGGTGTATGCAGATCTGAACTGTGCTTTTAAATGTTTTTCTACCCAAGTTTTAATGTTGGTCATGTTTCTCTTTAATCGAGCTTCATGCTGTTGGAAAGATACAGCTCAAATAAGTTCCCAAATAAATCTGACCTTATTATTTTATTTATACTTATCTATTATTTACGGAGGTAAATAGAACGTTTTTGTCTTGTCTTGTCCTTATGAGAGCATGTTTCCGAAGTGACCTGCTTTCTGTATATATTAAAACTATCGATTTTATGTTTCTTTATTTTAGGTAGATGATAGATATGTGTTTTGTTTTAACCACAATAAATAAAATTAAGTAACTACTCTATTGAAACAGGACAAAACACATAATCTCAACACAAACGGTGCATCCTTCACAAGTACATCAAATCAAAGAGAAAATGAACGGAGTTTGACACAATTTATGACTCTATAGTTTAAATATTTTAAAACATGTTCTGATGATACACATTTGATAACACTGTGCCTTGAAAACCTATGGTCGTACAATTGCTTTAGAAAACAAACAAAAACTTCTCATAATCATGTCTAATCTCTCAGACACTGACGAACATTATTCATAGCTGAAAGCATGCTCTTTTCAATTTTAAACTAAACTTTTTTGATGACATTCATATCCTGCTGTATGATAACATTCTATATTTTGATTTCCAATTCAATTACTTGTTCACTTGAGAAATTATCGAAACTATTTCCTCTCTAGCTTTTGATTTTTTGTTAACCTTACTGACATATTTTATGCAATAAATTGGCGATTCTTTTGATTATCACCACCACCTGCAGATAATAATTTTGTGGGGCTACCTGACTGTCAATTTTATAAAAGTGCAATTAGAAAGTACAAGAAAATATATTATATCAAACACGGACAAAAAAAATATATTGATTCTCTTAATTATATCAGAACATAACTTTTGTTAGACTGGCCAGCAAAAAGACTGTTCTCTTACTGTAAAATCACTACCCGGTGTTTCGGAACCCACCTAAAACTGTAGGTCCAACTCATGAATCATCATCATTCAAGTTATTACCCACGCACAGGCCTCAGACCTATGTGGACTTTATCCTCCGAAAAAAAATGTCTTTTCTGCGGTTTCAATGGCTGCAGTTATTTGTTATTTTTGTTACTTGTACATGAATTGGTTGTCTTCTTAGACGAAGTTGAATACATTGTCCAGCTGGGTGAAGCACAATTCACATTCGCACCTACTTGATCAAGAATCTTGGATGAAAAATTTTGTACCTACACTGTATGGTACAGTTTCAATGGATTGGCCCCGGAGGAACTAATAACAGGCTCGTTTTCACTGAATTAAAGTTTTCCTGGGAACAAATATTTATGAAAAAGAAGAAATTGTTGACCATAGTGATATACTTTATAAATATTAAAATAACAGTTTTGTTGGAGTTTGAAGTGATATTAATAATCAATATTATAAATATGTTTTGTAGCTCATTAGAAATATTAAAGAGCTCGACCCAGAAAAGTAAACTTACAACAATATGGTTAAAAAGTCTCTGGAGTTTGTAATATTGAAACCCTTCAAGACAGGGGTATTTTTTGTAATCACCCGGTATAATAATTTACAACACTGATGAGCATATTCTGCAATCTATATCTGGCGCGCCTGTCTTTGCATTCGTCAATAAACCTGTCCTTAATTTGAATGGTTAAAAAAATCAGTCAACTCGACTCGTTTGTAAACGAAATCTGAGCTACTCGCTTTTTTATTCCAACCTGTCTCTAAAGGCATTGTCATAACCCAAATTTCATTAATCCTGCCCCAAACGCTTATTGGATTTTAACTCTTATTAGGCCATTCCCCAAATCTGAGTTATCAGACTTTACACACGTTGAAATCTGTATTACCTATCTGTTGAAAAGCAATCAACAGGTGTTGCTCGAAATTTCTGTGCATAAACTAATCAAACATCAGAAATCAATTTAAATATACCATTGTTGTTTTACACCTTAAACTAGACTAGAAATCTAAATTCCTTCCTTGATCAGTATGCTTTATAGAATGCTGAGTTCAAACTTTGAACTTTGTAGCCAAGTTTACTGATCTATCTATTATAACTAATCCAATCGTTGGGAAATATAACTTATTCGCTGACTGCTTTTCTAGATAATTAATAATCAAATAAATAGAGGATTTAATTATTTACCAATCTTATTCCAGTCATTGTTTGTTTTTAATATGTCTCACAAAGGTCAGAAAATGCGTCAATGTTATTTTCCTACAGTTGCCTATCAAAGCGGCTATTTATGCACTCATTATAGTACGGTACGCAAAACAGCTGATTCCTGCACTATTTTACTTTACTCCAGGTGTGGCAACAGTAGGAACAATTTAATGTGTAACTCATGCTGAAAGTATCCTTACTTCAGAAATACACACAATAAAGCATTTGGGTGGCATCTGTGTATGATATGAGAAATAGTTTTTCGTCTTTTCGTTCTTATTCTGTTTTATGAAAGCGAATAGTATATTTCATTAGAGGTCATAGAGTTTTTCATTTTCAACTATCTTTTGTGTCCAATCATGCTAATTCAGCTGCGAATTTATAAAGAAATATTCTCTATTACAACGCTGTAATGCAGAGATTCTCAGAGTGTGGTACTCTGACCCCTGGGAGCCCGCGCTGATAGTCGGCTCGAAAGTGCGAAGTAAAAATTGGTTGAGTTCATTGAAGCTTTACCGTTTGCTGGTACTGTACTGTAAATGGGATTTTACTGGAAACTAAGGCTTCTGATTTGTCTGTTCAAGGTTTTTGAACTTCTATGAGTTTGGACAGATCAATCAAACGTCTCGGTTTTCAGTAAAATTCCATTTCAAATTCATAGACGTTCAAAAATAAATATTTGAATAGATCAATCTGACTCCTTGGTTTTCGCTAAAATTTCACTAACCGGTAAACGGTAAGGTCCCATGCACTCAAACATTGAGTATCTATAGTTTATTATACTCTTGTCAACTATTGATTTATCTGAGAAGACTGAAGAACCCCAGCTAAATATTTCGCTAAAAATAATAATTATAAACAAATAAAATGTAACCAAAAGTGCTTTACTTCTTGTGCCATAAAAAGCATTATTAGTTGGCTACATTGTTTAGCACAATAACTGCACTTAATTTATTATTAGTAGAGGGGGGGGATTTGGTGTGATACCCATCTGGCGGCTCTGGTGGCGCAGTTGGTTGAAGCGCTTGGCCGTGATTAAATAAAACTCTGGCTGGCTTCGTTTCCTGCAGCCGTGGGCTCGAATCTCATTCAGCCATTGATGTTTCTTATCATTCACCCATTACCCACGCACAAGTCTCCAGTCCTATGTGGGCTTCATCCGAAAGAAGATTGATGTGGAGTATTGGGCTTGGCTAGTATATATCTATGGGAAAGTTTCTGCCAAGTGGACCCTCTTGGAAAATGTTTGGATTCACAATGTATACTTATATTGAGTGTATTCTTCACTTGTGATAGAAATATTTTCATCAAACTTTTCTCTTGTTATTGATTCTTGAGTCTCAGTCCAAAATAATAATGATAAATAGACAGTAGTAGTAATATACATAAACATTTCTGAATATTTAGAACAATTTTTGATTACTTTTTATAAATTTGGTGAAGAGGCTTTCTGTTAATAGGGTGGATGGCAAAAATGAAATTAAAAATTTTTTATTCGCGAGAGTCAAGACGAGTATTTTTCCTACTCAACATTAAAAAAAAATACAATAATAATAATTATTATTGTTTGTACACATAAATATGTAACACTTCAGTCATCAAAAACGTGTTTCTGGGGTACGTGGTGGCCTAACTCTGAGAACTTCTGCATATAATAAAAAAATTATTTTTATATTATAGATAAAAAATAATAATAATCACAGATTGAAATGATTCTATCAACATCCTTTTATGTAATACAACTATTCTAATGACATGAAGCTGTTAGAGTACAATGTTTTAAAAATTAGATCGCTTTTAGTTTGAATAAATTGACTTGTCATTTCATAATCCTTATGGAAAGATACGTTTCATTATTTATATTTCAGAGAATTATATATAATTCTCTAATATATGATGTTTACAATTGACACGGCCAGTAATGGCAACTACGTTCGCTTGCACATGTTTTGCTCACTTAATAAAATATCAATTCAGTATCATTGAACTCGTTGATCAAATTAATGTCAGTGTTCAATACAGTTGACTGATTGTTTTTTATTCGACTCTAATCATTAATTATTTCGTTGATTTTCTTACTCGATCGTTTTGAGTCTATTTGAAATGGTATGACTGTAAGGCCATGTCTTTTTTCTTAGCAAACTTGATGTAGCATGATTGTCGATGTGCCTTTCTGAATTTTCTATCACTGGATCTTTTTCTTTCTAAATCTTTTCCCCCTCTGTCTATCTATCTTTCTCTCTCTCTCTCTAGATGCCTGCCCTGTTCCCACACAAGTAGACCTGCGAGAGGTAAGCACACACTCACACTATATACATATCTATAAAAATATAGGTACAGTATATATATTTTTTCATTACACTGTTGATACACTGCTCAATAATCATTAGTTTTTTTATATAACTTTTGTAGCTATATAATATTCATTGACGGTTGTATCGAAGATAAATAAATCTTCATTATTGCAGACATTATAAGAATGGAATTTAATTATTATCAGGTAGTAGAGACTTGACAAACTACATTTTCAATCGAAATAATAGTATATAATTACAAGAATTAAACTCAATGTGATCATATAGATACTTCTATTAAACCACACAACAAAAAAAACTATCTTTGTATATTATGCGTATATTTTACATTATTTATTCTCATATCTTGCAGATAATATCGATATTCTAATTCAGCCACAATATAAAAAATATTACATTCTATATCAACGGCAACATTATACTTCTATTTCAAATCCATTGGATTCGTTTGAAAAATGTTGATGCTTGATTTGATGGATGTAGTGGAAATTTATTTGCAATCCTGTTGTGTTACTTCGAATCAATGTTCAATTTTGTATACATATTTTTGCGCTCTGTAAATAATAAATATGTATCAATTATTGATGAAGCATAATAGTTATGTCAAATCGTATCTATCTGAAGAGGCTTATTATCTGTAGCATGATTGTTGTTATTTTTTATTGTTTTAAGGATGATAGAGATGGTTTGATGTTTGGATATAATGTCAGTTAAAGCATTTAATCATAGTAGGTACTTGAGAATCAAAATTCATTTCATTTGTTATTTGTGTGGAGTTTTTAGTCATGTCAATTCTATTTATTGTGTAACTCAACTAAAGAGTCTCTCTCGGTGGGAATGATGACAATGTGGACTATAGTTAATTAATTTTGTTTGAAGATATTCAGCCTCTTACCATCAAACAACGAAAATATAAGTCACATTGAAAACTATGAAATCTCAATTTTACAAACAAAATGAAGCAATATTATTAGAATGAAGCAAACTATTATTCCAATACTGAAGGATTCTGATAATTGTCATTGATTATAATTAGATAATCTTATCCAATTTGAAAGTAATACTATAATGCTAGTTGAATCATAAAAAGAAATTCCAGCAATAAAAGCAAATAAGTTTAAAGAGCAGAAGGTGCAAACTGTACTTTTTTTGAAATACTGACTACTAAGATCTGATTTGAAGTTGAAAAAGAATTTGCGAAGGAAATCATATTTTCTATTTTTTTCATCATTATAACTAATCTTTCCAGATATTCCGAAAATCCAATTTTTAAAATATTCTACTCCTTATATTTTTTTAGGACTTGCACAAGAACAATATTTTCTCTCTTTATTTGTCAGCAACACTTATTTTGGTTTTACTTTAGAATGAACAGTATTCCAACTGTCAATTTTTGTAACCATAGCTTCGACTATTTTTCTGTTAGCCCTGCTTTTATCTTTCAATGGCTATTGTCATTTTTACTAGCTAGTTCAAGCTATTGTAGTTATGCCAGTTATTTTCTCCAATGAAGCTTAAATTTGATCCATTACTCTTGAACTGCAATTTGCAGTCTAAAACATTTGTTAGAAACTGAAAGTAGTACTTTAGCAATTCAGATCTGGTTTCACATCAATAAGGGTCTACTACATGGATAATCGGGGATATGGATGGCCAAAAAATGAAATAATAATAAATGCACTGGCACACAAAATTCTGATCAATTTTAAAGATAAAAGTAACCAATGGCCTAATAAATTTTATTTTAAACTAGATAAATATCCTTCGATAGGGTGTCTTATTCATAAAATCAGGATGTAGGATGTAGTGCCAAGTTAACAATGAAAGTATTTTAATACACAAATAATAATTTATATTAGATCCCTGTGCACGCGTAACCGGATCGTCCATGTAGTCAGAGCCCAAGACGGACACACTTATGTAAGGTATGACGGACACAGTATGTATGGTTTATCTATGGCCTAATAGTTTATCTAGCTCCTTTGGCTTCTTCAGATATTCCAAGGTCAAGTGTGAGTGGTAAAGAAAGTAGTGGGAGTACCACGGTGATCTGTAATATTAATAAAGAGGGTAAGGGAGTTCAAGTATTAGGTTAGAATTTGGTAGTATGAGTGTTGACGTTTTTTTTTTTATATGCATAATTTGAATGTGGATTATATGATTGGTTTTGTCCATGTTGATGTGTGAGTCTGTGTGTGTGTGATTTGTTTGTGTGTAGATGTTCAAAATAATTTGATCTTGTTGAGATGAACTGTGTCCATTGAACCTGACCATGAATGTGTGTATTCTTCCTGTTATGTTCCGGTAAAATGCAATATGGTTGCATGGTATTACCATTATTTGATTGCAAAGACTGGTTGTGAGTGTGTTTAGTATTTTCGAGAGTGTTATTCATTTTGAGAACCGTCCAGTTCTAATTGTGTCTGTCCAATTATGTGAAAACGATACTGTGTTGCCAAATTGGCTGCTTTTGTTTCTTTCGAATTAATATTAGTTCCCATATTTGAGCTATTTTTTTTTTCAAATATAATTTTGTTAATTTTCTTACCATGAAGCTATTATGGTATACAGAACAGATTTTTTTCATTTCAATATTTTGATTTGTTACAGGATGATTTTTTGATGTCACATACATTTCAAAAACTATAGAATTTACTTGGATTCGCCACTTTCTTAGTCAGTGAAGTTTCACAATCTGTTGTATTCTCGCGAATTGAGGATCTCCAGAACCATACCCTGCAAAGTCAAAAGCCCAATTCCCAAAAACCTATCTTTGGATCTTCTCATTTGAAGCAAATACAATGGTTCTTCCCAAAAGTAATGCGTCAAAGTTTTTGTGACAACTGTAAATTACAGAAAGTGCAGATTTATTATGATGGGTATTGGCTGGGGCACCAGAGAAGGGTATTTTTGGAGTCCTTGTGGTAGCGAATCTAAGCTTTCCAGCAATATGCATCTCATTCGCTTTTGAGCTCTTAGGTTCATATTATTTATTAATTATCAAGGGTTCTCGATGCAAATTTTTGTTCTATACAACAATGTATAGAGTTGTCCCATGATAGGTTCATGAAATCATGCCTAAGAGCACAAAAGCAATTGGAATTTTGGAAAGCTTCGTCACGCCACTATCTACCACATCTAGTCTAGTTAAGGCTCTGCTAATTTTTTTTTTAAGTTCCTTGTATTGGGTGTTATTAAGGCTTTGAAATTTTATCTAATACCGTCAGAATACTTTTTCATCAACTATTTTGTGAAATATGTGTGTTCAAAGTTGACATTTTTCGGTTTTGGAGGGCAATAATTGATCTCACCTACAAAGTAGCTATTTTAAACCTTTGATGTTTTTTCTACAACTGGACGACACCTTGAGGAATAAAATGACATGTTTTCTATTCCGATCAAACAATTAGTTTTTTTTTTAATTGAAAATCGGGTGGGGGAATTGAGTTTTTATTCTCCAAGGTGAGTTCTAGTTATAAAAAAAATATCAAAAGTTTAAAATAACTCTCAGGTGAGATCAATTGCCCCCCAAAACCGAAAATTTCCAACTTCCCCATATTTTACAAAATAATTGAAAAAATTCATTTACTACCTCGATAATATCCAATACAAGAAACTTCGAAAAAAATTATGACCAAAAACCCTGTGCCCAGTCTTAATATGCGACATATACAGTCATGTGCTGCAAAATGCAGCGCATCTCTTGTAGCCTAGGTAACAAATTTTTATCCAACTTGAGATTTCAACTATGATAATTCACAAATATGATAAGGGTTCTATTAGATCTGAAACTACTCAGAGTATTTGATATTTTTCTACTCTATACAAATGTGAGTACCAGTTCGATACCATATTCTTCCTCCCTTTCTATATTTTAACCCTTTTGGTAACGGTGTTTGTAGTGTTTGTTCTGCACTCATATATATTATACTTAGTGAATGAACTTTTATTTTGTTGAATGTGAGAGCAACTGAGCAACCCAAGTCTAAGGAATTAACAGCAGCCCTATTTCTTGCCTATTGGCGACCAGCGGCTATTATGGAAACATTAAACAAATCCATAAGCATGGAATTTTGTAGATTATAAAAATCCCATATTGTCCAATTAGTAAAAATGAATAAGCTTCGGGTTGTAGAATATAGAGTTTGATCGAGTGTAAATAATTGAATGTTTTATTGTTGTGGTCGAATCTGTTGAGAATTTATTGGCAATTCAGAATTTGTGACTGTTTTTTGAAGGTTGGTAGAAGAGACAGGGAACTAGAACAGGAGAGAGAAAAAGAAAGGGAAATGGAACGAGAGTCTCGGGTGCCATCTTTGATGAGGAAGTACGTAGCGCCCCCGGCGCCTCAGCCGATCATCCAGACTGGCGCATCTGACAAGGGAGCAGCAGCCAATCAACAGCAGCAGCACCAGCAGCAGCAAGAGTCTTCACAGCCGCCCGGCGCCAACCTCATGCAGAAGCTGAGTGAAATGACAGGTGGCGATAACTCAGTCGACCACATTCTATCCAAGGGCAAAGAACTGATATTCATGAAATTCGGACTCGGCAAATGAGATTGCCTTTTGCCACATTGTCCTCAACTTAATCTCGCTCTAATACCGGTCTCTTAGACAACTACTGTTGTAATTGAGTTGAATAAGGCAAATTTTGTAATCACATAAATGCACTTCAGATATCGGTTCTGATATTTTTAGAAAATTGTAACTTGTTATAGTTTATGTAGTAGATTTATACTGTTGAATGTAAAGTCAAAATAAGTTTTATAATTCGAAATTCCGATCGAATATTTCATTTCGTAACAGAACGAATGAGATGCGTTGAAGTCATTCCAACTCTTTTTTATAGTCGTGCTGTAGTCTTGTCGATGAAGAAATTATTATAAAGACAACTGCCTGAACAAAAAATAATGTTAACTCGATCATTCTTAATCCGATCATGCGTATGGTCTGTTGAATTACTGTAGTAGTAGATTGCTATAGTTGAACATTTGTTCACTGTGAATAGATGCTGTACTTAGGTCAGAAATAATTCTACATTTTCTCTGATCCAAATCCGTTCCTTACATCAGGTATCACTCACTCACATTTACCTTATCTTTTTCAAAACAGTTTGCCCTTAGGAACCTGAAACATTCCTTAGACCCTTATTATATACTGCAGTTGTGCTCCACATTTCAGGCTAAATAACATCTGACCAGGCTCAACATGTCAGATTACATGAAGGTTTTCACATGTTTAGAACCATCAGATGATTTTCAAATCAAGTTTATTCGGATGATGTAATTTATCCTTAATTGTGGCGTGTGACTGTGACTACAGTCGCTCTGCATAATAAGGCTCTTACATGTTGCATATTTCAACTAATTTTGTTCCAGCTTCGTTCCTCAGATATTATATTCCCAACCATTTCAAACTCTACAATAGCAAAGTTCCATAAAGTATTTTCTGTTTGAATATAAAATTATAATTCGTACTGATGTGTTTTCGTGCTAATGTGTTTTGTGTCTTCAATCATATTTTGGATATTGATTACTTCAACTTTATCTATATTCTATTAATTTGTAATCACGTAAGCCCTTAGTTTGGTTTTGTAATAGGTGAACCTAGCTGTGGAGTAGATATGAGACAATTCTACTTTCGGGTGCTTGCGCAGTGGAGCTTCGATCCTAGAGCTTGGGTTGGATCATCCTAGAGTATGAGACAGAAAGGAGCTGCGAGCGATGAGCGGTTCAAAATTAATTTTTTTATTGTGTGTGATGCGCTGCGCACATGTCTGGAGACTTGTGCATGGGTAATGAGGTGGATAAGGAATATCCATGGCTGAAAGAGATTCAAACCCAGGCTGCAGGAAACGAAACCAGTCAGAAGCTTATCTAATCACAGACAAGTGCTCCAACCAACTGCGCTAACAGGGCCACCAAAATTCACCAAATTAACCAAACGATTCCACTCGACTCCAATATCACACACTTGGCTCCAGGCTCTAGTATCAAAAATCCACTGTACAAGCACCCTTACTCAGGTATACCGGAAGTAAGTTCCTTACATCAGGTATAACTCACTCAAATTCATCTTATCTGTTTCATAACAGTTTGCGTTTAGGAACCCAAAATATTCCTTACAGTACATCCTATTCAGTTAAATTGATCCAATAACCTTTAATATAATATTACATGTACTATTATTAACTCAAATACTGAACATAATAAATTATACTTCACGTATATAATCGTTACAGTAAGAATTGAAAAAGTCATATCAAACATCTGCCTTTGTCTGAACAGTATTTATAGCTTATTGAAATTAGAGCAACCTGCTTTTTATAAAATCCATTCAACTCATCATTCACCTTGATCTAATACAATATTACGAACAAACTATTTGTTCTAACCGTCGATTTCAAGCTTGAAAGTTGTTGCAATTTTTATTAAACATATAAAATATTCAATGTCACATATGTCTAGGTGCTTGAACGTTATTGAGCTTATTTTGAAATGAACACATTTGTTTTAATAATAAATTGAAATGCAAAACGGTATGTAGGGATAAAGGTAAAAGGAAGAATATTTCAATGTTTTACGAGCGATTTCATACTACTTGTCTATTATCTACTCATGTTTTATGATCTGTGGCATCATCATCAAAACAATTATTATATTCTTCATTTAATTAATATCGGAGCATAATACTATGATAAAATATTTCTTTCCATTTTCATAACGACGATTCAAAAGTACCATTAAGGCAAATTTCCCATTTTAATAGTTATTACAGCGATGGCTTTTTAATTTGCAGAGTAGAACTCAAGGAAATAATTTTTATTCCCATCTCAAAGTGTAGTTTGGTCTACAATACCAAATGATGCATTACAGTAGCCTTGTATTATTCTGCCCTCTACAGTCTGATTTTTATTTGGCAATTGTAATCGTAAGTACTCGTGATATACATACGGTACGTCAGTAGGTAGGCCTACTGTATTTCAGTTCGTGAAATTTAAAGCGATGAGTTTCTTTAACTGAACCAGTCCTCATAATCCGAATTCAAGATATCCTATATTTATTCTTTAATTATTTTCTAATTTTTTGCCGCAAAACTTTAAATGTAACATAATCATAAATCGTTCGGCACAAGTTTTGTACAGTCTTGCACACCTTTTATAATGTTTTCTACCTCATTTGTGGTTGCTAAATAGGCTCAAATTTCGGTATAAATTTATATATTTTGTATTTTGTCACGTCTCAGTTGGCACCTTAAGTTTTTACATAAGGTACATACATTAATGCATGATGATACCCTTAACATTTTTTCTGCTAAGCCGCATACTCTTTGTTGTTTCTTACAAAAATATGATTTTCATTACTTATACTGAATTTTGATTATTAATCATCTATTAGAAGAAAAAAATCTGTTGAATGTCTGTCTTATCTCAATTGTAAGATATACATTGGCATTTGAAATGAAATTTATTAATTTTTTTAAGGTATTCTTAGGCTGTTGTAGTGAAGACAACCCAACTTGCCTAGGCATTGATTTTCCCCCAAGCATGCGAATAATCTCATTCAAAACAAAAAATTATGGCAAAACTTGTCGATGTTTATCGTTAAATAATAAACAAAATTTTGGAAATTCCAATCTCTATTAAGCTGTTTGCAGTCCATATCCTCCCCGCATATGTACTCTGTTTCACACATAAAAATTATACAGGGTAGACCATTTAGTTTCCAATACTTTGTGGGCTTGTTGAACTCACAAAATAATGAAAAAGTTCCCATTCATCCGGAAATGCTTCGTTACAGAGTTGAAGATGACGGAAGTTGGCAACTAGCCCCATCAATTTACTCATTCAGAAATTTGTAGTGCTTATATTCTACTTTGGTGACGTCCTGTATGTAAAAAGAGTAGAACAAGTAAAACAAGTAAAAAATCTGTAACTACATTAGTTTTTTAAATATTCAACAAAATGTGCAATTTGGTACGAAAATGTGCAATAACTTATAAGCCGAAAACAAACACACCTAAACTTGATAAAACTAGGATTTTAATTAATCCAACCACATGAAAATAGCAAACTGTGTAAAATTAGTGTTTTATTTAATAAAATCCGATTTCATCAAATTGGGGTGTGTTTCCGGCTACTGGATTATTTGAAATTTTTTGTTCAGAATTGAATTTTCTAAAAGTTTTTTTTAGAAAATACTATATTTATTCAGAAATAGCCATTCATATAGTGAATATATTCATTTCAAACTGTAAAAAAACATGTTTTTGGGCAATTTTTTAATATCTCAAAAACGACTGTAGTTACAGATTTAGAGCTAGTTTTATTCGATTTTCAGCCTATTGGACCTAGAACCTGGTTAAATTAAAAGTAAAATGAAGGCACTAAAATGCCTGGGTAAGTGAATTGATGGAGCTATCTTGAACTAACGAAGAATTATAGACCTCTATTTACATACACGTTTTTCATTATTTTAGTGAGTACAACAAGCTAACAAAGTATTGGTTACTCTATGCGAAACACTCTGCAGACAGTGTCTGTTTCATGTTTAAAAATCTCTTATATTTATCAAGACCTGCACTAGAAGGTTATTCAGAGTCCATTTCCAGTATTCAATCATTCCCTGTCAACAGAAACTGGTGAACTAATTATGCAACTATCCATGTTAAAGAGTTTGATTGAGGAAAGCATTTAATTTTTTTGTAACTATATTAAGGTGTGATACCCTAACTATATTAGGTATACATTTCTTTCTCGATGATCTTGTGTCTCATTATGAGCATGGGGCAGACCAGAAGACCCTGAAAATGTTCAAAGTTTTTATATAGTATACTATGTAGTCTTAAATGTTTTAGTTCAATGTAGTTTAGAGAAATCTGTTATGCATTCTACTTCCTATGAAAAGTAAAATATTAGTGCTTCACATCCAGTTATATTTTCCAAAAGTTTTTTATAAATGATAATTTTTCAAATTATAAAATCCTCGAACTCAATAACTTTTTCCACAGTACGTTGTACAAAATGAATTATGAAAACAAACCCTTTTTAGGTTCTCCCTATTTATTGTCTGCTTCTGATGGTCTTCAATCGTACTCATTCAATTTGGGATTAAAATATAAAATTGATGAATTTAGTTTCCATCCATATTTTTCTTTAAAATACATTTTTTGTTATCTATTTATTTTAACATGATTTATATTTATTAATTCAAAAACTTCCTTTGTATTCAATTACCCTGGAAATTTTACATCTGCAAACCCTAGAAAAATGTTATATTTATTCAGTCAGTTGCTGCAGAAATTTATCTTGATTTCAATCACCATGCTTCTAAACTATGTTTAACATCTTATTTTGATAATGTGTATTGTACATGTACAGACGTAGCCGCGTACACCTATACGGTATATTATGTGTCACACAAATCTAAGAGCTTCTATTTTTAATCTTTCAAACGTTTTACGTTATCATTTTATCAAAAGTAATAATTTATAATCTCCATGTTTCTCAACAGTTTGTATTTTTTGTGAAGTAGCTTTAATATAAAATTAATCTTCTGAAACTGTTAAATGCCGTTCCGTTCAGAATCCTTAATTGCATTATTGAGAATATCGTCACGGTTTTCACGTTTGGAGGATGAAAGAAAGAATTTTATTGAGAATTTTTCTGTGGATGAATAACATCTTGTACACACGAGCCATTAACATTCATTCATCCATTAAGAAAATGTATAGTTATGATAATTGATTACGAAATGTAGCAAGGTGAATTGGAAATTTAGAAATGTCAGACCTAGGCGATATTTAACCTAGTTATCGGGTTTTTATTTATTTATTTATTGTGAAAAAGTTACAATGGATGTGAAGGAGCAACAGACTCAAGTCCAAAACTGCTCTCTTCACAAATTTTGAATATGTTACATTGTCCAAAACATTGAGGTTAACACAGACTGAAAATTTAGATTTGCTAAAAAACTTCACTCAAAAAAATAGCAAAATGATTCCTTTTCACCTAATGACTATCAATTTAAAAGTTCACTCGAAACGAAACACTAAAAACAGGAACGTTGGCTTATGAGTTCACTGTGTTGTAACTTCTGGTACTGGTGGTAGGAAATAAATGGAAAATGAGTTAAAATCGCTTCTCTATTCATGACAATTCTCATAAACCATGAAATGAAGGTATATTTGCAATTGTCTCAATGCATTGCAATTATTACATACCAAGTAGAGCACTAACCCTACATTAGGCACTACTCACCTAGGCTCAATTCATCCTGGTTGGTTCATTTATTTCAACATTAATACAACCCAAGAATTCCAATTAGTACAATAGTTTACTTCAAACGTTTAAAAATAAATGGTACTCACCTCAAATTTTATTCTGTGCTTAAAACGATTGCAAACACTAATTATGAATGCTATAAAACTTCTCCAAGCTATAAGTCTTAATTATCAGTACTTATAATTATTATTACCTCAAACTAGAAAAGTTTTGCTATTAAATTATGAATGTGGTATATTTTCTTTAAAATCATCGTCATTTTATTTTTTATATTAGAGAGGTTGCGCGAATCAGTACTTAACAGAAAAACCATGATGAGTTTCAAGCCACTTGAACACTTACATGTAAGAATGAGGTACAATCAAACAACAAAAATGTTAGAATGATTGAATTCTTAACAAATTCAGAGGGATATGTAATACAGTGCATTACGGTTCAGAAATGATGCAGTTAATTCAATAAATGAAGTATTGAAAAATAACTATGAAAAATTATATTTCTGTGCAAAATCTTTATAAGGCTGTTTATCTTTGTAATCTCTTTGTTTGCCGGATCGGCCATTAATTGCAAATAAATATAGCCGTAAAGGAATTATAGCTTAACTTACATTCACTAGGAAGCTTTGTGGTTTATTCAATTTAACTATAACATTATAATATATGAATGTTTATTATTATTATTATTATTATTATTTATATCTTCTTTTTAAATCTATGCATTCGGGGTACCTAAGGATACATATTCAGCACTCATTAAATAGACTCCTTCACAATTATTATTATTATTATTACGGTATTTTTAGACAATAAGTCATATTTACATGTGTATATTCTAGCTCACCAGCTACTGTATTATGGCAAAGTTTAAAGTTCAAAGTTTATGATTTTTTGGCAATGTTTAAATACCTGATGTATGTCAACACTTAATCCATCCAACTCACTTATGGAAGCAGATAGATCGGCCATGTTTTTTTTGTGACTGAACTTTATATCGAAGTTATTAGTATTAATAAGGTTAAGTTTCTATTGTAAATTCAACGTCTTTCAGTCAATTATAATTGAGAATAAATTATATTTTTACTCACTTCAGGCCAAACGTCTTCGAGTCTTGAAGTATCATCTTCAAATGCGAAGATGAGTCTCCATGACTCGATTGGCCTGGAGTAAAGATATAATTTATTCTCAATTAAAATTGACTGCAAGTTGTTGAATTTACCATGAAACGTTAATATTAACAACGCAGATCGTTATTGAACAAGAAATCCAGGAATATTAATAAGGGTTTATCATTGTTGATTTGCACAACCTCTCTATTTTCTCGAATTTGGAACTATCCTTTTCAAATTTTGTTTTTCATATTGCACAAGAATAGGCTATATTGCAATAAATAGAAATGTTCTGTTAGTGAATTTGATGGCCTTATCTGACTTTGAAAAGAACTTCATACATGAACTTTTTCCTGCACAAAGTCCCTCAGTACCGTGAGCATAAGAACGAATGTGTGTTTGGTGAGTGTATGTGTGTATGAGTACGAAAGTAAGAGGATATGTGTGTGTCTTACAAATAAATATTTATTATTGTTACTCTTCTATAACTTGTTGAGAAATTGATACGCATATCGTATTAAATTGATAAAGTTTGGCTGTTATATTTTTGTTTTCTCCTTTTTTTTCTATACTAATATTATGATATCGATAATAATGATAATAATATTTATAAGTATATTGTTGAATGCTTCCATTTTTATACAATGTGTTGTTTTTTGGACAATGTGGCAAATGCAACTTGTACATCTCTTGAAGCTATATTCATATCAACCTGTCTTTGTACTTTATACATTTGTGACCGGTGTGTTCTGTTCTATATCCAATTCTACAGTATTAGGCCTACTCCAAATAATTGTGAAAACTTTCGCCTTTTCAATATTTTCAGGTTTTATCTTCAGATTTATATACTATTGATACTAATGTGATCTAGCCGAATAAATAAGAGAAACACGTTTATTTTTTAGTCTAGATTCCAAGTGATCGAGTTGCATACTATTCGTATTTCTAAAGAATAAGTTACTACTACTATTCACTCGAAATTTCCATGCTATTTTCTGCGAGATACCTACCTTGTTTTCTTACACTCGTTTACCTGACGTTGTTGCTTGATTTATTTTATACATAAAAATGTGATGCTATTAATATTAATAATCGTGTGTCATGTGATCATGATGATATATTTGTATATATAAAATAACATGTGCATGTACAAGACATCATATTATATTACAGTATATGTAGTTTACTAACTGTTATGGAATTTTCCCATCGCATAGGTAAAATTTTGACTTGAACGCATGCGTTAAAGATTGCAGATCTTATTCTTTTGCTTAATGATCTGCCTGATCTGATGGTAAAATTAAAAGGAGGTCCTGCGCATTCAAAACACACAATCTTATAGAACAAACCTTGCTGGATTTTTTTTCGTTTGAAACGGCAGTTATATTTCCTAATATGTACGATATCTTAAAATATATAGAATGTTCAATCTGAATAATGCTCGCTCTATGAGTTGTATCAAACTGTCATATACTCTGATTGAAAGTGGTCAGTCATTTGCTCTTCGACTTGAAAACTTTAAAAAAATTAGTGAGCTAAGTATCTTTTTTATTAGAATAAACACTAAGCAGACATCATTGAAATGATACTCCATCAGTTGTTAAGAATCTATTGAGACAGTAGCCTATTCGATAAATTAATGTTGATTTGCAAACTTATTCTTCAACTAGTTCAACTACTATACACCTATATAATTTTAGTACCACAAATACTAATGTATCTTAAAACTATTTGGTGAAAAGTAACTTGGGAAATTTAGGAAGTGATAGCCGAGTGCCGTTGCAGGTATCTGTTCAATCAGAGATAGCCTAAGCTACGAAACTCCTTGGCGCTCTTTGTAAGGGTGACCGATTGAATTGGCCAGCAAAAAAGACTTTTCTCTGCTGTAAAATCACTTCGGTGGTTCGGAACCCACCTAAAACTGTAGGTTCAATTCATCAATCACCATCATCCAATTCATTACCCATGCACAGATCTCAGACCTATGTGGGATTCATCCTCTAAAAAAGCTTTCTTTCACTATAATAATAATTATTATTATTTTAATAATTTTATTTAGAAATAATCCTTCCTTATCAATTGAAACAAAAATGAAATTGTGTTTTTTAGGAAAATCAAGCGGTAGCCTGATATTATTAATCATGCGTTATCGCATTTTGTGATCTATAATCAGTAACTGATAACTCTGACACCAGACCTGAGCCAGCCAGGTCACACGATATTATTATTATTTATCAGTTATACTTCAGTAATGAAAAAGTAATACTTTCTAACAAGAAACCTATTATCCTATAATAAAAATCAGTCGATCACGCTTTTCAAACTCACAGATGTTTTTTTCAAATTTTCCAATCATTCTTGAACTGAATAATTAAACTAGTAAAACAGATCTGTATTCTAAGGAGGTTCTTCAGAGCTGTCTGGAAAAAATCTGAAAAGAAAATGCTGTACATTTTTTCAATTAATTGCCTGAAAATATTGCTTGTGTATGAACTATTTATTATTCCACGATTAATTGAATCAGAGAAATTTTTATTCGAGCTGCATTTTATCATTTCCTTTAAAAGTAGGAACATTGTTGAAATTTGAAATATAGATATTGAATTATAATGTTGGTATATATAATGTCTGAAATTTACTAGACAATTTGTGTCACCTTAGTATTCAAAACATTGTAAAATATGAGAACAATGTAAAAAATATGATTATTGTATTATAATGCACCTTTCCCCATTATTAGTCACATTTATCAATTCTAAATAAGGGAAAAAAGTGCTGAAAATTTTATTAAATCTGAAGACGAAACCAGTCAACAGACAGTCAACATATCCTCGCAAAGTATCTTATCCCTTTGATTAGATAAAAAACCTTGACTACCATCAAATGATCACTTGACTACCATCAAAAAATTTCCTTAATAATATAGAATTGTGTAGGAATTAATTTTCATCATTTAATTTTAGTCTGTTATAATTCGTAAAGCAGTATTTTTATATACATAATATACAGTACCTATCAAAATCATTCTAAAATAATCATCAAATTAAATACATTGAATTTTTTACTTGTACAAGAGATGTTTGACTGTTTGTTTCGTTTGAAGTTACTGTATATTGAAAGTCGATAGTTCAGGGTCAGTTTACGCGAAAGATGGGATTGTGTAGTATATCTGTTGATCTGAAAGCTCATAATAATCAAGCTGGATTTTTTTTAATTATGTTGCTCATAATATAACGCTACAGTATTACTATACTCAAATTTTTCTGTGTATTCAAATACTACTGTGATCACTATCCAACCAACACTGAATTCAATAATCATGAGTATATATGGATTATATATAAATATATATATCTGGATTACAATAACCTAGTTAAGTAGTTTTTGTCTGACTCAATGTGAAATCACAACTATTGGTCTTTATTGAGGAATGCCTTTCATGGTAAGTTATACTGCAGCAAGTTGTTTGTTATGTACGGTAATGGAGAGTTTTGATTCCTGCTACTGTGAATAATCTTCTGTATAACTCAGATTTAAAAACCGTTGTTTGTGAATATGATAATTATTTGAGATGTATTTTTCACCAATATTGTATTTTTGTTTGGAAGCTTTTATGAAATCTTTAAATTCATGTGAATTAACTTGTGGAGTCATGTGATAAAACAGAAGAAATTTTATTTGGAAAGTGTCATTTTTTAATTTGACTTATCCTCCGAATCACAATATTAACTGTGATTGTAGGCCAGCAGGCCCACCCTTCTTCCATAATAAACAAGTGTAAAGCAACTGGGTAAATCACCTATCTTGGGATTGAAATAGCTGGTTATTGATAATAGTTGAATAACAATTAATAGATTAAATAAATAAATAAGCGTATGGGTTTTATTGATGGGGAGACCCTTACAGGTAGTTCCAATTCGCCGTGAAAGCCATGTTATGGGGAACACGGTGGACCCTTTTAGGTGGGTTCTGAGCCACCAGGTAAGTGATAATAAAGCTTATAACATCAATTTATTGAAACACGGTCACCCATCCAAGCAGTCTAAACTTCTGTTAAGTTTTTTTTTATAATAAGAAGACACCTTGAGGGATAGAATAACATGTTTCCTGTTTCGATCTAACAATAATATTAGTTTTTTTTTTTTCAAAATACATTTTTGAAATCCTTGTTTATCAAAAATTTATTTTGAAAAAACTTATTGTTAGATTGAAATAAAAAATGTGTAATTCTATTCCTCAAGGTGTCTTTTAGTTTTAAAAAAATATCAAATTTTAAAATAACTCGTGGGGGAGATCAATTGCCGAAAAATTTCAACTTTGAACCTCAATACTTCACAAAATAATTAATAAAAAAATTATCATGCCAATAGATATAATATATCAATATCTTCATAATATAAAATACAACAAAACTTTGAAAAAATGATCAAAAACACTGCGCAAAGCCTCAATAGGGCATTTTCAGTGAACATTATGCAAATAATAAACTATGTCGTAGCTCAAATGAAACATTTACATATTGAGTAAACTGTCAATTGATTAAAAAAGAACATGTTAATATTGATGTAATAAATAGTATTACTTTGAAATCAATAGCACAATTTGAACCAATCTATTCTATAGTTAATAAATCTTCAATGCGTACTATGATGAACAATTTAATCAAAACTGAATAGTATTTCTATTTAAATTATGATTTTTACCCACTTGGACTAGAGGGATGCATTTCGCTTATGAAGATAAATTTCATCACCCGGGCTGATGAAGCTTCTATCAGAAGCGAAATTCATTCCTCCAGTTGAGTGAAATTACAATTTTATACGGGAGATACTGTAGAGGGATGCATTATTTACTTCTAAAGAGAAGCTTCGTCAGGCTGAAATTCATCCCTCCAGTATAAGTGAGTGAAATTCATAATTCAAATAGAAATACAGTGTCAGTTTTGATATTAGGTAATAAATGTTTTGAAAATCGTTATTACACGAAAGTATACCTGAAAACAGTGAAAACTAATTATAATTAGGCAGGCCAATCAGCGGGCCCCTTGAGTAGTTTTACTAATTTTAATGAATAGAACTATATAGTGCTTATCAAGCTATTCCACAACAAATATCTATAATCTTCTATATCCGGACTTATTATCGGTGCTAGTAGAAACCAATAGCATTAAAACAGTAGTTGAATTGCACGAAGATACAAAATTCACACTTCAGACGACTATTTGGTCTAATATCAAAACTGACACTGTATTTCAGTTAAATATATGATTTTCACTCACTTTTACTGGAGGAATTCATTTCACTTCGTCAGGCTGAAGTGAAATGCATCCTTCCAGTATCTCCAGTAAAAGTGAGTGAAAATCATATTTTTAGTATTGAAATACAGTGTCAGTTTTGATATTTGATTGTTTATTAAGTATTTCGTCATGGAAAACATCACAGACTATTTGGTTCTTGGATTTCTTATTCGATGACGATCTGCGTTGTTAATATCAAATTTTTATTGTAAATTCAACCACTTGCAGTCATTTAACTGACTGAAAGTCGTTAAATTTACAACAAAAAGTGACAAATTGGTATCTGGGTATTCGTAACTAAAATGCGCTACAATGGCTTTCTTTCAAAACATTATTACAAAGTCTCCAATTTGAACATTTGAAGTGAGATCACATTTTAGTAAACTATAAAGACTCTTAACAAGTGAGTAACAATTCACATGCCAATACTAACATTGAAGTGAGATCATGTTTTAGTAAACTATATAGACTCTTCTTAACAAGTGAGTAACAATAATTGACTTGTCATCACTAAGAAAACTCTACAAAAATATTAACTATGTTCTAATTATCAAGTGGTGTTCATTGTAACAATTAGCAATTTTATAGCATGTCTACTGATCATATCACAAAATTTATAAGACCTTTTTTACTTAACAATAATTTCTTTGGTATATTTGAACTGAAATTGTAGGATTTACGAAAAAGTTGTCATGGGGAAGTGGATTTTCATATGCATTATTCATGTTCAGAGTTGCCCCAGTACCTACATCGTGTTCTACATACTAAATCAAAATTTTGGGTTTCCCGTCTTCCTCAATTAATTAGATTTTTATTTATTTTTTAATGATCATATCTCTTGAACTGATGGGTCTTTTTTCTTGCAATTTGGCATTGATACTAATAAAGTTGTGTTGTAGAAAGCAAAGATCTTTTTTTTTTCAAAATGGCGCCCAGGTGAAACTTTCAAGCCTGTTTGATTCGAGGACAGTTGATTTTATCACGAACATAATTCTTAATAATTGAAAATAGTTGAGCTCGTCATTATTCTTTAAAAAATGTCACATTATGATAATCATTAATAAACAAATATTTTCTGGCAATTTGCCTCTACAGGCGGACAAATAAATGACACTTTCCATCATATCTTATAGTTGTTTATGATCCAAATTCCATAAATGCTGTATCATGTAGTTAAGAATAAAGCCCACTACGGTACTTTTTATTGATGAAGTATATCCGGTGAAATCAACAGTTTCCGGGTAAAACATATAATATAATACGACTTTTCTCTGAAAAACAAACAAGTACCGTAATAATGGGAAAACTTGGAAGAACATTTTTTTCTAAGAGGTTTTTTGTTTGTTTCAGCAGGTAAAATACGCTGGTAGTACTGGAATCACGTTTCTAGGGGACAATATACATATTTTGCGATAGGGTTCAAGACCAAACAAATTAATAAGATATGCATTTTGAAAATCTCAGAAGCTTGAAAAATAACTTCTCCCGTCCAAACTCTCCAGTGTGCAAAGAAAAATTAGACATAAACAAGTAAGTGTCTTATTCTACAAAAATTGTACTTCGGGACAATTATATCCCACATATTATATATCTACTTATACAATTATAATAAGGAGTGGATTTTTTCAGATACCATATACCGGTACACAAACAAATTCGCACTATCTTTAGTACAAAGAAGGAAATAAATAAATAGAAAATAAAATAAATTTGATTCTGAAATCTCTGTTGCAATTTCAAGAGGGTAAAATCTGATTTTTTGTAATCTGCGACTTCATCATAGTAAATGAATATTTCAACATTGCATAACTTCAACATAGCAATATTATCAAATACTTTTGATAATTATGATGATACAAGAATATACAGAGTCCGACAGAGAGGTGTGGAAGTTTTGAAAACACTAAAACACGCTCTTTAGTTGCCACACAAATTTTGACTGAAATGGTCGATAAGTATCTACTAATAAAAATAAATATATACTGTTCCAGAAGCAATGGATCCTAGTCTGTAGTACACATACTGAGTTTCTTTGAAACTTGTAATTATGTGGTGATCACAGACCGACAATTTTTATTAGTACGTAAGTTAATTACCAATCATTTCAATCAAAAATTGTGTGACAACTATTTTTGTGTTACATATATGTTGCAGTCATTTCTAATCTCAAATAATCCCCTGATGGACTCTATATATATATATATAATATATATAATATTTTGAATCTTAGAAATGGAAATGTTATTGATCACTCTTTTGGTTGCGAAATGAATAGCTCAAAAACTATTATTAACAACGTGTATATCATGATGATACATGATGAAGACATAGGCTAATTCTTAGTAAAACTAATCCTAAATGTTATAGACGTTCAAAGCACATCTACTTCTTTAAACTATTTGATTTAAATGAAGCAAAAGGTCAAGTTTTAAGAATAATATAATTATTTTAAACAACACTCTGATGATAAAAACTCTGATCAAAGATGGGATTGGCATGATAAAAATATTATTTTACAATGAATGCCCGTGATGCAAATATTCATTATCATTTCAATTTCTCAACTTATTTATTTGAAATATTCAATCTGGAATATGTAAAATCACAATAACAATCTGAAAATTCCAAATGTAGGTGAATTATCAATAACATTAGTTGTTCTGTCTTGGAATATTGCAAAAAAAAACAATTTTGCAGTTTTATGATGACAAGTTTAATGCTGCATGTGAATTTAACTAAATAATTGATCGTGGATTATGAACCATAGGCCTACACCCACTTTTTCGGTTGATAGAACTATTATTTTGAATAACTTACCAGCTAAATTTAAACACTAACTTGTGTAGAAAAATTCAACTGTTCGACGTTTGAACCAGATTCAATTCTGTGATGTTTTCCATGACAAAATACTTAATGAACAATCTAATATTAAAACTGACACTGTATTTCATTTTTAAATAATGTTTTACTCACATATATTGGAGGTGGTTGAGGAATGCATTTCACTTCTGAAAAGACGAAGGCTGACGAAGCTTCTTTTCAGAAGTGAAATGCATTCCTCAACCATCTCCAATATATGTGAGTAAAACCAGGGGTGCCCACCCCCCCTAAGCCTCATGACGCACCCCCCCCCTAAAGTTAGCACCAATCCCCCCTCCCCCCATAAATTAGGCCCCCCCAAAAATGCGAAAAGAGCCCCCCGTATTCTTTCTAAAACTAAAAGAAGATTTATAAAACTATTGAAAAAATTCAAACCCAGTCGATAATATACAAAATGTATAGGATGATAAAATAATAGATGCCTACATGAGAAAATAAAAAAATTAAAATTAACAACACCTATTACTTGGCCCCAAAAGGGAATTGAGAACAGAAAGGAAGAATAGTAAAAATTCATGAAAAGCGGTAGTGAGAGACCACCAAGATTAGTAGCAGATAGATCTGTCTACTAACTTTGGGTGTCCCTAACTTCGCCAATCGCCAGAGCCTTGTCGGCCGCAGTCACTGTGGTATCCCACCGTCAGGGGACATCTCAACACTGCCTCCAGTCAAGAGATGAACCAAACCGAGGGCACCCAGGACGTACGTTTCCCAGCCCACACGAGGTGTGGCATCAACACCATTCGAGGACGTAAGGTTGACTTGCCCCCCTTCCGGGAGGGGCCTTGTGGGCCACGCGAGGTGGATACTGCTCCTAACTACAACCCATTAACGGAGGGAAGTAGTGTTGGAGTTGAGAGGCAATCCCTGGGGTACCTCCAGAGATCACCTCTGTCCTGCCAACCAAACAGTATCCCCTGACCACATTTTCTATTAATAAATAATAATTGTTTTAAAAAGAATATATTTTAATATAAATCTCATTTTCTGGGTTTTCTGCAGTACTCCTCTGATACAACAAATAGACATCAAAAGCTATTCTACAAACTGACACCGTAGCAACGCAATAGAACCAGTACCGCAAACAATACCCCCCTCCAGCAAACAATACCCCCCTCCCTAAACATCAAAAAGAGAACATCATCAAAATACACCAGAAGAGCAGAACTTCAGATGTAATTCAAGATGGACAAAAAGAGCCTCTCAAAATTCTCCATCGGTTTGTACAGCAGAGAACCCAGTATAAGATTTTATAAATGAAATTCATACAAAAGAGAAAATAATTTTGAATAAATCATAACATTTAAAAAACAATGTTTCCTATCTATATAACAATAAAATATTATTAAAAGTGGAAATTAAATTAAATGTTGATCATTCAATATAATATACTAAGAAAGATGGAGAAGCCCGTGGCCTAGACCTCCCACCTTTCTCGCTTCTTCCTTCTTCTGCCCTTTTCATCCTGTATTTTTATTTATTATTTGAATTTTTTAAAGATTAAGTCTTGAAAACTCCACACATGGAGTACAAGACAAGTCAATACCAACAGTATTCTCACATTACATTAGTCACCATCGATAAAATTACAGCAGTTGAAACTTGAAATTATACTTAAATTATAAATCATTATCAACTAGATATATCTTCAATTGTTTGAAGTGGGAGCTGACATTTTTTAACAATGATTGATACAAAGTGTCTGGTAAAATCAATGACAAGAAATACACAATAAAACAAATAAACGAAGTAACAGAGAACTGCATGCCCTACCTAGTAGTGGATTGTACAAACTGTGTTTCAAAATCATGCCTTGAAGTATTAAGACTAGTCAATACAAACAGTATTCACAAATTACACTAGCCACAATCGATAAAATTACAAAAGTTGAGACTTGAAATAATCTGAAAAGGTCACTTGTACTCTATAGAAACTTTATCAACTATATATATTTTCATTGTTTGAATTTAAATATAAAATGATTTTTTTGCTATTATTAATACATAACGTTTTTTAAATCAATGCCATGAAAAACACAATATAACAAAGAATTGTAACAACATAAATGCATGCCCAATTACAAGTACAATATAAAAAGTTGCTAAAAAATATTTTTTTAATTCCCGACATAAGTTACTTAGAAAAACGTTCCGGTATAACCCTGAAATCTGCGTTCCAGAATTTGTGCATAATTCCTTCCCCACCAGTAGAAAAGCAAAAAACAATTATTATTTCAACATTAAACAAAAATTATTGCATTTCAATTCTGATTAAAAGGTTTATAATACCAACGAACTACTGAAACTGTGTATTGGTAGCCTAATCATGTTTACAGAAATTTTCATCAAATTTCCTGCATCAATATGAAAACAATATAATCTTTTGAAGAATATTATTCTATCATTTTCAACAATAATATTTTTTCAAGTAACTGTCCAGCTAGCAGTTTGGATCATCAAATACCAAGCTTCAAACAAAAATTCTGTTCAGGTAAGCTACCGGTACTACTATATATCTTATCAGTTTTAGTTTTGGAGTTTCCATCCTCTTTGATAGCAATTAGATGAACACTTCTGCTGGCAAACTAGCCTAGAAAACAATCAGAGATAAAAGAAATTTTCAAAGCATAAAGTCCACTAAATAGTTTTAAAACAACATAATTTAATTTTTAATTCAAATAATCAAGAATAGTTTAGAATTGGATAGCATTTAAAAAAGCTAAGTCGGATTGGCTGGATTTATTATCTGATTTATTGATGGAGATTCAGAATCATCACTCATGGAAACATTCAATTATTACTGCGTTGAGATATCTGGACAAATCTCAAAATGCAATGCTTGAAACTCAGCACTGGATTAGATATTTGAATTGCTCTGAAACCGAATCTGTTTAGCTATGAAGGCTATTGTGATTTCTTCAGTTATTTAGAATAGATTCTACAAGAAAAGAAAAAAGTTAATTACCTAGTAGATGAAGCTTAAAAAAAGACTGTAGCACGAATGGAGTTGAATCTGTTTGAGAAGAATACCCGAGAAGAAGTGGTGATGACAACAACACAGTGTGGCTGAAACAGACTTGAGCAAGAGTGATTGAATGGGGAAAATTCCTTATTTAACAATAGATAGTATCACACATTTGCACTCCTACCATCTGCAGGCAAGCGCCAATAATCTATCAATAAATAGTATCAAATTTTTTGCACCCCTACATCAGTAGGCAAGCGCCAATAATCTATCAATGAATGATTTCAAATATTTTTGCACCCCTACATCTGTAGGCAAGCGCCAGTAATCTATCAATAAATAGTATCACATATTTTCATTTCCTAGCAAGTATAGGACAGCACCCTTAAACTACCCTTGAATTATTGCTTCCATGCTTGAATGTACCCAAGTGAACTCTATTCTCAGTGTGGTAGAGCTTATGACATTTTCACTGCCAAAGCATTGCCAGAGAGAATGGCATAAACTCTAAGCACAAAGCCAGTAGCTGAAGCTAAAGTGAGAGCCACTTCCCCAAATTTTGAATAATCAATGTCTAATCTCATTTCTTATCACATTCACCGTACATGAATAGGCAAGAGCCAATAATCTATCAATAAATATGGTATCACATATTTTTGCACTCCTACCATCTGTAGGCAAGCGCTAATAATCTATAAATAAACAGTATAATATATTATTTTGCACTCCTACATCTGTAGGCAAGTGCCAATAATCTATCAATAAAAAGTATCAAATATTTTTGCACTCCTACATCTATAGGCAAGCGCCAATAATCTATCAATAAATAGTATCAAATATTTTTGCACCCCTATGTCTGTAGGCAAGCGCCAATAATCTATCAATAAATAGTATCAAATATTTTTGCACTCCTACATCTATAGGCAAGCGCCAATAATCTATCAATAAATAGTATCAAATATTTTTGCACCCCTGTCTGTAGGCAAGCGCCAATAATCTATCAATAAATAGTATCAAATATTTTTGCACTCCTACATCTGTAGGCAAGCGCCAATAATCTATCAATAAATAGTATAATATATTTGCACTCCTACATCTGTAGGCAAGCGCCAATAATCTATCAATAAATAGTATCAAATACTTTTGCACTCCTACATCTGTAGGCAAGCGCCAATAGTCTATCAATAAATAGTATCAAATATCTTTGCACCCCTACGTCTGTAGGCAAGCGCCAATAATATTTCAATAAATAGTATCAAATATTTTTGCACTCCTACATCTGTAGGCAAGCGCCAATAATCTATCAATAAATAGTATCAAATACTTTTGCACTCCTACGTCTGTAGGCAAGCGCCAATAGTCTATCAATAAATAGTATCAAATATTTTTGCACCCCTACGTCTGTAGGCAAGCGCCAATAATCTATCAATAAATAGTATCAAATATTTTTGCACTCCTACATCTGTAGGCAAGCGCCAATAATCTATCAATAAATAGTATCAAATATTTTTGCACTCCTACATCTGTAGGCAAGCGCCAATAATCTATCAATAAATAGTTTCAAATATTTGCATTCCTACCATCTGTAGGCAAGCGCCTCTAAGCAATTGATAAATATTATCACATATTTCCACTTCCTAGCATGTGTATAAGAGCCCCAGAAAATTTTTTGATTCTTTCAAATCATGATTTGTACTTTTGAAACTGGTATATAAATACCATATAAACTAGTTATATATTTGTTGATTTAGTGCAATTTTATTTTATATTATTCAGATGTATTTTTTATATTTTTATGCTTCTATTTTTGTTGAGGAGGATATATAAATGATTTGATTTAGTGAACTCTATTCTCAGTGTGTTGGAGCTTATGGCATTTTCACTGGCAACAGTAAATACGGCATAAGCTCTAAGCACAAAGCCAGTAGCCGAAGCTAAAGTGAGAGCCACTCCCACAATTTTTGCATAATCAATGTCTAATCTAATCTCTTATCACAATTACCAAACATAAAGGTGCTAACACCTGCACTCAACATATGTCGGAGACATCATTACTCCAGGGTTTTCACCTGGCAACCGACATCTCTTGATCACAGGGTAACACAGTCCATGCACAATGAATGTGACATGAGAATCCTGACAGGGACCTAACAGCAAATCCCTATTTACATTTGTTAGCCTTATATCAACCCACCAGCTGCAATGAAATGTACCACACCATAATAAAATGGTTGTGGCGACTGAGCAGTGCACCCTGTTCTCCTTGTGGAACTAACAAGTAGTCACAAGGCCTTAGCGAGGAGAGAGACTCTCAAAGCATCTGTGAGAGCCACTGAACCCAGCCAAAAAACCATCAAGCGCGATAAGATTATGTCATGGCACAAATCAAGAGCCCGGATAGAAAGTGTGATACATGATTAACAACTGCAAATGCCCTACAACCCAACAATTCTCCATTCACGATTGTTAGCCTCATAACACATCCCACCAGCTACAATAAACAGTACCACTCCATCATAAGACGGACGTATAGCAGCGTTATCTGACAACTGCGGTCATGAACTCTACAAGAGAGACATGGACTCTCAGATGCAGACCCTGCCATCGAAGCCACAAATATGACTTTGTGGCACAATCCAAGAGCATGGTTGAAGAGTGTGGTACTTGACTAACAACTGTAAACCTCCTAGCATATGCAGGAGAATGGTGGGAAACTTGTAACCTAACTGACTATAAAAGCAAGATACATAATACCAAATCTCCAGTTTCACGTCCTGGCCAGTTTGTACTCCACCATCTTGACCTACTGAAGAGGTTACCGTGAAGTTGAGTCTTTTCATATCTCCTTCTTGAAGTAGGTTGAACTGATCAGTCATCCTGTTGAAAAAAAAATAGTTCAGTTAAGCTATTACAAATTTGGAGGTGTGTTGATTGCTTCAATTATATCAAAATATGTGGTGGTGTTACATTGATAAAAGTTTGTAAAGTTGATTGGAAATTGATATGTGCTGGCAATATTCAATTGACTATAGAATGTGTTTGAAGTGATGATGTTGATTAAGATCAAGTATCTTGAGCATTAAACAATGTGTCCTAATATACTGATACTGCATCATATGTTTTGCTGGATATAGTTGAAAACTCAGAAATACTTGTTCTTAAAAATGGAAAGCCATACAAAATAAACCAGTATCAATACGGCTCCAACAATAATTATATTGAAATTTTGATAGGGTAAAACAGCCACTTCATTCATCAAGTATATCAATGAAAATAATGTTGGAGGATACTTGGAATGAATTAAAATTTCCTATTCAATCCCAATAAGACTATCATTAGTATATATTAGAATTAATTGGTGATCCAATGGAATTGAATTTGGAATGAGTCATTTCGATTCACTGGCATGGAAATAACATCATGATCAATTTAATATATGGTTCATGCCTGGTTTCTTAGTCGTTTAGAAAATCATTCAAAAGCTATTGATTCATTAGAGGCCCTAAGGCTTGTTTCACACATACCCAGCAGTTAGGTAACCATTATTGTTTATCCGGTATGATTGCATAGTCCCATATAATGCAATGTTCGTACAGCTGGGCAAACAACACCAGTTACCCGACTGCCGGGTGTGTGTGAAACAAGCCTTAGGGCCGCTAATGAATCAATAGCTACTGAATAATTTACTAAACGACTGAGAAACCAAACTTGAAAAAATATTTTACAAACTAGCTTCAAGTTAATAATCTTGCTAACTATATTCAGCAATGCCTGAAACGACGTCAAATAGTGGAACCCAATTTTATAATATCCTAAAAATAATTGTGAAATAATCAAAGAAATTGGTCAATTTGGGTTGCAGCAACATAATTTTGAGAAAATGTTGGATTAGTACAGTAGGCCTATCTATAGTCACTGAACATGTCAAATTGCAAGTGGGATGTGTATATATTTGAGTAGTGAGTAAGTGGAGTTTGAGCAAAAGGACAGAGATTAAAGATAATAATTAAATGAGACTGAAAAACATTTTCTCATTGGAAAGAATATGGATTAATTATCTATAAGGATTGGAATAGTTTGAATCAATTATTGGTAGATCATGGTTCAAATCAGTACGGTAGCTGCTGGCTTGTAAGAAACATTTCTTGAAATCATAAAATTAAATTAGCCCAGTATGCATACAAGTTCTAATAAGAGGTTTATCAATATAGTTACTAGTAGGTACTTATATAGGTACTTGGATGATCATCATGATATAAAAGCTCATTGAAATTCCACTAAGAGGCTACTAGTGTGATAACTAATTTTAATTTGATTATATAATATCACTATCAATTTATAATAATTATAATGTAGGCGACGACCAGTTCTGAACTTATTTTTCAAACAATGAATTATTTCTTTTTTCAGTCAAAAACAATTTAAATTCTCTGCTTTTGATTTTTGAAGGACGTTTCAATTGATGGATAGTTTTAAGATTGACTTTTGAAGCACACTGTCTGGAAAATAATGTCCAAGGGAAAATAGAAGCAATAATAAAAATAAATTCATGAGAAATTTGAAATCAAGCAGCATTGGTAGATTAAAACTAACAAAATGAGAAAATGCATGTTCACTGAGAATGTCCCAATAAAATTTATAAATTCTAATGATCTATAAAATAAATTGGTACCGTAGTCAAGGTCAATGTATAATAATGAATAGCGAGAAGTCTACCTAAAAATGAATAACAATTCTTTCTTGGTTTTTATATTAAAAACTGTAGTTATTAAATAGTTTCTTAGCTTGGCTTTGAAATAAGTTAATAAAGGGGAAAACTAGTAGAGTTTACCCTACCCGAGTATTGAAACATAGTTATTGAATTAGAGTTGGTAACTGAAAATGACTAGACAGATTTCAAAGAGTTAGTGATGATGAACTTTTTAGGTTAAATTTTAGCCATTTCATTTTAGTTATTTCTCACTTCAAAATAATGGAGCAAAGCTATGCAATTAAGAAACTATGGTATTTAAGGGTGTCTTAAAATAGACTAAATTGCAAAAATTGATATGAAACTACTTACCTTGTGAAAGATATCCAGAATTGATTTTCCATTTATTCATCACTAAATCATTTGAGCACTTCAGTATTTAATCAGTAGGCACTGTTTAAATAGCAAATTTAAGGTAACATTCCAGTGATGTGTGTTGAAAAATCTACTGGAGCACAAAACAGCTCTTCTCTCTATCAGTGCTAGACATCAACTGATGAAGGTTTGAAAATGGAGGCAGTCAGCTGATTATGAAAGCCGGTAACTGGTAGCAATGCCAACTTGATTATCATGTGGTTCTAGTTGGTATTACTGGGACTGTTTTTGTTTACATGAGACCGAATCAAAGTGGACCCGGTTCATCAGCTGATGTTACCATATTAACGCTCTCAAATCGACAATATTGTCCTAATCGACAATAACTATAATAATTATTGTACTTTTTAAAACTATATATTTTTGGATTTTCAAAATTTTTCTTAGAAAAATAACAGTTTTAGATCAAATAGTATTGTTACTAGTAATACAGTCGTCGCCCTTCCACTTCTTGATTGCCCATTTTGTGCCAAAAGCGTTTTCAAGCCCCCCCCCCCCCCCAAACAATTTGTAAAATCAGGTTGAAAAGTAGATTATAGGTTGAGTTTATGGGAGCCTTCTCATTTACTGGTAAATGTTACTGGTGGAGTCTGATTGGTCTATTCAAATTCTTCAACATCTTTGAATTTTAATAGACCAGACGACAGGGAAGTGATAGCCGTGAGCCGAAGCAGGTATCTGTTCAATCAGATAGGGATAAGCTGCGTTCTGCTGGGCACTCTTTGTAAGAGTGACCGATTAGATCGGCCAGCAAAAAAGACACTGTTCTCTGCTGTAAAATCACTTCCCGGTGGTTCTGAACCCACCGAAAACTGGTTAAGTGGTAGATTGGACATAACTGTCCAAACTTCGCCACGTCAACAAATAAAAAAGTCATTCTATTCTAAAACTGTAGGTCCAGCTCATCAATCATCATCATCATCATTCAACTCATTACCCACACACAGGTCTCAGACCTATGTGGGCTTCATCCTCCAAAAAAATGACACTGGTAACATTTACTGGTTTTGAAATCTTGAAATTTGGTATACATGACGAACTGCGCGTATTACTAATAATAATTACAGTATTTGACTTTATGAATAATTGCACGACTATGAAGTCAAATATTTGAGTAGAAAATTAAAATATTTTACTCACTGAGCACTGCAGTGGCGGCCGGCAATCAAAAATTTTGGTGAAGGACTCTTATATTAAATTATTCCACAGAAATTAAATTATTTTTTAATATTTGGATTTTCTCTTAGTGTTGGAGACACATTTCGACCATTATGCTAGAAATGGGTGATCACATAGGGAGGTCGGCAGGATGGCTGTAGTATATTCGTCATTGAATTGGAAGTAATTTTATTTATGATGTTGAAGATCCATCTTGTTTCCACTAATATGTAATATAAACTTAAAAAAACCACTTTTAAATGGAAATTAACTCACGTTATGGCGTGACGGCCGTTTCGCTCTGTTGTCTAGAGCATCGTCAGACAACCCACAGTACACTGACTTAAGGTATGAGTTTGAGGGTTATGTATGTTGGAATGGTGCTGGGGTGGGGGGATGAGTAGGCGGGAGGTTTGAAATTGGGATTATTTTGTCAAATAGAGTGTGTGAGAAGAAGTTAAGTTGATCATTTTAAATGTTGTCAGGTTCCTGCTTTGCATGTTTGTAAATCTCATATTGTTCTAAAACATTGAGTTTATGGCTTTTGTGAGTGAAGTGTAGTGTGTCTAAATTAGTGTCAATGTCTGTATAACTGTGGCCTGTTGAAATGATGTGTTCAGCAAAAGTGGAATGTGTGTTTGGGTGTGAGATGGCTCTTGTGTGTTCTTTGAATCTAGTGGTGAATGTCCTGCCAGTTTGTCCTATATAGAACTTGTTGCAGTCATCACATTTCAATTTGTAAATTCCAGATCTGTTGTACTTGTTTTGAGATGTTGTCTGAAAATGCAAGTGTTTTTTGAGTGAATTATTTGTTCTGTAAGCTATTTTATGAGTTTCCTGAATGAAGCTGCTATTTTATGAGTTTTTTTTGTTGAGGTAGGTAAGTGTGATGAATGTATGGGGGTTGTCATTCTGTTTGTTGCTGGTGTGAGTGATTGGTTTTGTTGATATTCTGTGCAGTAGTTTGTCTATTAGTGTGTGTTTGTAACCATTCTGTTGTGCTATGTATTTTATAGTATTCAATTCTGTAACGTAGGTGGTAGAAGTAATCACAAACTCATTGTAATTGATGAAATACATTTTATTAAAAGAACGAATAGCGTAAGTAAACTCATTACATCATGAAAATTCAATCGACAATAGAGACATAGTACAGTAGGCGTTGTCTCTCTGGTGTGGCACAGTCTTGCCAACTGCATAAAATAAAACTAAAATTCATGTTGTACAAGGATATATGACACCTCCCCCCGTAATGAAACCTAGGGTGAATACCTTTCAGGAGGTTTTCTCTGAACCTAACAGGTCTAGCCTGTGGCGTATGGTAAATAGTATCTGTCACAATCGGTAATTTTGTAGAAACTGGCGTTGAATGTAAAACATTCTTGAAAGAATTAGAAAAGAAAGTAGAATCATCAACATCATTGCTTGTAATAGCTTTCGATTGTTCAGAAAGTACTGTTGATTTAGGCACAATTACATCAGTATCATAATGAACATTAGGTATATCAGTTGAAAAATCCTTTAAATTAATTTTACAATCCTTCATTTGATTAGCATGTCTCCTAATAGAAAGATTATCATCAGTAATGATATTGTACATAGGAGAACCAATTTTATCAGCTACAATACCTGTATTCCATTTACCCTTATTATTGTAAATTCGGTACATAACTCTATCATTGATATTGAAACATTTATCTTTAATTGTCTGTTTTTGCATTTCCTTTCTTTGAGTATCTAACACTTTGTCAGTAATATTGGGTAGCATCAAATCTAGTCTAGTTCGAATATTTCTTTTCATGAGTAAATTACATGGACTTTCACCAGTAGTAGCATGTGGTGCTTTTCTGTAGTTCATTAAAAAATTATTTAATTTGAACCGTAAAGTAGAATTTACAATCATACCTTCGCAACATTTAATTAATCCTGACTTCACAGTTTGTACAAAACGTTCTGCCTGACCATTGGATGCAGGAAAGAAAGGAGCACTGGTAATATGCTTTATACCATTATTAGTACAAAAGGTTTGAAATTCACTAGAGGTAAACTGAGTACCATTATCTGATACTAGTGTAACTGGTAAACCAAATCTAGCAAAACATTCACGCAAATTTTCAACTGTTTCTTTGCTTGAAAGAGTTTTCATTATGTAAGTTTCAACCCACTTACTGTAACTATCAACAATTATTAACAGCCATAATCCTGGAGAAGGATTAGAAAAATCTATATGTAATCTTTGCCATGGTCCTGAAGGAAATTGCCATGGATGTAAATTCACATTAGACTGTTGTCTAGAATGACGCACACAATGTATACAATTCTTTGTAACAAGCTCAATATCAGAATCAATATTTGGCCAATAGACATAACTTCGTGCAAGGCCTTTCATTTTTACAATTCCTAAGTGTCCTTGGTGTAGTTCCTCAAGTACTTTAGATTGTAAAGATTTTGGAATCATAACTCGTAAGCCTTTCATAATACAACCTTGTTCAACTGAATATTCAGCAATATTGTTTGTATTTTCACCATTTTCAGTACCTAAAATTTGTCGAAGTAATTTACACATATCTGGATCTTTTCTAGTTTCATGAGCTATTTGTTCCCTTGTAACCGGTAAAATATTAATTTGATTCATTTGTACAATTTGAACCTCATCAATAGTATTGTCATTAACCATTTCCATAGGAAATCTTGAGCAAAAATCAGCATTCATATGTTCAGTGGTCTTACGGTATTGTATGGTGTAATCAAAACCTTGTAAAAATAATGAATAATGTAATAAACGTGTAGCACTGATGGATGGAGTAGCAGCATGAGCATTTAAGATGCTTTGTAATGGTTTGTGGTCAGTCAGTAAAGTAAAATGACGACCAAACAAGTAATTGAAAAATTTCTTAACTCCCCAATAAATTGACAATGCTTCCTTGTCTATCTGGGAATAATTTCGCTCAGCTGCAGTGAGACATCTACTAGCAAAAATTATGGGCCTTTCCACACCTTTTTCATCTAAACATGAAAGAACCGCACCAATAGCATATTTACTAGCATCAGTAGCAACAATTATAGGTTTAGTGACATCAAAATCCGCAAGAGTAAGTTTTGTTTCAATATCTTTCTTAATTGTTTGAAATGCAGTTTCACACTCTTGTGACCACGAAAAAACAACATTTTTCCTGAGTAAGTTGTATAAAGGTGAGAGAGAATTAGCCATGCCCTGTATAAACCTTGAGTAATATGTAACAAACCCTAGAAAAGATTTCAACTCTGATACATTTGTAGGACGTTTTGCATTCTTAACAACTGCAATCTTATCATCAGTTTTATGTATGCAATCTTTGTCAATTTTAAACCCTAAATAAGTAATTTCAGATTTCAGTACTTCACATTTTTCCCATTTAAGTCTAATACCATTTTCACGGCACATACAAAAAACATATTTTAAAACAAAAAAAGAAACCGACTTCAGTGAAATGATTAAATACTCACGTACTAAAAAGTTTAAAATAAAGTATTTACTTTAAACTGAGAAAATTTTAAATTTCATACAAGTAATCTTTTGAAGTCGGTGCCAAATATTTTATGTAGTTGATAAGAAATTCTATCTAATATCAAAACTAACAATGTATTTTTTTGGAGGATGAAGCCCACATAGGTCTGAGACCTTTGCATGGGTAATGAATTGGATGATGGAGATTGTTGAGTTGGACCTACAGTTTTAGGTGGGTTCCGAACCACCGGGAAGTGATTGATAAGAGATTCTATCTAATATCAAAACTAACACTGTATTCCAATTAAATATGTGATTTACACTCACTTTTACTGAAATACATAGTAATTGATAAGAAATTCGATCTAATATCAAAACTAACACTGTATTTCAATTAAATGTGATTTACACTCACTTTTACTGAAATACAGTGTCAGTTTTGACAGGGGTGCCCACCCCCCCTAAGCCTCATGACGCACCCCCCCCCTAAAGTAGGCCCCCCCCAAAAATGCGAAAAGAGCCCCTCGTATTCTTTCTAAAACTAAAAGAAGATTTATAAAACTATTGAAAAAATTCAAACCCAGTCGATAATATACAAAATGTATGTACCGTATATTTCTTGAGATTCTTTACATAGCTAACATTTTTTTGTAAAGGTAAAAAAGAAATATCAATGAAATGAATTTATGAACTTCTGCTCAATGAACTTAATTGCAAAATAGCTAAATAAGAATTTGAACCTAAATGGTTTTTAAACAATAAAATATTATTACAAATACACAATGTTCAATAAAAATGAAATACCTATAAGTTTATGTTTGGTGTCCCAATTACATTAAGGTTAAATAATTCTAAAAAGTTGTTCATTTAAAGGAAGTGAAAACAATGAGTTAATAACTTCATTTGTAAAAGACAAAAATTCAAAATACTAAGACATTTATTGGACAGTAGTTAAACAACAGGTTATTTACTTAGTGTAGTATCTTGGGAGAATTTATGTATGGATGAAGTACATAAAAGGCACACATTTCATGTATAGTTATTTACAACACACAATCGAAAGAAGTGTCTTTCAAAAACAAAATAAAGACATAGTTATGAAAAATTACTGAATTTTTAGTATTTAGTAAGTTTTTCAAAAGCAGTTCTTACTTATTAGTAAGTAGTTATCGTAAAATACATGAAAAACATCAACAGTTTGAAGACAAACATTTTAAATTTGTAGACTGTGACCATCTACAAGTTAGCTAGGCACCTTCTAAGTTTTTTTTTTTTTTTTTTTTTTTGAGGATGAAGCCCACATGGGTCTGAGACCTGTGCGTGGGTAATGAGTTGGATGATGGTGATTGAAGAGTTGGACCTACAGGTTTATGTGGATTACGAACCACCGGGAAGTGACTACGTCAGAGAACAGAGTCTTTTTTGCTGGCCAATCTAATCGGTCACCGTTACAAACAGGACCTACGAGAACGCAGCTTATCTATCTGATTGAACAGATACCTGCTACGGCTCGCGGCTATCACTTCCCTCTAAAATCTATTGTTAAATCTATCTCTCTAAACCCCACATAGAAGTTTTTGGGATGAGGAAACAGAAAACCTTTCAATTATTTCTTCGTTAGAAATAGACTCAAGTACATCTGCACAAATCCTAAACATTATTATTTTAGCTAATTCATATTCAATTGTATAATAATAATAATTATAAATATATTTTCATTAATTGACATTCTATCTGGTGACTTCTTAGTATATTTTTTAATGTTGTCACGTTAAACACGGTTTCAATCAACTTTACGACCCCCCCCCCCCCAAAACGTTTTTTGGAACCCCCCCCCCAAGAATTTCAATGACGCAGTCTGCGTCATAGCCCCCCCCTGTGGGCACCCCTGGTAAAACATTATTTAAAAGTGAAATACAGTGTCAGTTTTAATATTAGACAGATTCAATTCATGAAATCACCAAGGTTGTGTTGAATGAGGAATGGAATGAATCTGAAAAATTGAAAGTTGAATACATTTAAAATTAACCGTATCTTTTAGTAACTATTACCTTCAATATAAGGTAACTATGGTAAGCTTGACTGGAGGAAAACATCTTTTAAAAAAGTAGGCCTAGCGATTACACTCGACTTGTGCAATTTCATGTGTTTTTATTCAGATTTCAAAAATTGAATGAACATCATTCTTTTTATTTAAATTTAATTTTTATTATTTTTTATTTTATTCGGCAACACAATCTTACTTGAATAAAGTTGTCAAGCCAGAAATCAACAAATTTAATTTCAAGATTTCAGTGATGACTACATTGAAACGTGGATGTTAATTCTGCAGAACCCAACTTCTTTTTGAAAATGAATTACTATAGGTACTTTAAAGTGTTGTGGAAAATCAGGCTTTTTATAAATAAGAACAGTAAATTATTTAAGTTTATTGTAATTCGGTTTCAAACTTGTTAAAGTTAGTTGATAGAAGCATATGCTAGTAGTTTATTATATTATTGATAACTTCGTCTATGGGGAAATTTGTTAGAATATAATAATAATTAAAATTTCAGAATCACTTATATAGAATGCAAATTATGTGTCGTCATAACTTTGGCTGCTGTACATTGATAGCCTAATTACGATTTTCGAAAAAATAGCACCCCCTCCAATAACCTATAACAGTACTACAGTGAAATCTACAATTGCTGAAGTTTTCTGTGTATATTGAGAACGCATTTTCATATAGTATTCTATCAATTACATGTGACCAGCTATTTGGCAAAAGGATAAACTTTTTTCATCTGGCCAAATTTTCTTACCTACGGCTCAATAGAATATAATTACAATAGATAATATAGAGGCTATCGCTGTATAGTATTAAACAAACTGGACTGATTTCATTTGAAGTTAACACTACAGAGAGTGGCCGTTGTAAAATATTTTGATATTAGATGATGAACCAGTTATACAAAATAGTCTGAAAATCAGGCGTGTTACTAAAAACCCACTAAATCTGCTGCAGTTCAAAGGCATAGAATCAAAATACTCAATATGTTCCGGTACCAGTATTTCAATGAGTTTGATTCAATGGAGTGTATAAAAAATTATTTTTACACGCATGAAGATTTATATATTTCTTCAACATTTTCAGTGTTATTTTCCAAAATCCACATTAGGGTGGAAATAAAATTTGAGGCACCTCAGGTTACTAAATGTCATTTAATATTAACTTTTTAAGTGAATTCAACGACTTGCAGTCAAATTTTCATTAAAAATAAGTAGTATTTTACTTACTCTGTTGGCCGAACGTTTTCGAGTTGTTGAAACCCATCTTCAGTCGTTGAATCCACTAAAAACGTTAATATTAACAATGCACTTCGTCATGGAACAAGAAATCCAGGAGTTATTTAATACCTTTTAGTGAATTAAAATTGGAAATGTCTGTTTTTCGATTTCAACTTTACTACGCAAACCGTCACTACCAATGAAAACTTGGGTTTTTGTAATAGGGCCTACTTGAGTTTAAATAATAATTATCCTGCACATGTTACGAAAATAATTTCACTTATGATGTTGAAGATCCATCTTGTTTCCACTAATATAATAAAAACTTTAAAAACACTTTCAAGTGGAAATTATGACTCACGTTATAGCGTGATGGCCGTTTCACTGTTGTCAAGAGCATCGTCAGACGACCCACAGTACACTAATTTAAGGTATGAGTTTGAGGGTTATGGATGTTGGAAGGGTGGAGAGGTGAGGGTGAGTAGGCGGGAGGTTTGAAATTGGGTTTATTTTGTAAAAAAGGGTATGTGAGAACAAGTGGAGTTGATCATTTAAAATGTCAGGTTGCTGCTTTATGTGTTTGTAAATCTCATATTGTTCTAAAACATTGAGTTTCTGGCTTTTGTGCGTGAAGTGAATTGTGTCTAAATTCGTGTCAATGTATATTCGTGTCAGGTATAACTTTGGTTGTGAGATTGCTCTTGTGCTCTTTGAATCTAGTGGTGAATATCCTGCCAGTTTGTCCTATATAGAATTTGTTGCAGTCATTGCATTTCAATTTGTAAATTCCAGATCTATTGTATTTGTTCTGAGGTGTTGTCTGAGAATGCAGGTGCTTTTTGGGTGAGTTAGTTGTTCTGTAAGCTATTTTATATTTGAGTTTCCTGAATGATGCTGCTATTTTGTGAGTTTTGTTGTTGAGGTATGAAAGTGTGATGAATGTATGGGAGTTGTCATCATGTTTGTTGCTGGTGTGGGTGATTGGTTTTGCTGTTATTCTGTGCAGTAGTTTGTGTTTGTGACCATTCTGTTGTGCTATGTATTTTATAGTGTCTAATTCTTTGTCATATAGTCTTCTTGTAACATAGGAATGTTTGTTAGCCGATGGAGCATGTGGTTGAAGGCGGCGTGTTTATGTTGGGTTGGGTGATTTGATGTGTTATGTATTACTGTATCAGTTGTTGTGGGCGTCCTGCAAATTTTAAATGTTTTGAATGAATGTTCCTGTTTTGTTATAGTGATGTCCAAGAAGTTGATACTGTTATTGTGTTCAAGTTCTAAGGTGAATTTTAAATTGGGATGGATTTTATTGAGATTAGAGTGGAATATTTCAGTTTGTCTTTTATTGCCTTTGTAGAGAATTAGAATGTCATCAACATATCGGTGCCAGCTGATAATTTTATCTGTATTATGTAGGATATGTTTCTGTTCTATATTATGGACAAAGATTTCAGCTGGGATGAAAGAAATTGGCGAACCCATAGGAAAGCCATGAGGTTGTGAATAGAATATATTATTGTATGTGAAGTAATTTTGTGAGGTAACTAGTGTGGTGAGATCTAAAATTCTTGGATATGTTCAGGTGGTGTGTTGTTTTGGAAGAGCATTTGTTTAAGGTGAAGAAGTGTTTCATGTATGGGTACATTGGTGTAAAGATTTGTAATGTCAAGAGAAGATAGTGTGGAATTGTGTGGTATATGAATTTTTTGTAGAAGAAAAAATGTAGAACAAAAAGTAGTTTTTTGTAGAACAAAAAACTATGTGTGGTGACCAAGTCTGGTTGTGAGGGGTAAGTTCTATGACCTCTAGTTGCGCAATGTCACTTCCCATACGGCCAAATTCGATGAGTATGAAATGGCCCAAAAGATAACATATACCTCGACCCGTGTCCTACCGAACGGCGGTCGTCCTGGTCGAGAGAAGGGACGGCTGTTTCACAGTATGTGGACGGCTGTCATTACCGTTCGGCATACAGCATAATATCGATGTGTGTGAGACCTAAGGGTCTCCTCACTAAAAAAAGCCAAACGCTCATGTATTTTTATCAAACAGGGTTGACTTTCAGCCATGAAAAATACCGTTTAAACACAATCTACACAAATAGAAAACATGAAATTTTGAAACTTTAAAAATTATGTAGATTTCATTGGATTCCTCAGCACAAAAGGAAAAAGGTTATGTATTATGGAAACGATCCTCTATAAAAATATCAACTCACAAACAATTTGATAATATATTTCACAATAGAATAATCTACAGAATAATATTATGAGGCACATTCATTATTGGATTGAAAAATATGTTCATTACATATTTCTCGATCAAACACCAAATAAAAATAGCAAATACAATTGATTTGAATTAATATTGTAAACTCTGAAACATTGTAAGAAATATAAAAGTTGATTTTCAGTTTAATAATTCTGACTAGAGTACAAATAGTAAGAATATTCCTGTTTACACAATTCTATTGAATATAAAGGAAAGATATACGTAGAAATATATTACAGTATTAGAATTAGAGATACAATAAACATAATACAATCATGTGTTTCAGTTCTCCAAGAAGATTTATTATAATATTATACTAATAAACATAGTTTTTTTCCTTAAAAATATATATATTCGAACAGGAAGAATCAAATAGAAGTGTTAAGATCGAATATGCTATATAATTTATTGCTCAAATACCACAAAAACATAACTCAGATCAAGCTGAGCTGGGTAACTCATCTTGTATCAGCACGATAGGCGGTATTGTTTTTAATGGACATTTTAATACGTTAAATACTTTGAAACAGAATTAAGTATTTTCTAGGAGAAACAGACTTTCTTCTATTACAGAATTATAGAAAATATGAACAGAAACGGTATTTAAAGTACCGGTATCTCCTATTTCTTGGTGTGTTACTGATTTTTCATAATACTTTCATTTGTGAGCATAGAATAAAATCTTAAAAAATGTTCTACGCAACAGAAACTTGAAGCCAACGACAAGGTAAAAGTCTTATCAAGTAATTCTAGTTGGAAAATCACTAAAATACAATCGAGAAGATCCGAGAAATAATTAATACACACAATTATTACTGAAAATACATAACAGAAAAGAAACAGCAATTGTTTCTCATTCTATTGATTCAATTGTTTGCGCATGCCGTTCATAGTATATGATTTATAATGATTTTTGAAATATATTTTTGACAAACAAAAAGTTGGAATGCTTTCTAAAATACCTCAAGTTGATTAAAGGAAACCCCTATCAACGAATCGAGTCTTCATTGGCATCAGATCTTAACTTTCCCACAGTGAGTAACAATAGTACAAGTGAATAAAAATGATAGTTCTCATAAAAAATGTGGACTGAAATATATTGAGATAAGAATAACTGGTGTACTATTATTTTTTAAATGTTTTATAATCAGTTCCACTTCAATGAACTTTAACAATCATTTGACATACTATTATTCAAGTTATATTAAAAACTATTACTTTTGCTTACGCAATTCCAAGCAGTCTTCTTGTTATATTTATGAAAATGAGAATTCAATTACTTTTATATTTTGAAAAAATATATAAATTTGCTGATATGGAAACTTAAATAACACTGCAAAACAATCGCAACAAAATTTACATATTAAACACACATACTTTTCAACAAAAATTATTAATTTAACACAAAGCACACTTTAAAAACATCTTAGATATAGGGCCGATAGCAGATGAAAATATGTAACAATACTGGCATACCAATAGATATAGAAAGGCAAAAAAGGTAGGAATAGGAATGTTGTATGTTGAAGCGTTACTGGGAGAAAGGAATGTCAAATACAATGCAAGAGTGAAAATACTAAATACAAAAATTTAAGGAAAAGATTAGGAAGGATTAGTTGTGAATGAGGGTCTTCCTTGATCAGTTATTACAAATAATGTTAGTTCAATTTGTATAACTTTATCATTAATAAAAATAATTACTGCAAATACAAAATTGTTTTTCTTTTCTTAAAAAAAATAATTAGAGGCTTAGAGTTGAAATAACGAGATTTTAAATGCAAAAAATTGAAAGAATGATTGTTCCATAGCGATCAACCCATTCTGTGTTGATAAAAATTTAATGCAACATTTAAAAGAATACAATGTGTCACAGAGTAATACAAAGTGTTTTACTAGAAGAACTAAAAAGCCTTTACATAAAACTTCTACTCTTTCAAAAAAAAAATATAATGTATTGTTGGAATGCTGAAAATGAGGAGAATGTTTAATATTTGAACAGATGAACTAGGAAGACATAACTGGTGATAGTAGACCATAAAAAGGTAAATTCGTATATACCGCATATAAAGCTATGATCATTATTATTGGAAATGACTAGGGCAGTCATTACACTGGAAGACTATTGGAATGCTATCAGCTTGTTATTGTGCTGCTGAGCCTGTTTGCTAGCTTTACGGCGAGAAAGTTGTCTTCTGTGTTCATACTCAAAGTCCTCATCAGTTATACTCAAGCGTAAAACCTATAATAGGAAAGTATGTCAAAATTTCTAAAATTTCACAAATTAGTTTGAAGTAACAGACAATTTAACAAACTGACAAATATACAGAAACAGAATTTATTAATTTCAAATTCCTCAAGGTGCTATTAATTTATACTAAAAACTTCCGCAATGGCGGATATTGACAACAGCATTGAATAGCTGATGGAAATCGATGAATGCTACCTTGAGAAATTCGAAATTATCAATTTCTGTTCCTAAAATTTGTCGACTCGAAGTTTACTAAATTTCAGTTTAATATTACAAAAAGGCAGTGTGCATAAACAATAAAACTATTTTATTGCGGATTGTGTCCACATAAGCATGGGGATAGTGCTTGAGGAATGATACCGAGGGCTGTATCTATGAGCGTGACTTGAGGCTTTCTTATAAGCCTTGAAAAGCTTCTCAAACGACTTGAAAAGCCCCCATTACATTAACGTGTTCACAAGCTGATTTGCCAGCAAGCAAAAGCATTACTCATCATCAATGTCAAATCTAACCTCAAAATGTAATTTTAGACACAACATAGATAGAGAAAAAGTCAACGTACGTAAATTAACAGTTACTATTCCATTATTATTATTATTACAACTAGTGATGCAAAATACCCGGGTATTTAAAACTCAGGGTAAATAGGCAAAATTCATAAATACATGGGTATTTTGGGTATTTGTGAAATTGAGCAAGATTAATTGATGTTTACCCCTGAATACGTTATTATTATCATTGTATGATATATTGAGTTAGTCTACAACAACTTATTTACCATTTTTTCAATGACTTGGTAATTATTTTTAAATATTACCCAAAGTTTGTAAATAAACACGATTTTTTGTCTAAAATTTGCATAAAGAGAACAAACTTGGTAAATAAGAGTAATTCTACTGGTGAGACTGTGACACCCAACACACAACAAAAGACTTGAAAAGACTTGTGGGTTGGTAGTGGGGAGGCAGGTGTGCAGTGATGCAACCCTAGAATGCCCAAAACTGAAAATTCCCTATGATGTGAAATCAAGACAGCACCACATTAGAAAAATAGTGAACATACGTCTAATGTTATTAAGCTATGCTATGATTTTATTTTAGAAAATGGATTGGAAGTAGGCCTAATTAACATGTGGGGATAATATTAAAAGTAATAACAATTTTCAATGTAGATAAATATGCAGGTATTCAGTGTTGCCTCTTAGCTTCAATCTGGATAAACTTATTTTGAAAATTCCTTCTGTCTTTTGGTCTAATTTTAATTTTAAAGTTTTTTGTCATAGAGGCTATGTCTTTTAAGTCATGTTTTGTATGAGCTTAATTATGTTTTATTTTAGTAAGTTAGTAAACAAAAGATCTTGAACAAATATCCTTTTAAAATTATTATTGAATCTTACCATCCTACCAACTGAGTTTTTATTATTTTCTTGGGTTAGTTTACACATACTAGGTAAAATTTTCCTCTCTAAATAATAATTATTACTTTTATAAACTATTTTTTTCATTTTCAATAAAATCCCTACAAAAAACGAACAAAATCATAAATACCCAGGACTTGGGTATTTATGTCAATTATGCTCAAAAGTAAAATGCTAGTGGGTATAATACCATATGAAAAATTGTTAAACACATTTTATCATTATTTTACTATCCTTGCAGGATAGTGATTGCAAAAAGACAACTCAATCTGCTCTAAATTCAATAAATCATAAATACCCAGTTTTTGGATATTTACCTGGGCCTGGGGTAAATACCCAGTTTATAAATACCTACCCACTGGGTATTTACCCAGTGTATAGAGTATTTATACCCAGTTTATAAATACCTACACACTGGGTATTTACCCAGCTCACATCATATCAATTACAACCATATCCTTTACATCATGCTTTCAATTTTTTGTATAATAGAAGATTAATGTAGTGTAGTGTAGTCCAACAGCAGACAAAAGAACTAGTGTTCACACTAGTTAGGTTTGTAATGGAAGGTTCATATTTATCCCAGGGAGAAGAAAAATTGATAGGTTAGAAATCAATTCATATAAAGTAAAATATACAGTGAATTACATTGCAATAGTGTATTGTTTGATTTTGATGAACCAATGCTATAATCTTTGCATCTAAAAAGAATCAAATTTAAATAAATTTAAAAGTCAATTGAAAGAATATTTGATGAAGAGAGCCCTCTATAATATAAATGAATTTTTCCCATGCTGGTAATTGACTTTTAACATATTGTATTTAGTAAATGTAGTAACTGTAACTCTAGTTCTTTAATAGTTATAATATTAGTTGTTAGTTGTATTATAAATAGTAGCCTATCAGTTGTTAAACTCTTGAAGATTTTCATTTATATATTTTACCCTTTGACACTATTCAATGTACAAAACTGTGTATGAAATGAAATAAAAATGAAGCCAAAATATGATAAAAAATAATTTTAAAGATAGCTAGACTAAGAATAGGTTTGAGTTAACAATTTCAAGAAAGTCTTGACTTATAAGTTAGGAAGATGTTATAGTGAGATTCATAAAAACGAAATTCAGTTGAAGCGTTCATTACACTGTTTAATTGTACTAGCTGACAAGTCAGCGAGTAGCAACACTACAAGCCGACCCAGCTGTCCCTGCCATAGTCATGTAAATGCCGTATTTATATAGATTTTCTTATTAGTGTACATTGTCGAAAGTTAGGCCTTTGCTGTGGGAACTGGATCGCCTGCTGGCTTGTTACTTTGTGAATTTGTTCGTGTAATCTCCACTAAGTAAGGCTCATTCAAGTTCTTTTTGTACAATACATTCTGCTCTGAATGGCGATAGAAGAATACAGTCCTAGCTGGAAATCCAACCTGGGACAGGTAATCAATTGCATATTATGGTTGCTACAGCAAACATCTTGTTTATACCCAACAGTTACCTGAACATACATATTATGAAAATGAACAAAATGTGATACTAAAAAAATAAACATGGATCAAGGAGTTTCACTTTTTGTATACAGGCGACTATTGGACTATTGGTGTGCACAGCTCACAGGGGTTTTGGTCAAAAAAATTCTCGAAGTTTGTTAGACTGGCAGGTATTTTATCTATTGCCTTCAGAAAAGAATCATCAAAACCATATAACTACTGTGAAATATGGCAGCTCAAGGTTTAAATTTTATAACTAAAACACACATCAGGCAATCAAGTTAAATATTTATCATTGCAATTTAGTTTATTTATATTGCAAGTTTTGTTTATTTAAAATACATTTTTGTAAATCTTAAACCTTGGGGGGTTCATAAATTATTAAAAATAAACTAAACTTTGTAGTCAGCAACATAATTGTAATTGATTCGCTCTGAAATAATGTATGTAGATGCGTTCAGACTCAGAGCAATACCCCTGAAGCTCTTTACACAAACCCTTCCAGAATCTACAGATAATTCAGGGGCCACAGTAAATAATAAATAATATTTAATTGTCATTTGTAATGTAATAAAAAATAAGTTAATGAACTAAAAATGAATCCCACAGATGCACTCACCTGATCAATTAGAAAGTCTTCTTCCATTACTTCAAGGGGAGGATTTCGCAATGCTTCCAGAGTTTCACACATGGTAGGGAATTTTTTGTGCATGGAGCTCACTGATCGTTGTCCTAAACTAAACTTAAGCAGCACCAGACCTACTTTGAAAACCACTTTCATACCTGTAAAAATAGAACATATAAATCTTCAATCTTGAGCATTTTCAAAGACTCTATTCATTACTTATTAACGTTTCTTCAGTCTCTTGACTGGAATGACTCTTTTTTTCTCAAAAACCGATAATCAGCAACATACAGTTTACAATGTATAGTTCGAATTTGCATTATTTAGAGGGCAGTTTTTAATACAAAATGTTATGTCTCAATTAAGTTATTATACCTATTAAGAATTTGTAACTTTATTTTGATTGATAAATTTTGATTTCAACTTTTTTCATAGCTCAGTGATGAATAACTTCAATTGATTCAAATATTAATTAAATAGAAGATAAAGAAGTAAGAACACAAAATAAGTAGTATAATTATTTATCATTAAAAAATATATAGTTTGATTATTTTGAAATTATTATACTTAAAGATTTCGAATAAATTTAAGCTGTCAAGTAGTAAAATAAATTATTAAAATATTTATTTATATTTATTAAAAAAAGTGAATTATAATCTGTTTATAATATTATCATATTTATTTAAATGCATTATATTTTTATAGTTGAAATCAATCTTGAAGTTGGTAAAATTCACCTTCAAAAAGAAACATATCCCACACTCTGAGCACAGTCGACCATGGTAAAGTCCTTGTGTAAACGCAAAGAAACCATTCAGTCATATATAAAATTGGTTCTATCTTCTGCTTTTTCTGCAACAAAAAAGAAATATTATTCATGAGAAACGATAATTAATAATTTGTTAAACTGTAATTGCTTCGAAAATTAGCAATATGAAGGATTAGGCAGCAAATTCAGTCCATAAAACGCTCTATGCCGATGATGAGACTCCGCGGCACGAAACGCGTCTATACAAACCAGAAACATCAAGTTATGTCGGAATGTGCAACTTTTAAAACATGCAAAAAACTAATCCAATAGCATGAATCAATTTCAATTAAAAATGTGCACTCTTATATACATATATTAACATTTAGTAATGCTCTTCTAAGTGGTTCCAGTCAGGATTTCTGCGGGTGTAGGTGGATGTTTTAGTAAGAATCTCACACTACCAGTGTACCTGCATTTCAATCACTGACTCGTTCAATATTTTACCGAATGCTTATTTTTTACATAAAATATTAATGAATGAATACTTACTAGATGCTTATGGACATTTGGAGCAACCTTCTTCAGAAGACCGAATAAAATATCACCATCGATTTGAAGGGTTTCCTGAAAGCATGTATTGACCATTAGGAACAGACTGCAGTTATATTTTTAAAATAAAGGTAGTTACTTGAACATTAAAATCTTCTTTCTCCTTATTAATTATGTAAAGTCTTTAAAATAAAAGGTGGCGGAAATCGTAATTTTCCACCAAAGTAATAACTGAAGACTACCAGAGAAATTGCTTTGGATAAATGTCAACAATAATAATAATAATAATAATATCGTGTAACCTGGCTGGCTCAGGTCTGGTGTCAGAGTTATCAGGTCGCACCTGAATAAGTTCAGGGCCTCTGACGTGACTTAACGACTGTTTTTAGGCAGCCGGGACCGACAGCTTAACGTGTCCTCCGAAACACGTCAACAATGAGTAGTAACTTACTTGATAAATCATGCTATAGTTATGAATAATCTCTTGGGAGTAGCGACATTTTATTAAGTTCAAGAAAGTTGGACAAATTGTACCAAGTTTAAATGTATCAAAGTTATATTTTAAATAGATACTATTTTAGTTTGAGGAACTACTGCTTATCAGGCTGTCTCAGATTCGAATCCCATTCTAGGACTGGCATTTTTGTATCGGCATTCATCTCATCACCCATACACAAGTCTACATCTGCTACAAGGAGACACATAACATGCTCGGTAAGTACATTCAAGAGTTGATGACGTCATTGTGCCAGCGCAACAATGCTGACGCGTCCCAAGGGAAATGCACATCTACAGTGGAGGTATAAGAAAGTGGAGGGAGCAGAAAAGGGTAGCCGACGCCATATTGAGCAGCTATCCGGCGATTTTTGGCGGCTATACTCCACTATAGATATATAAAATTTTTGTTGTAGTTGTTATCTATGAACCCGAAAATGGTCACCATTAAATATGGCCACCACTCTACACTTCATTGTAGGTTAAAGCCATAATTAGCATTAAAGTGATCAATATGACTGCTAAATCTTGATAAATCATTTTGAGAAGCAAAACGTTATCCAGATGATAAGCATAGTTCAAGCGTTTCAACTGGCATGAAAGTGGTATCTTTTAAGTGATATAGTAAGTTAGAAATTCGCGGTGATATAGCTGCGAATGGCGTCAGATCCCATGTAGTAGGAGGTAAGCAATAAGACATGCTTACATTTTTCCAAAACTAGTTTTCACTTTTTCAAAATTGGTGGTATACGTTATGCTCCCTACACTTTCTTATACTTCCATGGTCTCAAACACACTAGCCACATGAATGTTTACATTATAGATCACTAGTGATGTAAAATACCCAGGTATTTAAAACTCGGGGTAAATACCGGGTATTTACAAAAAAAATAATAGAACCTGGGTAAATACCCAAAATTTATAAATACCCAGGTACTTTGGGTATTTATAAAATCGAACATGATTAATTGATGTTAACCCCTGAATATGCTATTATTATCATTGGATGATATATTGAGTTCGTGTATAACTACTTAATTACCATTTTTCCAATATATTAGTACCTATTTTTAAATATCACCCAAAGTTTGTAAATAAACAGGATTTTTCATACCTAAAATTGGCATAAAGAGAAGAAACTAGGTAAATAAGAGCAATTCTACTGGTGAGACTGTGACACACAAGCACAGAGCATAGAATAAATGTTATTCTATGCTCTGTGCACACAACTAAATACTGGTATTGATGAGGGGGGGAGGCAGGTGTACAGTGATGCTACCCTGGAATGCCCAAAACTGAAAATTCCCTATGATGTGAAATCAAGACAGCACCACATATGAAAAATAGTGAACATACTTCTACTGTTACTAAGTTATGTTATGATTTTTATTTTAGAAAATGAAATGTAAGTTATGCAGGTATTCAGTGTTGCCTCTTAGCTCCTATCTCGATAAACCTATTTTGAAAAATTCCTTCTGTTTTTTGGTCAAATTTAATTTTAATGCTTTGCGTCATATAGTTGATGTTTGTTTGAGTTATGTTTTGTATGAGTTGAATTATGTTTTATTTTAGTAAGTTACTAAACAAAAGATCTTGAACAAAAATCCTTTTTAAATTATTATTGAATCTTACCATCCTACCGACTAAGTTTTTATTATTTCCTTGGGTTAGTTTACACATACTAGGTGAAATTTTCCTCTCTCTAAATAATGATTATTACTTTTATAAACTCTTTTTGTCATTTTCAATAAAATCCCCACAAAAAACTAAGAAAATCATAAATACCCAGGACCTGGGTATTTATGTCTATTATGCTCAAAAGTAAAATGCTAGTGTGGACCATATTAAAAATTGTTAAACACATTTTATCATTATTTTACTATCCTTGCAGGATAATGATTGCAAAAAGACAACTCAGTCTGCTCTAAATTTGATAAAAACCATAAATACCCAGTTTTTGGGTATTTACCCACGCCTGGGGTAAATACCCAGTTTATAAATGCCTACCCACTGGATATTTACCTGACCCACATCACTATACATCACATTGAAAATTATTTATTAATTAATTATCTACATTTACAATTGATATATTTGAATTAAAAATAAGGTATGACAAAAATGTTCTACACACCATTCCTTCTTTGTAGTATCCCTTTACATAATTTGTGCAAATGGAAACAAGGCACCAGAATGCATCTTCAGCTGGCATGTGCATCAGTAAGAATGCAGCTAAAGGAGCCTGTGCTTGACAGTATCCAACCGAAGAGTCGAAAATGGAATATGCTTTCAATACATTGAAGAGATCCTTTTGTCTGAAAAGAAATTGAATCAATCAATCAACCCTTCTGATTTCTGAAGCAATCATCAATCAACCCAATCTTTATTAACCCTCAAAAACACAATACAAAAAATATAATACAATAAATGTTTCAAACTTAGGACCATGTTTACAGGATTAATAATTTGGTACCAAGGTGCCGGATTCATGAGATAAGTAGTGATTAGTAGTACTATGGTACTATTTAGTATTATAGTGATATAAGTAGTATTATAGTGATGTAAGTAGTACATTCAACACTCCCATTAGCGAATAAATTCGACTTCTCATGTATTTAACAAAATTAAACATTCTCATCTTTCTTGGAACCGTTCGTTTAGTTGATTTATTATTCTAAGTTTCTTATGATTAAACAATAGCTTACCTATATTTTGACTCATTTCTTCATTATTTTCTTATCGTTTTTATCTACGGCTGCGCCATCAAGATATAAGAGGTTGGATAGTGATGCCAGCTTACTTTACCATAAGTCTTATGAAACTAGTGTCATAATGAAGCTACTTTAACAAAACTGTCACTTTTTTACAGGAGTCTAAACAAATCATAATTCAGGATTTCTTCAAAACAGTGCTGGAATATATATTATGCAACAGTCACATCAGCTAACTTAAACATTTCAGAATTAAATTTTAAACAGAATTAAACTTTGGCAGGCCGCTTAGTGCAGTTGGTTGAGGCTTTGCAACTTCAGTTGGCTGTCGTTTAGGCGGTCGTGGGTTCGATTCCCACTCCTCCGTCTGGCATCTATGTGCAATCATTCACCTCATTACCCACGCACAAGTCTCGGACTCATGTGGGTATCATCAACAATAAAAAAAAACTGGATTTCTAATAGGAACTGTCAGCAACAATCACGTAATGTAGGTTACGAAATATTTTGGGCTCATTGGATTATTGGCAAGTTAAATTAAACATAATTTATTGGTATTTGGAGATAAAATATTTTATGCAACAGTTATTGTATTTTGTCTTAAAACAACTAGTAATATGTTTAGAGCACCCGCTTCGCTTGCGTTCTATCTTACATCTCTTAGAGGCAGTCACAATACAATCGTTGTATAAACTGCTATTTTCCATCTAATTTGAGTTATTTATTGGTGTTATAGTATAGTTGTGGTGAGCACTATATCTCATCGCATTTTGTTGTCAATAAGGAACCCACTGCTGGCTCATAGGTATGTCTTGCAGTGCCTTTAAATGCAGTTTAAAAGGAAATATAACTTATTTATTATAAATTTAGTTATTTACTGAACAATTCGTTGTAATTTTATTTGTACATATGAAGAAAAATAAAAGGAAGTGGACGAATGAAGGAATAGATGCATAAATTGATGAATTGAATCCGATCATGAGGAACCTCAATTTCCTTCAACTAACATAATATTGACAGTACATCCGCAATTTACAAATCAAATAAAATTCTGCTTGACATTCCCCCTTGAACACACCTTCTCAATGTGCAGTGTTATTATAGTTTTGATCAATGAAAGGATACTATACAATACCTTGTATTAGTAAATTTCATTACTGTTACTACTGCTGTAGATCATACTGATATTATTACTAGATTATAGATGATTAGTGAATCATTTTTGAACTTTCAAATAAGTGTATGATTACATTACAAAAATGAATTTACAGTCAGTCTGTATTCTAAATACACTTTACACTTTGATCTTAGCCAACAGGCCGAGAAGCGATATGTGTAATAGACTAGTCAAGTGGGAGCAAACAAGGGGTATTATAAAAGAGAACCAGGCAGGTTTTCGTACCGGTTACTCGACTGTTGATAACATATTTGTTCTCCATAGCGTTATTAGTTACTTTTTGCAAATGAAAAAAAGAAAGTTGTACAGCTTTTTTATCGATTTCAAGGGAGCTTTTGATAATGTTGACAGGAATGCGTTGTTTTTCAGACTCCATGAAATAGGTTTGTCTAGTAAATTCATAAGCATCTTGAAACGAATTTATAGTGATAATAGGTGTAGGATTTGGTGTAACAGTGGCAGAGGTTTGTCAGCTGAATAAATAGCGGCGTAAAACAAGGCTGTTTAGCCTCTCCACTTTTATTCTCTCTATTTATACATGACCTTTGTGATTATATAGGTGGAGGAGTATCTGTAGGAAACTTAGACATAAATGGGCTCATGTATGCAGACGACGTCGTTATATTAGCTGATACTCCGATCCTCATGCAAAAAATGATAAATAGATTAAGAAGTTTCTGCATTAAATGGAACTTGGTTGTAAATATGGATAAATCAAAAATCGTTGTTTTCAGGAGAGGGGGTATACTTAGAAAAAGTGAAAAATGGTTCTACGGAGATAAGATTGTGGACATAGTGAATCACTATAAATATTTGGGGATGATATTTACTTCCTCTCTTTCATTGAAGATGCATTTTGATGATAGGGTAACAACGGCCAGGTTTGGTATTAATAGTGTCTGGAGACAGTTGATTCTGAATGATTCAGTGCCCCTCTCAGCCAAATGGCAGGTTTTCAGTGCTGCATGTAAATCAACCGTCACCTATGCTGCTCAAGTGTGGGGTTATATGCAGTGACCAAATAGAGAAATTCCAAAAATATTTCATAAAAAGGTTATTTGGTCTTCCCAAAAACACCCCAGACTACGTAATTTATTTAGAATGTGGAATGGAGCTGATGTGGATCTACACTTTCAGGCTTCATCTGAATTATGTTATAAAAGTATTCAATATGCGAGAGAGTAGGTATCCACGCAAAATTGCGTATGAATTTTTTATTAGGAAATGCGGTTGGTATAAGGTCTGGCTGAGTCTCTGTCAGAGTTATGATATACACATAGAGTGGTCTGATAGCACAATACAAGTGGACAGGTGGTTGAACTCTATGAACCAATTGCTATTAAAAATAAGCCAGAAAACTTGTATTGCATGGAGAGAGCGTGCTGATCAGTCAGTATATCATTGTATGTTCTCTTCATTACTGATTAATTTAGGAGACCGCACTTATTTGAATGACTATTATAAAAGAAGCTTCATAAATTTAATTTTTAAAGCAAGAGCGTCTATGCTTCCGCTGAACTTTAGACCGGATAGGGAAGAGAATAGGCATATGTGTTCCTTGTGTAGCAGTGGAGAGCGTGAGAATATAGTCCACTTTATGGGTAGATGTAACGTACTGGGAGCGATAAGACAAACTTGGTTTGGTTGCGCACACAATATGAGTGAGGACACTATAATTAGTTATTTGAATGGAAGAGATTGGTACCGCCTTGTTGGTTATCTCAGGGATGCTCTTCGTTACAGGGAGTGGTTGGTGAGGGAATTCAATAGCTGAACAGTTAAGTGGGCAGAATAAATATTATTTTATTGCAAATGTAAGTTTGATCAACATTTTTTCAATTCAATCTGTTGCTCATTTATTAATAGGATTTATTGTTATTATTATCATTATTTAGACATTCCAGCAATTTAGAATGTTATAGTACATTATATTTAACGTTTATTAGAGAACTGGCCTAATTTCTAATATTGTTTTACTGTTAAGCTAAATTTTAATTGTGAATTGTTTATATAATCTACTAGCCAAATAATGTAATCAAATAATAAAATGGACTATCTCTGCCATTACTGTATTATTCAAAAAATGGGTAGATGGGTGTTAGTAATAAGGAGTTTGAGAAAGATACAACTGACACTTTTTCTGTTATTTCTTACAAATTCACTCAAAGTGAAAGAAACCCCATTTATTTTTATTTGTACTGCTATAAGATAAGAAGCGGCGCAGAGATAGTTTTATAACATCTTGTTTACGAAGTTTGGTAAAATCTATTTTTATTAGTCTGTAAGAAGAACTATTCTTGCAAAATACTTAGCTAATCGAAATTATTATGAATGGCCGTTCTTTTAAAAAAAGAGAAGATATTAATCTAACTTCATTGTATTATTGAGATTATCGTGTACGGTAAATAATAAATCAACTCGACTGACGGCCTCGGCCAAGTCTATGATGATTTTTTCTTTAGAAATGTACTTATTATTATTTTTTTTCTAAGAGGTACTTTATAAAATTCCTTTTGTACAATTTATTATGTATGTCTGTTTTGATTCCAATAAATCATCTTTCTATCTATCTATCTATCTATCTATCTATCTATCTATCTATATATCTATCTATTCTAAATACTGGTACTCCACGAGAAGCTCAAGGCTGTGTGCAGGGTTTTTGATCATAGTTGTTTAGATGGTTAGTTTATTCCACTTCAAAAAAATTCAGTTTTTCAAAAATGTATTTAAAAAAAAGAATAGTTAGATTGAAATAAAAAAGCATAATTCTATTCCCCATGGCCTCTTTTAGTTATAAAAAAATATAAAATGTTTAAAATGACTTGTAGCTAAGATAATTGCCCGCAAAAACCGAAAAATTTCAACTTTGAACCCTCATATTTAAAATAATAATTCATGAAAAACAATTTTCATGGCATCTCAAAGCCCTAATAGCATCCAATTCAAGAAACTCCGAAAGATCTATGAACAAAAACCCTGCACACAACCGTAACTTTCAAGAGAGCGTTTCAAGTATATTACAAGGATAAGTTACATGGACAGGTACATGTTCGAATAATTATTCTCCTCATAAATATGTACAAACTTCAAATAAAATACAGTCAAAGCAATGCATCATCTTAGGCACATAGATATAAAGAAAAATAACCTGCAAAGGTAAAACCTGAGCGCAGGTATGTTAGTTATTTTACTCAACACTAAAATAAACAAATGAACATATGGAGAAACGTGAGGGAGCACACGATGAATAATGAAATAATAACAAATCAATCAATTAACGACAAAATGTTTTTGGTGTATTGAATTTCATTATACAGTGAGATAAAATCACATACCTCATACAAAACATTACTCAACACTTTGTGCTACATGACAGCCAAGTAAATACTTCCAAGCTGACTTCAATTTTTGATGTAATTTTATTTCTTCAAATATACAAAATAACTCAAACATTGCATATTGTAATAACCTTACAATTAAACAAATCAGAATAAATAATTAAATAATAATAATGTCCAGTGCATTCAAAGACTGCTGCTGGCAAGGTAGAGACCTGAGAGCCAGCAGTGAGTTCTCGAAGACAACGAGCAATAATAATTATTCATAGGAATAGATTTACGAGCTATTACAATATGAACTGAACAATCAACTGCGATTCCACGACAAACAGACAAATTGAGCATGGGTAGATCACGAAAGACATCAGCAAAACACAAACAAAAAAAAGAAGAAAAAGTAGGTAAAAATCGTAATATATTCATTTTAGTTATAGAGATAAAGTATAAATCATAAGAGATAAATATACAGTGTATTTAAATGTTGAAATAGATGTTATTTAGGACCCAGTTTTCAATTTCGAGCAATAGATTTTAAGTCATTTTTCTGTTTATTAAAGTGTTTGGTATGGTTTTAAGCATGCAACTGCATATACGGTCCCACGGTCCCACGAGTAACCCGACAAACTTCTAAGGTGGTTTCCTCTCATCAAAATAATGAAAAAAGTTTATATAAACATATGTCCGGAAATGCTTTGAAAGGGAGTTACGGCTAGCGAAAGATTTCGCCTGATTTTCTGTGAAAGGATGGAAATAAAGCCAAGCTGATTTTCTTATGGCGTTAAGTTAGATGTTGTATTCATTGGATTTCATGTAAAATGAACTGAAAAATTGAATAAAACACGTCCCAGACCTCTAGAATCACCCATATTTGAGATAGAAGACTAAATTCGCTAAATTCGGTCTCGAAAAACATGCTTCGTTTAGATTTGATCTACATTAACTTCGTTAAATGGGTAATAAACATGGAAACTTTAAAAACAAAACTTGTAGTGATTTTAATTCTGAAGAGAATGATGTAAAATAGGCCAATAATAAACAAACACAAACTTTAAAAAATTAATGTTTAATTAAGTCAACACATAGATTTTGAACTCTTTGTAAATACCCGTAATATGGAAAAAGTTGTTTTCTTTCAATGTTCTCCAGACTGTACTATGAGATAATTATGTTTAATCTATTTGAAAGTCGGCGAATATTAAGTTGAGGACTACGCTGTATCATGTCAATGATATTATCTTGTTTGCATATTACAGCCATTACAGGACGTTCACTCGAACAAGTAACGGATGGAAATGATCTATTTGTTCGTAAGTTCGTACCGATACAAATGTTTCGTAAGTACGTGTTCTTCTATTTGGAAATCGTATTTCATATTCAGGTTTAACTGCCCGACTATTTCCATTGGCAAAACCATAGACGAAAACAATATCTGCGTACTCTTGATTTGAAAATGTGAATGGCATCTTATCATTAAAAAATAACGCAAAGAAAGTACAAATAATACAAACTGCACATACACTGTAAAAATCGCAGTTGACAGACTAGTTATTGCGACCGCTGTATCATTGTACTGTAGTTTTCATATAACTTGGCAGCAGTTGGGTTCAGATATAGCAAGCCCTCCCATCTTCTACACGCTGCCAAGTTATATGAATACTACAGTACGGCTGTACAATAACTTGGATTCAGGTATTGTTTCAGAAGTGCTGCCAATTCTTGATTTTCAATAAACTAAAAGTATTTCACTTGACGCTGTATTTCTATCATCTTATTTCTAAACCAACAGTTTTTTATACTGTGAATTTTTTGTCATTATTTAATTGTACATACTGTCATACTATTTAATACTGTATTTGCAAATAAACCGCGCATGCCCTTTCAGTAATTAAAATGTACAGAATCGCAACATCTTAAAATGTTTTGTTTAATATTTGTATTGCTGCTGTCGTATTTTTCGTATGTGTTGATTTAATTAAACATGAATTTTTTCAACTCTCTGTTTGTATATTATAAACGTATTTCACACCATTTTCTTCAGAATTAAATTCACTACACGTTTTGTTTATAAAGTTTCCGTGTTTATTACCCATTTAACGAAGTTGATGTAGATCAAATCTAAACGAAGCATGTTTTTCGAGACCGAATTTTGTCTTATATCTCAAATATGGGTGATTCTAAAGGTCTGGGACGTGTTTTATTCAATTTTTTCATTCATTTTACATGAAATCCAATAAATGTAACACCTAACTTAACGCCATAAAAAATCAGTTTGGCTTTATTTCCATCCTTTCACAGACAATCGGGCGAAATCTTTCGCTAGCCGTAACTCCCTTACAAAGCATTTCCGGACATATGTTTATATAAACTTTTTTCATTATTTTGATGAGAGGAAACCACCTTAGAAGTTTGTTGGGTTACTCGTGGGACACCCTGTATAATGAAACTGTCTTCTACAAGCTGAAAGGTTACTAGTGTTTGGTATAAATGTAACTAATGTTTGATGACGGATTTGGTACGGAGAATGTTTTAGCTTAAATAAATTTGGATTTTTGTTGATGAATAAAATTATATTTTTTACATATAACTGTCTTAACGTTAGGACTCCAAGCTCCTTAAAAATTTGTCTACTAGGATAGAGCCTAGGCCTGTCAAGAGCTGCTCTAATTATATGTTTTTGTACAGTAAAGAGTTTATTTAGATGAGTATTATAGGCTCCCCCCCATACTTCAATACAGTAATGGAAAAGAGAGTTAGCATATGCATAATAGATTTTTCTAACAATATCGACATTATTGATTGAGTTTATTTTATAGAATTTCGCTATGAGAAACTTCAATTTTGAACACAAATATTGAATATGACCTTTCCATTTTATATTTTCATCCACTATTAGACCAAGATATTTGATGGTGTCTACTCGCTCAATTTCCGTAAATTCAGAGTTTACATTGTGGTCGTATCGGTGAGTTGGGCTATGTTCTAGTCTGATTTTCAAGTCCACCGGTGCTTTTCCTACAGAGGTAGGTGAGTAGCTGATATATTTACTTTTTTTTAGCATTCAGTGTTAGGATATGACTATTAAACCAGGTTTTTACAATTTTCAGACCCAAGTTAGCTGAAGAGTATGCATTCTTCCATGCATCCCCTGAAAAGGTCAGAGCAGTATCATCCGCGAATGATAATATTTCACAATTTGGCACTTTTAATCTCAAAAGGTCGTTCACATAGATTAGATACAACAATGGTGATAATACTGTACCCTGGGGAAGACCAAAATCGGAATTTTGTACTGTGTGATAGCCGCCATTATGTTGCAAACCAATAACCTGCTCTCTGTCACATAAATAGCTACAGAACAATTCATTTGGTACACCTCGAATTCCACATCTTTCTAATTTATCAAGTAATATTTTATGGGGTACAGTATCGAAAGCCTCAGCCAGGTCGAGAAAGATGGTCAGAACTTTATTACCTTTGTTAATATTTTGCGCTATTAAATTGATTAGGTGAAGTACAGCATCCTAGGTAGACTTTCCAGCCATATTGAATACTTTCTATGAATCCGGTAGAATTTAAATAATTGAATAATCTTTTTTTGAGCAATCTTTCCATTATTTTAGCAAAATTACTTAGTATGCTTATGGGTCTATAGTTTTCTGGTTTATTTAAATCACCTGATTTGTGTATTGGTATAATACTTGCTATTTTGAATTTTTTTGGGAAGCAGGCTTCAAGAAAACATCTATTATAATAAATTGCGGGGGGTTTTGCAATAAAACTGCTAATTTCCTTCAAACAAACATTTGCTACTAAAACCACCAATTCCGGGACTAGCATTATTACTTAATTCCTTTATGATCGATTCAATCTCAGAACAATTAGTTGGCCTAACAGAAAAACTATTGAGAACCGGCTGGGAAGTGGAATCTGGGATCGGAATATTGCCAGTATCCGGTATTAATTTCTCAGCAAAATGTTTTCCTACTTGAGCAAAATAGTTATTTAGTATTATGTTTTTTTCTCTTTTTTTTATTGCTGATGATGCCCACATGGGTCCGAGACTTGTGCGTGGGTAATGAGGTGAATGATTACACATAAATGCCTGACGGTGGAGCGGGATTCGAACCCACGACCACTTAAACGACAGCAAGCTGAAGTTGCGACGCCCCAACCAACTGCGCTAAGCGGCCCGCCACTTTAGGCCGTTCTACTTTAGGATTAGTTTTTATGGTTTGAATATTCAGCATCTCTTTTATACATTTCCATGTTTTCATTGGGTTTCTCTGATATTCCTCAAATTTATCTTTAAAGTAATTAATTTTAGAAGTTTCAATAATATAATTCAACCTGTTTCTACATGTAATATACTCCTGTCTCAGTTTGTTATTTGAAGGTTGTTTATTAAGTTTTCTATCCATTTTATCTCTTTTCCTTATTGCTCTCACAATTCCAACAGTGATCCACTTTTTAATAGGGGTGAATTTTGGCCGAGTTTCAATATTATAAGAAGCTGTGTTGATATGAGTAGTCAGTCTGTTCAGAAATTTATCTGATAGATCATCAATTTGAGCTGATTCATCATAAATTTCAATCCACATTTCGTTTATAGAGACTTAAAATTAATTTTTTTATTGTACAGCAATTTTTTATTATTGGGGTTTTTGTCCATCTGAAAAGTTTATCTAAGGTGTAAGGAGATACAGAAGTGATCCGTTATATTTGTTTTAATAATGGCACCTGCAACATTCTGTTCATCAAGTGCGCTGCTTTTAAGAAAAATATGATCAAGACACGTCTTACTGTGGTTCACTACTCTAGTAGGTTTGTTTATAAGTGACCTGAATCCATTTAACTGCAGCACACCTAAATATTCCACGGGAAGGTTTATATTTTCTAAGATATAATTATACCGCTATTTTATACCGCCTACCATGATAATATTATCTACATTTTTCAGCGATTGTAAATATGAGTCTAGGCTAGTTATGAAACTATTAATGTTGAGTGATGGTGATCGATATATGGCAAGCAGTTTAAATATTTTATTTTCAATTTTAAGATCAATACTGATAGAGTTTGCTAGGTTAATTTCCACCTCCAGAACCTCATATTTACCTCATATTTAATGTCTTTTTTAATAAATATACACAAACCGTCGCATTTGTTGAACTTACTGTTTTTATTAATTGCCCTATAATCATCAAGGAAATAATCGATTTCAGTTTCATCATTATTCCATGTTTCAGTCAACACAATAACATCAAATTTAATCTTACTATTACCTATATAACACATAAACTCATCCATATTTTTTTATTCAAGCTCCGTATGTTCATAAGCAGCAGATTCATTATGCTGCGTCTGTCAACATCATTATCATTACCATAAGGGTCGAAGCTGAAAAAATCATCATGCTCAATAGTGTCGTGGACATCGCTACTTATCAAATCGACAGTATCTTCATTAAAATTAAAATTTAATGGCATCTTCAATAGACAAGAAAAACTGTTAATTCTAGAAAGAAGAAAAAGAGAGAAGGTTAATAATAAAAAGAAAAATAATAATAATAAAAAAAGAAAGTTTAGAAAAAAAGTAACATGAGAAATCATCTCAGCCTTACCACCGCCGGTACCGCCACACAAGTCTAAAATTTACGACAAATTGCCAAATCGGAATCGATTCAAATTTATAAATTACATTTAAATTTAATATTTTAATGTTGAAAAAAAAAATTGTTAACCATGAAATATGAGGAAGAAGCGAGTTAGAAGTTACTGGAAATTTAATAGAGAATCAAAGGAAACCCGTCACAATTCCGGCAGTAATCGATAATGTCTATTATGATTTGATAGTGGAGGAAGAAAGAGAGGAAGCAAAAGAAGAGGAATAAGGAAAAAAGGAAGGAGAGGAAGAAAAGGAGAAGAAAGGAGAAAAGAATGAACCTTTGGTGTAAAGGGTACTAAGAAAGAAGGAGGAGTAGGAGTAAACCGTTATCAGTTTTTATCGAGTATTCTAGTTGAGTCAATCTAATACAGTTATGGATTCCTTGATATAATTAGTTATTTTTGTATCACAAAGACATTACAAAGTTCAAAAACAAGCAGTGCGCTATCTAAAGTAGGCTATACTGGCACTGCATTATAAATATCAATTGTTATTCAAACTCACTGCCGGGAAACCATCAAAGCATTCTTCGACTATAAACTGAAGCTATGATGAATAATTTCCAGAAATAGGCTGTTTTTTATACTAATATACTCCATGTAACACCCTAACGACTATGAACTATAGCAAACCAGCTACGCATAAATACATAAACTAATACATTCATCATAATAATCATAATCATTTATCGAATATATTAGTCATAATCTTATGAATTTTAATGACGATTTAAAAAAGTTATCTAAGAGGGAAAAACATTATAATAATCACTTGAATCATATATATTAACTATTCCATGTCTATATTCATAACTAGTGAGACCTAAAACTTGGCGGTGGTTGGCACAGCAATTAGATCTTCTTCACATTTGATAGGATAAATCCTGCCGTCATGTACAATTCTTATCCTAATCATGCCAGATCTGTCCACCCAAACATATTTATAACCTGTTGGAGTTTCCTAGCCTTGGATAAAAGAAACTTTCGTTGAGCAGTAAGACAAATTTATATATAGTGGATGGTTCTCACCTTGCATCCCTGTGTTTGGTAGATAGATTTTTCACCTTATGTTTCCCCTGCAACATGTCATCAGTATCTGTGCGACGAACAAACTTCACTATGATAGGCGGCGGGTTCGATGAATCCTCGCGTTTTTTAAGGCGATGGCAGCAATCAATCGCCTCAGCACCAATCTTCATACCCACGACTCTGCAGGTTTCCAGTACGAGGTTAGGAACATTCTCCTTATCTACAGTCGGAATTCCGTGAATTTCCACCGTGTGTCTCCGTCCGTATTGGTCCAGCTCATCAACTCGTCCAGTGAAGTCGTTCAGTCTCTTTTTCAGTGTTTCATTTTCACTTTTCAGCGTTTTGACAATTTCCTGTTGAGATTTAATCAACTCCTCCTGTTTGGTTAGAATCTTTGAATTCTGGTCGAGTTTCTCATGACATGATTCAAGGGATTCCTGTAGCCTTCCCAAACTGCTCATAACCTCAGTCTTAAAATCACGCACGATTTTGTTCAATGAGTCCAATGATATTGAAGGAGTCTCAGTTGTTATAGTACTATTAATCTTGACCGGAGTCAAACTCGGATTATCACTCCGTTGAAACCGAAGTCTTCCAAAAAACTGTCGGCACTTCCAGGGACCCTTAGTAAGTATCTCGACCTCAGCCTCACTCAAGTTCTCATCAGCTTCTCCCCAAATATACTTACTGTGAAAAATTGAATTACATTCCGTGCACAACAACTTGTCCTTGTCGGAACGATCGACAGATAATTTACACTCCGCAAATGTAATCATATTGGTGGTTAATCAGGAAAGATCTGAATAGTGAATAGCGAGAGTAAAATATATCCAAATAGCGAGACCGAGTCGAAATCGCAAATACTTCACTATAATTAAATTACTACCGAAAAATACAAGCACCGCAGGTATGGCCGGACGATAGTCTAAGCCAAATAGTTAATTTATAGATAAGGGAGCACGAAGTCCAGACGTCCGCTTCTCGCAATCTCTGAACAAGAACTGACACTAACAAGAACTAATTTTTCTACAATATTCGTGTATTTTGAGATGTGAGATTTTTGCAAAAATAATTTCTTGAGAGATCATTATTAGATGGAAATCTAGACTTATATCATTCTAAACAGTTTATACACTGGGTGTTTATAAAAGAATATCGGAGTTTTAACGCTTTGTAGTTTTTATTATATCAAATTTACAACTAAAATTATTCATCAAATGAAACAGCAGCTCGAATGGTTTTGTTCTCTTTTGTAAGATTCTGTGAGCATGCAATCGCAACAAGACTCCCCTAAATTAAATGTTTTTGGAGTCATATCTCGGCAATAAATTAATGGATCTTTCTTTCTTGAAAAAACAACTGTAACTGGTACCTCCTATCGTAATGCTCTAGAACTTTCGCTATTTCCTCAATTGGAAGAAGATGAACCACGTAATCTCATTTGGCAGCAAGATGGTACCGATTGGTTGAACGTCTGTACTCGACTGCTGAATTGGCCGCAAATAGCCCGATGGGAAAGCTTGTTTCGCATGGTTTCCACGTTCACCTGATCTGACGCCATGTGATTTTTACCTTTGGCGGTCCATAAAGGATCGTGTTTATGTGCCTCCGATACCAGCTGACCTACCAATTATCATATTTGAAGTATTCATTGACTTACAAACTAAGAATTGTTCCTTCTTGTGCAACTTTATGTATTGTATTTCTATTTGTATGTTTTATGTTAACCTTATAATGGTTTCTTTTTTTCAATCTATTTGACTTGACTATATGTATACCACTTGTATCTTCTAGCTGACTTGAACTTGAAAGGAACAGGATTGAAGCACTTTTTTAAACAATCACTCCATACCCATTAATCAAAGTTGAGGAAGATCTGGCCTATCAACTTGATGTGTGCCATGTGACGAATGGAGCTCACATTCAACGTTTGTAAGCTTTATAAAATTGAAAACTCTCATCTTATTTGTTAATCTTAATTGAAAGTTGAATATAATAAATGCAAAGCATTAAAACTTCGATATTTTTATAAACACACGGTATTCCTATAGAATTCACTCACCAACGAATCTTCATCAATCAACTAAAAAATGAATGAATTGCAATACCTCCTGGAGCCCAATAGTTTTTGCTTTGCGAACGCCCATTTTTGATCACTGATAATTTAAAACAATTCGTCAGCTTACTCACCCATATCCTTCTTGATCAATGAACATTTCATGGTAAGGGAACTGTCGATGGAGATCTTTCTTGATGTCATCCAGCCACCGAGATTCGCCCTCTTTTTGCAAGAGCTCATCGTAGCTAAGATGGTCATTTGAGTGCTTGTCCATCAATAGATTTCCTCCGCAAAGATAGAGCCAAGCTCGGGGCCTAACTGATACTGGAATGCCTTTCCTACACCTTTCTCTTACCTGAAATTAGAATTGAAAAAATAAAGCTGCAGTTATTTTGGAAGACGTTATAATTAATTGAATTCGAGAGATATCTAATCATAATTTTCTACTGCTATCAATACTTTTCTTCTCTTAAACTTCATCACTATCTCAGTTTTGTATTATAATTTTCTTTGTATAATCTTGTTTCTTTCATAATTCCATCATGGTTATGATACTGATATGCATTATTCCTTCTTTATGTATCAATTTATCTCATTTTTTGTTCATTCATCTAATGTAATACCTTTCATCTTATCTTCACTCATATATTTTCCTCCATTTTCCTATCTCATATTAGATTTTTATAACTTTTCATTTTATTTCAGTATATAAAAACTGTTATGAAGGCTGTTTTGGGAGTTAAGCCTCTGGCTTTTCTAGATTCAAATAAATAAAATAATATCAACAGTGATGTAAATTTTATTTTCATGAGAAATATGATTGAATATAACCAATATGGCAAAGCATTTACTCTTATCAACAGGTTGAAAAATTCCGACTCACTCGAAGCTTTCTAAAGAATAGAGTTTAAGAAGGATGATAAAAATAAATGTATATTTAGCAAGCAACAAAACGATCTTTCAATCTGAAAATTAACGAAAAGTAAGGGTAATGAATTATTCTGGAGTGGCGATTTCTATTAAAATAATCATTGTTAAATCGATTTGAAGTTGTGTCTTATTTTATTACATTTAATTTTGATTGAGAAATTTTTTTTAGTGATGAAATAATAAATTGGAACGACTCTGAATAATGAGGAATCTGAAATTATTAACTAACCGATAGGAAATTCAACTTTATCTATCTCAACCCTCATTTCTCTATTATAGAAAACAATAATATTACGGAAAATAATTATATTATTGGAATAATATAATTATATAATGTATTTTATTAACACATAACTAATTCATTATCAGATGTATTGAGAAATTATCTTTGCCTTAAAAATATTGATATTCTTTGCCTATATCAACAGAATTTAAGGAATACAACATTCTTCAATATTTATTTCCAGTAAAAGGCAACTCAACCTAATTTCCAGTAGCTTGAATTCAAAAAGTAACTCGAAAGACGTTTTTACGAAAATATATTGAAAACATAAAATAAATGAAATTTACAATATTATGTGATTTTAGTTGGAAGTATAAATAAAAATATTAACACCATAAAGAGGAAACATCGGAAAAATTAAGATAAATATAGATATAGGAGATGAAGATAATTTATTACGAACAGCTTACCTTTTTATAATACTTGCTCATATATCTCTCCCAATTATTTATCATCTCCAGCCATTTTTTCTCTCTCCTAAGAGCTACAGACGGAGCTTGTTGGCGTTTTCTGTAAGGTGCACAAAACACAATCATTACAATCTGTGAACAGCGATTACAATCTGTGAACAGCGATCTGTACAATCAGCAGAATGACTGCTAGCTACCACGTTCAATAAAAGTAATGCACTATTTCAAAACTTCCTCATTCTAATAATGGTACTAATATAAGAAACTATCTGTTTTCTTATAGGCATGTTTACTCTAGTACATTAGTGATAAGGGTGACTCATTAATTCAATTGAATCAGCCCCTCTTGATTGTCTTGGAAATATTGGTCTGAGCTAATGACACACTATTAGAGATAGCAGGAAGATTGAGCAAAACCCGTATTGAGAATGAAATATCAAGTATAATAAATCAAAACGTACAATTTTCCGCTGGAATTGGTAAGCTTCAGTCATTTTTTACAAGTTTATACTTGTAAGTTAAAGTATATACGCCAATTATGACCCCTATATTCAATTAATTAATACAGGTAAACCAAGGAAACGAATGAGAATGATTAACAACAAATCTTTTTATTTATAATACAGACACCATAATTTCATAAAAATGAAGTTTTATTTTAAACGCCCTTGTTTAAACCCCTACGATTTTCTCCTAAGAGTGTACGTAGCAGATGAAGTGTTTATATCACCACTGCCAGTAAACACTGATAAACTAGAATCGATAATAACTGCAGCCATCGAAACTAGCACCAGACATGTTGTTATGAAAGTGAAAGGAAATCGAATAACGTGTAAATATTGTTTAGGCTTCTGGTTGCGTTCAAATTGGAGACATAATTAAAAGAATTCGATCATTTATGAACATTTTGAATTTCCAGTTTCATATGAATAGTAGAAAAGTCCTCAAAGTATTTCAGCTTTGCAATTAAAGTGTTTCAAAATTGGTGCATTTTTGTTATTACCCGGTATTTTATTTAATCTTTACATCGACATAATCTGGAAATTGCATTATTAGTACGAATAAGTTCAATTTTAATTAACAAAAACTTACGGATCAGGTGAGTACTGAGCACCTCCCAAGAAGCCATGTCTGTCCGGCACCGTTGACACCACAGATCCATTATTCAGAAGAGAACTCACATCTGAACAACAATCCTCATCTTCACCGCCATCCATTCCCGGTTTTTCAGCCATTCAAAAATATATTCCTAGATTTAAAAAAATGATAATTGATATCGATAACCCAATCAAATTCTCACAGAAGGCATTCGAACATAAATAAAAAACTATTTAAAAGATAGTTTCAAAAGACAACAGTCAATAATAAAGGCTCTGAATAAATATTTTTATTTTTTCCTTCACAAAATAAAAGAGTTTAAATGTAACAAAAAGTCTTTATAATATTAGAAATAAACTCATTAAATACAAAGGAATTTTGATAGCTAACAAAATAAACAAATCCTATGGATAGTGTCCTATGGAAAATAGCCTGCATGGGCGATTGCCTGTGCGCAAGCTAGAGTTGAAGTTGATTTTGAGCTTTATGGACGTTCACAAGTGATTAAATCACTTATATTAAATCAATATTTTATATTGTTAATTTTTGAATTGGTGTTACTCCAGAGATCATTCAGTGAAAAAAGGACTCTAACCTAAAGGTAAATTGTATCAACTTAGGTTATAAAACAATTGCAAATTAGCCATCGTATAGCTAGATTCTAATTGAAAAGAAATTTAAAAAATATATTTATTATTGTCTTGAAATTTTATTAGAAAAACTGAAATTGTAACTTGTACAAGAAATATTCCAAAGATGCAAATGGTCACTGGAAAAAAGGGGAACTCTATAGGGGTTTCCAGGAGCTACACTGAGGCTGGAGAGGAAGATGATAGGCAGTCAAAGTGGTAGGTCAGGGTGGCCCATAGCCAGACAACAGATAAGAAGCGGCTTAAAGCTCTCAAAGGACAACGGAAATAGTCACCGATCAACTCTTTTTTTAAATTATTTATGAATGCTGCTGAAAAGAAACTATTTTTTGGATAGTGCTTACTAATACTCGTATTTATAAGAAGTTGAGCTAAATAGAAAGCAATTGTATTAGACAAAGTAATAGTCAATTGTAATGAAGTATTTCCGGAAGTATACTGGTTGTGCTGAATTCTAATAAAAATATTCTAATCAAAATGTTTGTACATGTGTAGTAAAAAATTAATGATAAGGTGTCATACAGAAGGTATCTTAGTCTCTTGGAATATGTTAGATGTTGGATACGTTCTATTTTTATTTAATGCTACTTTCAAAATGGATTTTTGAATTATAAATGAGAGAAAGAGCCAAAACGAAAAATAAGAGAAAGAGCTTATTGGTAGGGAGACGGAGAAATAAATTTATTGAGAATAGAGAGAGAAATAGTTGATAATCAAGTTCGGAAAGTAAGATTTTTATTACAGATGATGCCCACATGAGTGAAACATCCATGGCTGAATGAGATTGGATGCAGGAGACAAAGCCAGCCAGAGCCTTATCTTATCACAGACAAGAGCTCTATCCAACTGCGCTACCAGAGCCACCGGATGGAAACCTAAAAATGATGTTCAAGTTGAAAATGAATTGTCACTCTTGTAATTTTAAATTGAGATTGTGTCGCCTAGAAACGCAAGGGGCAATGATAAGACTATTTATTCAACAAATTATAGTTTCAATCTAAGATAAGTGTGTTTATTGATCTTGACACTATTTTTACCGACTATTGCCAAAATCTTATGTCTCTATTGATTCGTTGCTTGTCTAGCTTGTGTAGTATATAATATACATGATAATATTGATGGTAATTAATTTCGAATTCTCAATTTAATTTTATCAAACGCACTGAAGACTTTCGGCATACGAATATTGACAACAGTAACAGATAGAAATGCGAAAATTCGATGAATGCTATAGTCCAAAAAATCTTATCGCTACCGGCAATCGAACTCGGGTCCTTCTCTTTCGCGGAGAATGCTTTGACCCATTAAAATCTACAGTGATCCTCTGAATCATAGTATTCATTTGATATTAGAGCCGACTGGCTTATATATATTAATGGTGGAAGTAATCCACGGATACTACAATAATTATCAACAATGGTTGAATCAATGCAGATGGAAATGAATTTCGAATTCTCAATTAAATTCTATCAAATTCTCTGAAGACTTATGGCATATAAATAGAATATGAATATTCAAGAGTTAAATTAATTTCCATCTACATTGATTGTTAATAATTGTTATATCCTTGGATTATTTACACCATTAAAGTTATAACACTGATAGACATAAATAAATTTATTTCTCTCACTCAAGATTGAACATATTCCTACAAATCATATAATGATTTTGTATAGTCTACCTACCACTATTAATTACTGTACTTCCATCTCTTCCTAATAAGAATCATCAAAATATTGAACTATTCTATCGTATCAAAGAAATATTATAAATTCGAAATTCATGAGGATTTAGAACTTGAAAGCTTTGAGAAGAAAGTTTTTAGGAATACTATGCAGTCTTTCAAGAGGAATGTTCCACACAATAAACATAGATCCGGATAAGCTTCGTTACAGAAATAAAGGTGGCTTAAGTTGGCAGCAATCTCTATCATTTTACTGAATCAAAAATCTCTAGGGTTTCCCAATTTGGTGGCAAATTGAATAAGTTCCATGTAAGAGGAGCTGAGAAATCTAATAAAACACGCCGCAAATTTGTAACTATCGTAATTACTGATTTATTCCATAAATCACGCAATAATTGAGCCAAACTCAAGAACTCTTTTGGATTTTCAATTGCATAACTTTTCTCCGAGGATGGGGCCCACGTGGACTGTATATCTGTGGGTAGGAAATGAGTTGTATGATGAAAGTGAACAGTTTGGTTATCTAAAATTTCTGGTGGGTTCCGAACCACCGGAATGTGAATTTACAGCAGAGAACAGTCTTTTTTGCTGGCCAAACCAAAGCTGCAACCTTTTCATTTCTAGTACGAGCACTCATAACTCATCTTATCTGACACTAATTACATGAATCAATAGATTCGAACAGATCTACCAATGTAAATTCTCACTACACGAGGTGAAAGAGAAAACGCTCTCGCAGCCCTGAACTTCAGAGGAGGCTTACACAGTTTTTTTCTGTAATTGAGATATTTTCATCTATTGCTTGGACATGTTTTAGATGATTAACTAATTAACAAGAGTCAATACATAGTAATAAAACTATGAGACACATTTGCACCAGTGCATAATGTATTTTACTAGGCTAATCAACTTTCTTGAACCTGTTAGTCCGTCTAAACGGAGACATTTAAGAGCTCACGCTCTCATAGAGCAATCTAGTCTCTTTCATCAATAGTTGAACACTCTAGCTAGCTTTGTGTAGCATTATTCTTGATTGTTCTACGACAATAATTAGTGTCTTCGTTTAGACGGGCCTTTACAATGGTTTTTAGCATTAGTGAATTGAGCCTCGAGTGGGCGGTGCCAATTGATAGAGGCATTCACTGAATTACAAGATAGACATTCATTTGCTCCACTTGGATAGTAGGACGGCCTACTAGTTAATAGTGGTCGTATTTAAATTCCACGTAAAATGCATCAACTCTGAAGCAATTGAACGTCGAAATGAAAGGGATAACAATAGATTCACGGAGTATTAATTTATTGTTCTACTCATCTTATAATAAATTATATTATTCGTCTGACTAAAAGGAAATTGAGATAAATTATTGTTCTATATTTTGTTACAATATATATATTCCTCATCTGTTTATTCCTTCATTCAGGGGTGCCCCCCCCCTAAGCCTCATGACGCACCCCCCCCTCTAAATTTAGCACCAACTCCACCATAAATTAGCCCCCCCCCCCCAAAAAAAAATGCGAAAAAAGCCCCCGTATTCTTTCTAAAACTAAAAGAAGATTTTTATAACTATTGAAAAAATTCAAACCCAGTCGATAATATACAAAATGTATGTATATTTCTTGAGATTCTTTACATAGGTAACATTTTTTGTAAAGGTAAAAAAGAAATATCAATGAAATGAATATATGAACTTCTGCTCAATAAACTGAATTGCAAAATAGCTAAATAAGAATTTGAACCTAGGCCCTAAATGGTTTTTAAACAATAAAATATTATTACAAATACACTAGGTTCAATAAAAATGAAATACCTATAAGTTTATGTTTGGTGTACCAATTACATTAAGGTTAAATAATTCTACAAAGTTGTTCCTTTAAAGGAGTGAAAACAATGAGTTAATAACTTCATTTGTAAAACACAAAAATTCAAAATACCAAGTCATTTATTGGACAGTAGTTAAGCAACGGGTGATTTACTTAGTGTAGTATTTTGGGAGAATTTATGTATGGATGAAGTACATAAAAGGCACACATTTCATGTATAGTTATTTACAACACACAATCGAAAGAAGTGTCTTTCAAAAGCAAAATAAAGACATAGTTATGAAAAATTACTGAATTTTTAGTATTTAGTAAGTTTTGCTATAGCAGTTCTTACTTACTAGTAAGTAGTTATCGTAAAATACATGAAAAACATCAACAGTTTGAAGTCAAACATTTTAAATTGGTAGCTGCGACAATCTACAAGTTAGCTAGGCACCTTCTAAGCTTGTTAAATCTATCTGTCTAAACCCCACATAGAAGTTTTTGTCTTTCGGATGAGGAAACAGAAAACCTTTCAATTATTTCTTCGTTAGAAATAGACTCAAGTACATCTTTTTCTGCAGCTAGAACCATTAGATTGGATAACCATGAGTCTCCCATAGCTGATCTGAGTCTGTTTTTGATAATTTTAAATCGACTTATTGCTGTTTCTGCTGATCAACTAGTAACTGTTAAGGAGAGTAAATTGTATAAACCACTTTCAGAGTACTCGCTTAGCGTCTTGCTAAGTTTGAATAATAACTTCCTGCACAAATCCTAAACATAACTATTTTAGCTAATTCATATTCAATTGTATAATAATAATTATAAATATATTTTCATTAATTGACATTCTATCTGGTGACTTCGTAGTATATTTTTGAATGTTGTCACGTTAAACACGGTTTCAATCAACTTTACGCCCCCCCCCCAAAACGTTTTTTGGAACCCCCCAAGAATTTCAATGACGCAGTCTGCGTCATACCCCCCCCCCCCCTGAGGGCACCACTGCTTCATTCATGTTATTCCCCCCCCCCCCCTAACTGGAATCATATAACTATTACCATCTATGACATTACTGTCATAGGCCTTTTTTTTTGGAGGATGAAACCCACAAAGGTCTGAGACCTGTGCGAGGGTAATGAGTTGGATGATGGTGATTGATGAGCTGGACCTATAGTTTTAAGTGGGTTCCGAACCACGGAGAAGTGATTTTACAGCAGAGAACAGTGTATTTTTTGCTTGCCAATCTTATTTCTATCCGATTGAACAGATACCTGCTTCGGCTCACAGCTATCACTTTTGCATCAATACTTTCCATATTTCAATGAAATCAGTGCTAAGTTTTATATATACAGAGTGTCCCACGAGTAGCCCGACAAACTTCTAAAGTGGTTTCCTCTCATAAAAATAATGAAAAAAGTTTATATAAACATATGTCCGGAAATGCTTTGTTAGGGAGTTACGGCTAGTGAAAGATTTTGCCCAATTTTCTGGGAAAGAATCGAAATAAAGCCAAACTAATTTTTTTATGGCGTTAAGTTAGGTGTTACATTCATTAGATTTTATGTAAAGTGAACTGAAAAAATTGAATAAAACACGTCCCAGACCTCTAGGATCACCCATATCTAAGATATCAGACAAAATAAGCAAAATTATGTCTCAAAAAACATGCTTCGTTTAGATTTGATCTACATTAACTTCGTTAAATGGGTACCGTAATAAGCACGGAAACTTTATAAACAAAACGTGTAGTGAATTTAATTCTGAAGAGAATGGTGTAAAATAGTTTTATAATAAACTAACAGAAAGTTGAAAAAATTAAACAAAACATTTTAAGGTGTTGCGATACTGTACATTTAAATCACTAAAAAGGCATGCGGTTTATTAGCAAATACAGTATTCATTCAATTAAATAATGACAAAAAATTCACAGTATAAAAAATTGTTGGTTGAGGAATAAAATGATAAGAATACAGCGTCAAGTGAAATGGTCTTAGTTTATTGAAAATCAAGAATTGGCAGCACTTCTGCAACAATACCGTACCTGAATCCAAGTTATTGTACAGCTGTACAATGATACAGTGGTAGCAATAACTAGTCTGTCAACTGTGATTTGTGCAGTATATGTGCGGTTTGTATTATTTGTACTTTATTCGTTTTTTTAATGATAAGATGCCATTCACATTTTCAAATCAAGAGGACGGTACGCAGATATTGTTTTCGTCTATGGTTTTGCCAAGCCAATGGAAACAGTCGGGCAGCTAAACCTGAATATGAAAGGCAATTTCCGAATAGAAGAACACCTACTTACAAAACATTTGTATCGGTATTCAATAACTTACGAACAAATGGATCTTTCCATCTGTTACTTGTTCGAGTGAACGTCCTGTAATACGGGCTGTATGCGAGCAAGATAATATTAACATGATACAGCGTGGTCTTAAACTTAGTAACCTACTTGCCGACTTTCAAATAGATTAAACATATATCATAGTACAGTCTGGAGAACATTGAAAGAAAGCAACGTTTATCCATATCATTTACAAAGAGTTTAAAATCAACACATTTAATTAAACATTAATTTTTTTAAACTTTGTGTTTGTCTATTATTGGGCTATTTTACATCATTATCTTCAGAATTAAAATCACTATTAGTTTTGTTCATAAAGTTTCCGTGTTTATTACCCATTCAACGAAGTTAATGTAGATCAAATCTAAATAAAGTGTGTCTTTTATGAACGAATTTTGCGTATTTTGTCTGATATCTCAAATATGGGTGATTCTAGAGGTCTGCCACGTGTTTTATTCAATTTTTCAGTTCATTTTACATAAAATCTAATAAATGTAACACCTAACTTAACGCCATAAAAAAATCAGTTAGGCTTTATTTCCATCCTTTCCCAGAAAATCAGGCGAAATCTTTCGCTCGCCTTAACTCCCTAACAAAGCATTTACGGACATATTTTTGTATAAACTTTTTTCATTAGTTTTTATGAGAGAAAACCACCTTAGAAGTTTGTCGGGTTACTCGTAGGACACCCTATATATATATATATAGCCTACTCTTAGTGCATGATTTCTTCAAAATTATGATAAAATCATCAGATATGCCACGTATGTCTACTGTTAAAGAGAAAAATCCTATAACATTTTCCAACTAATTAGGTGTTTTTAGTATGTTGCAGCTACGCTACAACATGGGGTAAGGCCAAAGTAAATCAATTATTCATATACATCAGATAAGCAAGAAAACGATCCTATTCTAATGATTATGGATATTCAATAGAATTAGAAAGGCGATCAAGAATCATTGAACAAATTAATCGATATTTATTCATTTTTCCAACTGACACTGTATTCCTATTTAATATCTGATTTTCACTCACTTACACTGGAGATACTGGAGGGATGCATTTCACTTCTAATGAGAAGCTTCATCGGCTTCTCTTTAGAAGTGAATTGCATCCTTCCATCTCCAGTAAAATGAGTGGAAATGATATATTAAATAGAAATACAGTGTCAGTTTTGGTACTAGATTGTTCATCAAGTATTTCGTCATGGAAGACATCACACATTAATTTATTCAATGATTTTTGAACGAATTTTCTAACTAGATTATTCTATTTGGAAATCTTTTTTTCGCCCTTGCATTGGCATTCCTATTTTTTCATGCAAATGATTTCTTTCCTAATTTTATAAATGCATTAATTATATATCCTATCCATATACAAGTAATTGATGAGGAGAGAATGTCTGATTAATATTAATTTATACGAAGGAAAAAAAAACATTTTTATGAAAAAATAGGAATGCCAAAACAAAGGCGAAGAATAAAAGATTTCCAAATAGAATAAACCACCAAGAAAACCCCCCAAAAAATGAAATGGAATTTCGAACGAGAAAGATGGGAGAGAAAGTACCTTACAAGATCAAGGATCGTGTAGAAGAGGAGAGAAACGTAGCCAGGTATAATAGCTTGGAGAAGTTCCCCAAAAAGAATGGATATGGTAACACAAATCATTCCATATTTCTGTAAGACCAGAAAAAAGGAAGAGCGAAAATATGGAAAGGAATGGAGGAAGTAAGGATAGAACTATACAATAATTGGATATCAAGCAAGGGCGGATTAAAGGGGGGGCGGAGGGGGCGACCGCCCCCCCCCCCCCCCCCGAGGGCTTGCACATTTAAAAAAATTAAAAAGGGTAACACTTGTGACATGCCCACGGTTCAAATTTTAATTATCCCGCCACAGACGGAATACCTCCAACTTGTCTTACCACTCCGCCTCCGCCGGCCGGGAATTAATGTTGTAATACTTATTTTGTCTTATTTTCTATATTACCTTTACTTTATCTTTAACTGTTGACATAATTTTAATTCAATGACGAATTAACAAATGACAGAGAATGAAGGAAATCTTATATCAAGTGAAATTAGTTTGAATAAGATTAATCTTTTATAGAATAGGTAGGGGCATATACATCTCTGTTTGTTTTTGACCTAATACGTATTTATTGTAGTACTGGTATTATGAAACATGAAAGAATGTTGAGATTAATTTAAATATATATATATATATATATAGGTCTAAAAATCATCACGATCACGAATAAATTGCTTAGACTCTGTTCATTTCTCTGTAAATTTTGATAAAAATTAAGCTAGCAAAGCAATTTTTGTTCAAGACATATTGTATTGTATAAAAAATTTGTATTCCTAATTCCACATGAATGTACAGAAATAAACTACTCCAGTTAGGGGAAATTTGATTGTTCTTGAACACGAAAAAATTATATTTCTACTACATTTCAAGTGCTAGAATGGTGTAAAATGCGGTTAAAGGCTATTTCTAAAAAATTTTATTCCATACCCCCCCCCCCTCCCCTCGACCAACGGGTATTTTTGGGGTATGTCGCCCCCTCCCATAAAAATTCATTAATCCGCCACTGATATCAAGACGGGATCGCCTAGAATGGATAAGAAATTGGGAAGTGAAAAAATAACATTTATATAACAATGTACTCTGTTTTAGAGGGAAGATTAAATTATCATCTATTTTACACTACTTTAGGGGGAAAATTAAATTATCATCTATTTAACACTACGGAGTGTAATATTTGCCTGAGGTGAAGATGAAAATATTACTGAACTTAATGCTATGGAAGAAATAAAATAATGTGATGCAGAAAATTGGAAGAAGCTATGAAAAAACGGAACAACGAATTAGCGTTCGTATGAGGGTGTCATCCATCACCTGCCAGAAGTCATAGAAGAAAAGATGTATCTTCCATTATCAAAATTCTGCAAATACGTATCATGCATATCTTTGAAAAAAATCTGCCAACCTTCCAAATACGTTACCTCTAGGGAGAGGGTTTTGTCCTGTAAAAGGATGTCAATAGAGCTTGATTATTTATGCGAGAAGAGCAAACCCCGATAAAAAATCTAAGAGCAGACCCAGCAAGGGTTTATGGAAATATTTGGTAATAGTGCCGCAGATGTTAGCAAATAAAAAATCACTTGAAACCTTCACCAAATTGTAGTATTATGTCTCCTGATCCCAATTATCAAGTTTTTAAGTGTCGGTCTCAATTAAATAATTAATTATTCAATATTAAAAACTCACCTTTTGAACATAAATACGGCTCTGAAAAGCCTTTATAGTACCTTAAGCATAACATCATAGACGAACAGATAGTTAGAGCAATGGAGTGCCATCAAGGATTAGTGCCAATGGATTATATCAGTGCCATCTACATCAGAACATCAATGGAAACTGGAATGGAACTGCATAACCAAACCTTTCCTAACCTGGCTAGATGTGACTGAACCACCTCTGTAAATATTTAAAAGGTTTAAAGGTAAATATTCAAAGGTATTTCAAAGGTGATTCAGTCACATCTAGCCAGGTTAGGAAAGGTTTGGTTAAGCAGGTCCATTCCAGTTTCCATTCCACTTCGTTCCATTCACGCAGACTACGCTTCTGCGCATGCGCGAAATGTTCGCACATCCAAAAGCCTAAAACCACAGACAACCAAATCTGTGCTAAAACCCAGGCTGTGGCTAGCTGGCTACAGGTTATGTATAATTATGTGCGATGCATCAAGTGATGAGATTTTGGAACAAATTGAAAATGCCTTTATTATTAAGTAGATAAATTGCATGAGTAAATAATTAATAAATTAAAATGCAAATTATTGTGTTACAAAGATTCATGCATTCTAAACACTCAATTAAAGTTAATTGCTGAAGTTAGTCATTTTGGGGCTCTGTTCGAAAGGTAGGTTTTCAATATTGAATAATTAATTATTTAATTGAGACCGACACTTAAAAACTTGATAATTGTGATCAGGAGACATAATACTACAATCTGGTGAAGTTTCAAGTGATTTTTTATTTGCTAACATCTGCGGCACAATTACCAAATATTTAAATAACTTAGTAACTTCGTCCTGAATGAAATTAATACATTAGGTACTAAAAAAAAAAAATGGAGATGGAATTCAGATTGTATTTTTCATTCCAGCAGATGACATAAATTCTGGGATGAATTTCAAGTTTTATGATCAGGTATGTTCACTTGCTAACTTACTTTCATGAGCAAAAGACAGGATGACACAAGAGCAATCTGTCCGTTGATTGTACTTTTCTCCAAATCTGTTACATATTACATTTAAATTTATTTCAATCTTCAAATTATTGAATAGCCTGCCGTACTGCAAAACTTATTAATTTATGTTAGTCACAGCTTGAAGGAAAATGATTCAGAACTAACTTAACCCAACTTACGTGAAATCCTAATCCATTGAAAACTATTGATAGCAAGTAAAATTGAATTTCGGATATTCATTACTATTAACAACAAATGTCATCAAAAACAGTACATTATTCAGTTAATATTCATCTTCTATCACTATACGTAAATAGAAATGCAGCAAATAGGCTAGTGTAGTAAGTTACTATGGTCTAACCTAGCAATGGTTTCTCTATCACCAACATCTTGTTCATTAATTCAAACGAGGCATGAAGCGATTATGTTCTAAAACGATTCACAAAGGCAATAATATTTCGAAATCACGAAAATCACATTCACAACCGAAAATAGGAGGTGTTTGAAAGGACACATGCGCAATTTTAAGATAACATATCAACCCCAACAGCCAACAGCTAGGAAGTGTTGAAGTGTTGCCCAGTGTTACCAGAGTCAAGTTGAAGAGTTGTAGGGGATTTGACATTAAAATTACCGTACGTTTACCGTACACATAAGTGGTGGGCCTTAACCCCAACAACCACCAGCAATCTGGTCAATATAAATATGATGATTAACTGTTTTCTATATTAATCTTAGAACATTATTGTCTTCATTCTTATAGGCTACAATAAAAATATACAGTATGTTCAAAATCAGCTCCTATCTTTTAAAGGCTTGCCGGTATTTATCTTTTTATATTCTATACAACAAACTTTCATTACCGGTACTTCATACTCAATATCAAATAATATATGGTTCGGTACCTATATCAAAAAATAATATCAAAGTATTGTTTTCAATAAAAAATTTGCAATCAATTTAATGGCTTAGTTACTCTTCTCATAGCAAATTAATTATTAGTTCATTAACGTTTCATTCAATAGAGCATTAATGCTTTAGTTAGGCTATTTATTATTCTTTGTTTTATTCATGCATACCTTCATCTATATTCGTCAACACTCACTGGCCATCACTCATTCTCCTTTCACACTCAAAAGCACACATCAATTTGGTACAGTAGACCAACCCCCACCACCACACTTCTCGTTCAAAGCCAACCTCCACTTCAAGGGCATAATTTGCCTGATCCCCTTTTTTCAAACAGTTTTAGCATGATTTATTAATTGTGGGGGGGGGTGGTCCTGGGTCCTTGGCGATCCAATCCGATCAGTAGTTTTTTAGTTAGTGAGCATTTAATGGCGGGAAGTGAGCATATCTCGAAAAAGTCATTAAATCGAGATTTCTCGAAAACAAAGGCCCCATCTCAAAAAGGGCACTGAACATTTTTTTGTCAGAAATTTGATGTAGAATCTTTGGTAACCGGCTTTTACACCTTACATGGGACATTCTGTACATAGTATATAGTAGTCATACTCTCCCAAAACTGGCATTTCGCAGCCTGATTTTTTCCTGCCTGATTACACCATGAAAACTACCATCAATACTCTTATATACTAATATACTCTATGCAATAATTACGGAGTATATGTTAAGTACTCTATATAATATGCTAATATTCATATTAGATTAATTTTAGATTTAAAAATCAGATTAATATTAGCATAAAACAAATAAAAGAAAAACAAAGAAAAAACGTGTGAAGTTGAGATATGAAATTAAAATTAAAATTCACTAGACTTGGTACAAGACGTACAGCATTCAGGTAGCTTATCACATAAGTTTGGTACTAGGTTACAAAAAATTTAGGTTAAAAGGTAGGTTGCCGGCCACAAAAAAAATGTTGGTTAAATAATTAATTAATATTGATCGGTCATGAAACAGAGGATGAAAGTGAAAAAATATATATAAGTTAGAGAAGAAATAAAGAATGGAATAGAAATTATTTTAAAATAAATAAACATTTGAACGGTATATATAAATTTAAAGATGGCAGATAATAAAAAATAATTAGGTATAAGGCGATTCTAGCAGCGCTTCAGCAGCAACTGCACCTATGTGAAGTAGCCACCTGCCCACCCATTGCTTGTAAACGGCAACACTGCAACCCTCATTATTTGGTCTAATTTCAGCAGGAATGTTGCGGTAAAGCCAGTGTGCTAAATGAAAGGAATTTGATAGTTGAGAAGAATTATCCAGTCGGGGGAATCTTATGTTACTATGTAATGTGTTTCTAGTTAAGTAATTATGTTGAATTTCTGTGAAAATCAAATTATTTTTACGTATCAGTCGATTTTTTATGTACAATTGCTTTTAATTAAGAACAGGAAATTCCTGGAAAAGTAAATGTGTGGGATATCTGTAGTTTTTGACCAGTAAAGTTTTAATTAATGCTCTCTGGTTAACAGCAAGAGGCTGCAGGACGCCAGATGAGGCCCCACCCCATGCCAAGATGCCATACTCAAGCAAAGACTGAACATAAGCAGAATAAATGGACCTGTAGTGTCTGGCACCCAGAAATTGTCCCAGCTGGCCAAAAGTGTATATCAATTTCCTCAATCTTTGCCTGAGAAATTGTTTGTTTCCTATTTTCAAAATAACTTTTAAACCATTTAAGGGTGATATTTTTGAAACCTATTGCTTCAAGCCTTGTGAAAAACTTTGATTAAATTCAACCATCTGTACACAAGTTAGGTGCCTCAAACATAAGCGAACCATAAAAGACCCATTTTTAGCCCCCTCCCCCCTGGAAAATTGGTCTTATTTTGAAGGGCGATACTGGTAGTCTAGAGAATCAGAAACAGTATTTCAAGAAAAAATATTTATTGCGAATAAAAATTTGTAGTTAAGATGCCCACTTGAACTTAAGCATTTTTTTGCTAATTAATCATTCACAAGATATAAACATCAAATTTTGTCAAAACCTCTTATTTTCAATTTTTTGTAAAAATTACCAATATTTTGAAAAGGTAGAACGTGGGACACATAAGACCAGGGAGGATGAATCTGGTAACATTCATTTGTAAAATTAGTATGCTACAAAAAAGGCTGGGATGATTTTTTCTTACGATGCTTGGTAGATGGTTGGAAATAGCTGAAAACAGAAGTTCGGTGTTTTTGGGCCATCGTGTACACACCAGGGTTAGGTCAACTTTTTGGATTCAGATCACCCAAAACCCTACAAACATGGCGCGATAAATTCGCTGTTACTAATTATTTCCTGTGATGGCACTGTTTTGTCTCCCATGACTGGACTATTACTGCATTTACCTAGGTGAAAGATTTTATAAGATTGAGGGCAAACAGAACAGGCATTTTGACATACTTAAGAAAGTTTAATTTGAAATAGTTTGTATACAAATATCATGTCAATTCACTTCTATTGTAAAAGATAAATTACGATACAAAAGCACAGTTCAATTAAGTATTGGATGAAATTAAAACCTAGAAACTATTCTTGCACTCACTTAGTAGATAGACTATTAGTAGACTTACATAATTTTATTACATAGCCTATATAACAATGCTTGGTTTCAGCCAAACTAAGAGTAATACAGAATGAAAAATTATAATTAAAAGTAAACATATTTAGTAGATTAAAATAATTATATAATCTCCAATAGATAAAAAATTAATCTCGGATTTGATACCAAATTAAATAAATCAGATTGAATGTGCTGTTTAAATTTCAATTATTGAAGCAACACAAATAAATATCTTCAATGACTTAACAAGAAAATAAAAGAAAATATCAACCTACAAACTGATTTAATGCTTTTGAAGCACAAATAAAACATTGATGGCAAATAAATGATCACTTTCATCTACTCAATTTGTCAACAAATAACTGATATTTTTATATTTATATTTTTATACAACAGCGTTTCTTACTATCAATTCAGTTTCTTCGAACAAATTATCAATTAAAGTTATGAAATGATCAACTTAGCTATTTATTAACCACAGTATTTTTTTTTTTCAATTTAATTAGAAGCGCGCTCAAAGTTCGAAACAGCAATAACATCATTACCATTTCAGTTCTGCTCACGTGCAATATCAAAATGAAGAAGAATATTGTATCTACGTCTAAACTATGTAAGGTAAAATGATGTGTTTAAGAAGTTACCTGACTGTTACAAGCTATAAGAAAAATGTGATACTGGAACTTTCAATACTAGGTATAAATTAATGATACGGAATTGATAGTAGGAAGTAATGTATAGAATTTAATCGACAATTTAATAAATAAATTTGGCACGTTTGAAGTATGCCTCCTAAATTACATGATGGTGACAAACCAATCTACAGAACTGGGATCGTTCATCAATTAAAGGGATCAATTCTTCTAACTTGAACGTATATGTACGAAATACAGCATTATGGCTTATATGAGTAAGTTTGCAAGTTAGGAGTTGGTTATCATTTAGCCAATATCGTTATATTGGAATATCATTATAAACTGTGAGCACAAATATCTTTTAGCTTTGTAGCACTTTAAATAATAAAGTCGTTATTCGTTGCCAAGTTTTTTAATTTTTTTATTAACCAAATGATTTTTTAGAGTAGTTTTCAGTGAATCTAATTTTTTTCTTGTGGATTAACCTCCTTAAAGTTTTGGATAATGTAGCTGTCAAAATTTGTGAATATTGGACTGTTCAGTCTGATTGTATTTTTATCTCAATAAATAAATTTTGCTTGAAAAATATTATTTGAATTTTCATCAGTGGAATTTTAATACCAAGAAAAGAGCTTAGAATTTTCCAGTCAAGGAATCTAAAGATAACCAAAAAGTAACTTTAAAAAAAATGAAGGCAAACATCAGTCTAATCTTTTAATTAATCAATACACAATAATTAAAATTAGATACAAATTTCGTTCCAAACTTGTCTTACTGATTTTTTTTAGCTGGAACAATCCCTTCAACTTGATGAATAAAGTTTCTTCTAGTTCAATCACACACCCTAGCATGGAAACTATCTCAAAGCATGCATTTTTCAGTAATATAAACATCCTTTTTAAAACTAACTACACACTATAAAACACAAAATTGAAACAGGTTTCAAATCGACATTACAATCTTACTTTCTAATTATTTGAAAGATATTCAATTCTTATACCTTAGTTAATATCGCATAAAACAACAATACTCTTTTCGTAAGTCAATTAATTGATATATAATATGTATTATACTGAAGACACTGTTAAATAAACAATAGCTGATGAACTACTAAATAGAATAGTATCTCTTCAAATTTCTGTATAGTTTCCTGAAGATTCTGTAATTTAATTTTCTGTCAGGAAATTCCGTCACTTTCTGAAGATTCTGTAAGTAAACATACTAAAATTAACTGGACTAGACAGCAGAAACAATACTTTTATGTTGGCATTTACGAACTTTAAATGCATTGGACTTTTGAATGGGATGCTTTTGGAAAGGAGTCATTCTTTTTTTGAAAGAGCTCATTCGATTATGCATTAACAACAAATTGATTTTAAATAATAGGAGACAGAAAATTAGGAATATTCAACATTAAGTATTCCTATGTGTTTAATAAATACTACACACTCTTATAAACTTTGTTTTCTGCTTCCGAGCGAGTTTTCTATTAGTACCTTGACTTTCCTCAGGCAAGCCTCTCAGGCTGCCTTCGCAGCCTCTTAATCCAACAATATTTATCCATTTCCAAATTATCAAGCATATATTTCCCTTATATCTCGCTACTCTTCCCTTCTTTTATACAACTGGATAATTCAAATATTCAAATAAAGTTTTATTCACAAAATACACATCCATGTACAATATAGATTTCCAAAACATACTGAGAATATTCCCCACAAAGACAGAAGTCTGAGTGTGGTGAATGAGTTCATGTTATGGATAAGTATAGTATTTGTAAAATTGAACAGTATAACTAACAAGTACAAGGAGAATATAAAACCGATCACATATTAATTAATATTCAAATTCTTAGCAATAAAATAATCATAAAACAAATGCAGACATAAAAGAACAAAAGGCAGTAGTAAATGCACACAACTACTATGGTACTAATAAATGGAATTCAATGTCTAAAGGCGGATTGAATCAGTTGCTCAGCAGCCTCCCACCCAATTTCAAATAACCATCTATGCAAATGGAATTTGTAAGTGTTTATGCTGAAGTTTTCCATTAGTTTTAGGTGGTTGGGGATATATCTATATAAAATATGACAAATATACTTACTATGTACCTTGAGCAGTTATGAAGGAGTCGGGGATGGACAATACCAAAATTAATGAGATTTCTTGTGTTATATGGGTGAACTAGATTATTGAATATTGAGTTTTTATTGTAATATATATGGGTCAATAATAATTTCAAGTAAAGCTGTCTAACACTAAAAACTTGAAATTCTTGGTATATCAGGTCAGTTGGGTAGCGGTAATCTCTTCTGAGGCATGTTTTGATTATTGCTCGCTGTGCCACTGCGACAGGCTCCAAGGACGCCAAGGAAATTATACAATTTTCAAATTTTTTGTTGAATTTTAAACCCTAGAAAGGAACACGCATCCCAGATATTTCACGTAAGTATCTTCAATATTTGAGGCCTTTTTAAAACAAGTCACATTGGTTGAGTTTATGGGAGCCTTACCGTTTACCGGAAACCAAGGGATCTGATTGGTCTATTCAAATTCATAAACGTTCAAAAATTTGAATGGACCAATCCTTAGTTTCTGGTGAAATTTCATTTACCGGTAAAGACTACATTTACATGGTAAGGCTACCATAAACTCAGCCATTTTTTGCAATCACATCCATTTGATTTCTATTTTCAATGTGCTCATTCTGTGTATACATTATTTTAGAACCCACTGAACATGAAATACATGCATGAATGTTTTAATTAATAGTTTAATATTCACCCTCAACGTTAAACAAAGATAAGTGATTGATTAATGGAACTGAGCTGCAATTCTTGATACAGCCATGCAGCAGGTACAAGCCCAATAATTGAATGTTGTACAATGGTTCCATAGGTACCATGATATCATTTTAAATAAAAAAACTGTATCTAACTTTTTCTAAGTTCCAATAGTAACTTAAAGTAAGAACTTTAAAGTATCTTGTAAATGATTAGATAAGAATTCTTTCTTCACTCACGGATCAGTAGTCCATGTAAGGAAGTATTTTTTTTTATTATCACTATATTGCTATTGTTTTTGTAATATTCTGTGTGGAAATAAATCAATTCAATTCATTTGCTATATAACATAGCTTCCATGAAAAGAATTTTTATAAAAATATACCAAAAGTTACAGAATAATCGTACGAACCACACTATCATTTCAAATCGAGCAGTTGCAAAGTAATACAGTACATACAAAATTCAAGTAGTATGAGCATTACAAATACACACAACAAGCTCACACCAATCATACTTAACTCATTCGAAAAAAATGAGAAAGCATTCCTTAAGTACCTGAATAAAGTTTATACACCAAATCACACGATTAGTGGCAGTAGTGTTTTTAGACATTTTTACACCAAAATTACATATTTACATAGATTTTGATACTCATCAGTAATGTTCTGATTAAAGCACAACCCCGCTAAAGTAGAAATGTTTTCAAAAATTTCACAGAAAAGTCAAGCTCAGAAATGTAAATATCAACCTCAGTCTTTGAAATGTGAGTTTCATCAGTAAGCCATAGATTTTATTGCATATGTTACTGACCAGTTTTATAAAAGTTAAAAAGACATAATATGTATGGGAGACTTGGCACTGCAAAGCAAGATCAAGTTGATTTTCAACCTCTAGATAATTTCCACAAAACAATAATTGAATTCTATACCTACCTAGATAGTATTGGAAGTGTCACAATTAGCTTTTGGAATGATGAAATGGAACTTACATAAAACTTTAATGGGAATTTTGTATTTATATAATGAAACAGAATAACAAATTCATGTAATGCGAAACATTAACATAAAAATATTCAAACAGATTTGTAGGTACATCAATGCATAATAATTATTGTACCTCGGAGGTAAAGGACACTAAGTCCAATTTCCCAATTTTTCAGAAAAGCAGTTTAAAGATTTTTTAAAACTTCAATCAGTGATAACTGACAATTGAGTGAAAAGCAGGCAACATTATTGTGTCACAATGTTATATCTATATTTTTCCTTCAATATATCTTATTATATCATCAGACAAATTTCCAATTTTTTTTCAATTCAATTTTTAATTTTTTCAAGTGGACAAAGTTTGATCACAGTATTGGGTTTGAAACAATCAAAATACAAATCTTACAAAATCTATGTGTTTTCATTAAAAGCAAACAGTAATTCATTGGCAGCCGATCAGAGAATTGATCTTATTTTGCTAGTTTCTAAAAATCTACAATGATTAGACAACATTATGTCCAGCTGGTGAACCATATGGAAGAAATCTTAGAGGTATACAACATCAAGTCCACACATGATGTAGTGTACCTCCAATAGACTTAAATTCGTTTAGAAAGCTTTATCTAGCTTTCCGATTGGTTGTGGACCTAGTTTCCTACACCTCTGTGTAGGGCATTAAAAACTACATACAACTGTGCAATAATCCCAGAATCTCAAAAAATGGATGTAGTGTTTTTACCCCCGAGGTCATTATTGTGAATGTAAAAACTTTCAATAAATTTAATTTAGAACTTTTGACCGTTTTGTATGAATTCAAAGTTTCTTAAAATATCCAGAAGGAATTATGATTATGAAATTTCATAATCAGTTGTAGTACAACTATTAAACAATAATTTAAAAATAAAATAAATAGTTCATGGTTGGCATAAACCGAGCATTACAACGAGTTAAGTTCTAAGACATCTGTAAATTATTGCACACTATTAAACAATACAGAACAAAATTATATGGATTTCATGCTATAATATGCATAACAATTTAAATTCTTAGTCTCTTTTCCAATGATAGAAACAATGGTATTCAACAACTAAATACAACATTCATACAACTAAATGGTAAAATACGGGACACAATACAGTTTCCTACAATGTATTGTAATTTATCAGTGAAAGCTGAAAAAGAACACTAATTATCTGGTAGTAGCATGTTCAGCGAATTTACAACATATTCACCAAGACAAAAAACCGCGCTCAAAATTGTTGAGCGGTTATGTGGAAATTAATGGCACAGAAATAAAGGCAAGCTTGGATGAGAACCTAAGTTATAAATTGACACAAAATCCGATCACCAATATCATTATAAAGACTTAACTTATCTCACGGTAGCAAAATACTAAAAAATCTACTGGCATTAGGTGGATATTTACTGGCGGCTACATAGTCTAGTGACCTTTCTAGTCTACATCTAGTTTTTCATTATACATAAACACAAATTGTGCATCAGAACTCCAGTTATTAAAATCAACTCAACGAAACATTTATGGGAAAGAAGTCTTCTATCAAGAAAAGCACCATTATATTTATTCTAATTAGAAAAAAGAGCATTTTAGCAAAAAAACTCAGAATGTATTTATCATATAAAGTTTAAAAATAAATGAACATTCTTCTTATTCTAGTGTTACAAAAGTTTTGGCAGATCAACTATTTACTATGTTTGAAAGACGATTAAATGAATGTGAATGTATACAATCTCTATGAGTAGATGAGGGTTTAAATCCATTTCAAAGAGGTAACCGCGGCAAAATTTATTAATTAAGCAAACATTAAGAACTGGCCAAATTCCTCGTTTCAATACCTCCGACAAAAAATGTCATTTCAGCGTGTTGAGATAGGTCTACATTCCAGTAGTAAATGTGAAATTCCATACCACAGGAAAAGACAACTCCCAGAATCCTAAATTTTCTATGTAGTACAATAATTCAGGTACTTGGCCAATCGGTCGATTCATTTCATGCTGATTCTTCATACTAATGTACGATAAGGCACTAGAAAATTTATTCACCAATTGCAATCATCAAAACGATGAGTCTATTTTAATTAATAATTGTACCTGAGATTAGGAATGTTCATTTGCCCAACTACTTATCAATTTTTTGGAGGCAAAAAAAAATTAAATTTGATGCTTCTTGAAGCATACACATCTATGGAAACTGTTAGCTTTGTTATCTAGCTACAACAATTATTATTACGTATTATTCGTATGAAATAAGTCAGCTATTTCCAATATTCGCTCTGCCGAGTTAGTTTATAAAATTAAAAATATTCTTCTATCTGTACCTTATTTAAGGAATCATAATAATTTGGAACAATTCAAAACATCGTCTCTTTCGTTACTTGAGCTCTTGACTTGTTACAGAATGAGAAACCAAGCTATCTTCTAGTAGACCAAAAATGTCAATTGACTATTCAAAGCAAAGGCAAATAAAAAATGAATAAATAGAAGGTAATATTTTGATTTCATAATTGGTTCATTTGAAAATAGGACGCAGTAGAAATAGATCAATACAAGTTAGCAGTCTTAGTAGTGATATATAATATTATGCTTATTGGTGATTTTGAATGCACGTCCAAACACATACAAAATACCTTCCATCTCACTTATGTGCTCTTATTTCACACCAAAACAATATTCCAAATAACTTGCTTGCTACAAACGATAGTCAATCAACTAACGAGTAGGCTATTTAAAATAATAACTGGCATCAATTTTATAGAGTAAGATTAATAGAGATGAAAATTTAGAAATGAATAAACCTAAAATATATAAAAATACAACAATGATTATAATTTTTAAAATACAAAGCAAACGACCGTTACTTTGCACAAAGCTATCAGACGCCAATGGTTTGTACAAAGTTCAAACAATCATCTAAATAAACCCTGGAAGACAGAAATTTTCAAACTATTTGCGCGTTCTCATCTCTAATGCTTAAATAAAATAAAAAGACTGACCTAACTGATTTCAGTAAAATTTTCAATGAAATCATTTAGATCAGCAATATAATATAACAACAAAAATATAAAATTCAAACATCATAATGGCAGATGATGATTACGACTGTTTTGAATCCATATTCGGTACATAATCCATAGCCATCAGACAGGCAAACATAGTCATAACCATTTTATGCTTGACTTCGGTTATATCTTCTGGTAGAGCATACACCCTCGCACCTGTCTTGCGAGCCATCGAAATTGCATATTTAGCATTTGCCAAATTGTCCTGTAGGATAACAGAAAAATATTCAACATTATTATGCATTCCGAGTAATTACGTAAAATAATTACGTAATTATGTAAAATAAAATATATTATTCTTCAAATTACAACTATTAAGAATGTGGAACAATAATCTAGCACAATCTAGTCATTTAAGGATGGGTGGACAAAACTAAGCTAAAAATCCGTTAACCCTAAAAAATAAACATGGCCGTTCTGCTCATCATATTTGAGTGAAATGGATTATGATTTGACATGCATGAAGTATCAAAACATTCTCTTTGCCATAATAATGTAGCTGGTAGGCCAAAATATACGTGACATTATGTAAATAATCATATAATCAGTCACAATTGAATTAAATACACCACAAAGCTACGTAGTGATTCAAGTTCAAGTAAAACTATTTATTTGCAATAAATATTATGGCCGATAAATATTATGTATAAATATTACGATATTATGGCCGATCCTGGCGAACAAAGAGAAGCTGCCTTCCAAAGATGTTGCACAGAAATATAGTTATTCATAGTGACTTTTAAATATTACATTTATTTTTTGATACTTATTATTATTATTATCATCATCATCATCATCATCATCATTGCTCTAAATTTGTAAGAAACCAATCAATTTATACGAAAACTCTTTTAAATATTACATTTATTTTTTGATACTTAATTATTATTATTATTATCATCATCATCATCATCATCATCATCATCATTGCTCTAAATTTGTAAGAAACCAATCAATTTATACGAAAACTCTTTGTTATGCGATTGCACCACATTCCCGTATGTACAGTAGAAACAATTAGTCTGGGTGCATGGCCGTTTGGTAGTCAGCCATGGCGCGGGGTGGAGAGGGGTGTTTATCGCTCATTTCTAAAAACATGTGGCCCTCGCGACGCTGCAGGTGTCTTCAAGGTCAACTAGTCAATTTTCACAGGACGGCTAGTAGTGAAACCAGAGCCACGCGCCCAGACTAATTGTTTCTACTGTACAAGTGTATCCACAGTGTACAAGTGGCTTGAAACTGATAATCGAATTTTTTAGTGCTAACGGATTTTTAGCGTAGATTTGCGCAACCTCTATTAATTGGTAGATTAATTGCTGTTTGAACCACATGGTGGTGCACCTACAGTTTTAGGTGGGTTCTGACATTCGGTAGCAGCCCAGCGCATTCAAAATTACCCAGATATTGCGCCAATCACTCCTCTATTTCTTATCTATCTCTTTACATAGAGTTATTTCCTGTTGACCGGACCGGCCTTCTAAAGCGTATACTCTTTTATAATATCTTCATGTGTACCATCCCACACAGGCTCTACGTAGCCTCCGGATGCAAACCTTTTTATTAGTTGTAAGATATGTTTTACTATGTAAGAAATGTTTTGTACTTTTGACTAATGAAATTATTAATTATTCATTCATTCTATTCAACTCATTTTCTTATTTGAGACCAAGAAAAATCCTAAATACGATAATTAATATGAGTTCTTCAACTCAAGAAAATTACTCTAAAACCATAGTAAATCGAATAGTACATTCTTACCTCATCGGAGCCACTATCCTTGACAAGATCGTAATTGATTGTTCCCGGTTTGATGGAATCGATTAGATCAATCACAACCCTTGCATCTTTAACTGACGAATCCTAAAATTTGAAATACAATCGATTAGAATAACTTTCAGCAGAATAGATTAAATCATTTAGCTTAATTGAGAAATACAAATGATGTGGATAACGGTACACAAGATACATTCTTGTCATGACCCCGAAGTTTAATTATTAGGTGGATTGAAAGAGAGCCTAGTATTGAATAAATCAATCCTCCTACCTAGTAATGGTAAGATATTTGCAATATTCTGATGCGAGATTATTCAACTCTTAGAATGGCGAAGGGCAAAGCGACCAAAGGCGCCTTGAGCGTCAAGAATAACAAGGGTGAGTATGGAGGTGCCACACACTGCAAATGGTAAGGCAAAACGATGAAGCAACGCAAATTATTTTTTTTTCAAAACTGTCGCCATGCGCCGAACGATTTACACATGCGTGTCGCCATGTAACACACTCCCAATTATCTTTATAGTTATATTATAGTTCGTAATAAAATAACACAAAATGAAGTGAGCCTAACCCAAATTTAACTCTCAGCACTCTGGAATAACAACTAAGAGTTAATGATTATTATTATTTTCCATTATCTATATTTTATTAGGACAGTGTTTTAACTCGAATTCGTCGCAATCATTCGTTTTTTCCTTCTCTTTTTCATTTCCCAAAACCTCTTCAATCATTGGCTATGTTCATATTTTCCACTTTTTTCTCTTGAATTGCAAATTTCATGTTTGTAATCCTTCTTCTGAATATGCCCGTCAACTTAATTATTTCCTCATTGACTTTGGTGTGTTTGAAGTCATCTTCTGTTTCTTGAAACCAGTTGGTTTTATTAAATTATTTACTATATTAAAAATTTTCTTTGTGAGCCTGCTTTTGTCCAGTCCCCCAAAGCAGAATTTTTTTGGTCTTACTGCGACGGACCCAAAATATGTCATAATCTTTCTGCGGGAATTAACATTTTCTCACGGATTAAATGACGTTTTCCGCATAGTTGAAGCAATTTTATTACAAACCATATACAAGAAGAACCTCAATGGACGAATTTTTTAATGTTTAAATTAAATTAAAATTAAATCTTTATTAAAAACACAAAAAAAAACAAATGTAATTGTACATCACAATCAGATACACAAAATTGAACTATGTGTTTGCACAGTAAGTTACATATATTACAAGAAAAATATATTCTTCAAGATTTCCATCAGCAAAGCCAAGCTTGTGCGCCGGATGAAAATCAAAAAAATAACACTTATAAACAACCTTAAATATAACTTATATCCAACATTATAAGAATACAGAGCCTATTTTAAAATATACATTTGCCTTCACCCACGTATCTATTCCAAGAGTTTTAGTTTTATTCGTGAATGGTATTAGCTGCATGGGTATCACGTTAAGAAGTTTACAGCAAATATAGAGAGTTTGATGTCTGCAAATGCGTTTATTGAGATTTGGAATCAAAACTAGATTTCTTAACGGTCTTATATTGTAATCAATCTGTCTGAATTTGAATAGTTCTCTATTGCAATTTATGTATACAATAAGTTTCTTCATAAATAATTGTCTTACAGTTAATACTTGGAATTCATCAAAGATCAGTCTACTTGTATAAAGTCTAGGTCTACCCAGTGCTGCTCGTATTATATATTTTTGAATAATGAACAACTTGTTAAAGTGTGTGTTCATTGCACCCCCCTCAATACAGTATTGCAGAATGGATTCGACATAAGCCTTATATATTAATCTAATTATATCTAAATTATTCAACTTATTTATTCTATAGAATTGGAAAATTAAATATCTCAATCTAGAAATCAGATAATCAATATGACTCCCCCACTTGAGATGTTGATCAACAAAAATTCCGAGGTATTTCAAAGCAGTTGGCCTATCCAAAGGTGCACAATTACATGTGTGAAATGCAAGACTATTAGAGTTACTGTTGAAGTTACAGGCTTCAAAATGGATTTTTAGTAATTTGTTTATAGGTGGTTGACCTTTACTATCTGGAGAAAAAGCTAGGTACTTTGTTTTCTTAGCATTAACAGTTAAAAGGTTATGTCTGAATATAAAGTTGTAATTGATATGAACAATTTTATTCAAATTTTCTTTCAATATTTATAGTAAATATAAATTATTTAAGTTTAGTATGGATGGTTGGTTGGTTGCTAAACTTTAATTCACGAATTAGCTTAATAAGCAATATTAGATTGTATTTTTACATAGTAGCTGCTTAGCTTTGGTCTTTGGTCACTTAACATAATAATTCTAAGGAGCTTAGAGGCTAAAGCTAGAGATCTGTTTATTGATTAGAAAAAGGAAAATAAAATAAATTTATCAAATTTAATAATTGGTATTTAATGTGGATTAAACAAATTGTTTACACTGATTTTGTATGCATTACAGATTATATTAGATTATAAGTAGATACAAACTACAAAAACCATGGCAAGGTTGTGTCATTTAACTTATTTTGTATCCTACTAATTACTTTGGAAGTAACCACTTCTGACATCTGTTTATTTCTGGATGCTGACTTGAAGTTTTTATGAAAATTACTTCCATATTTCTTGCATAAAGCCAACTTTAAAAAGTCGTTTATTTCCTTTATAACCTACTGGAGGTCCATTGATCATAATATAAGCTAATTTGTCAGTAGTGCCCTACCTCTATTGGATTGGAGGCATCATTGGCTGCTGAACGCTTAAAAGCATAACAGAGCCAATAATAGAACCCCAAATTTCACAAATAGCCTCTGAGACAGGAGTTGTGAGCATAAATTTCAATAGCTTAATAGCTAAAGGATACTTCTGGTGGAGATCAGCGACAGCAAGTTTGAATAGATATTTCAAGTCTGGAACATTTCCACCATGAAAATTTGAGCTTAAATTTTGCTGTGTGCTTTCTGCTAGCCGGTCGGCTATACACACTGCCGACTCACCGAGTGTCTTCCAGCATATTCATTATTAGTTTTTGTGCAATAAAATTGTTACTGCAAGTCATCATTGCAGTGAGTTTTTTTGTAAAATACAAAATTCCATTTCTGGGTGCTACAGCTTAGTTTTACACCGCTTGGCCGATCTTTCTGCAGGCCTCCTTCTCGTTCTGCGACAATGTCGCGCCGTCGCCCGTTGTTCTGCTTTGGGGGTCCAGTCTATGTATGTGTCCATAAATGCCATCCTGCGTTGAACATTATGTTTTTAATTTATATTTTATTATCATGTTTTGCATTCTTGCCTAGCCACGCCTTCTGCTGTTTGTGGGTGTGTGAAACGACAAGAAGTCTCTTACCCCGTCGCGCCTGCTTCAGTATTTGGCCAACCTTATGCGAGTAAATATGGTAACAACATGGAGCTTTGTACATTGTAAATATCTACTACTATGTTATGTTATGTTATGTTATGTTATGAAGGGACGGATTCAAAGATCCAAAGATCCTCACACGTCAACCGAAGCTTATTGTGTGTCCCTAGTACGTTAGTTGGGCAAACCAATACCTGTGCCCTTTACAAGATCCAGGAGTTTTTTCCCTATGCTAACGTCCCATTCATCACCTGGTTGTTTGCAGCCAAACAGAGCCCTTCTCCTTGCCCCGAGTCTCTCGCAATCCAGTATGATGTGCTTGGCAGTCTCTTCAGACTGATTGCAAAGCCTACACATCTGACTTTCATTTCTGAGTCCAATTGTGTGGAGATGTTTCCTGGAGTGGCCATGTCCAGTTATCAGAGCAATCAACTGCTTGACCTGACCTCTACCCAGCCTCACCAGCCAGTTGGTGAAGTAGGAGCTTGTGTCTGCTAGCAGCCTTTTGCTAGGTCAAATCCCTCTCTGAGGAAGAACTGGCAGAAAGCAGCCGAGGCTGCTTTACTGTGATGTAAATTGATCTGAAGGACCCTGGGCATTATCCTTGACTGTTGATTCAAATCGAGGAACCTGCCCTGATGGGGTGGAACCTGATAGGTTTGAGGGCAAGGCAACTTCTGGAGTTACCTTGAGGTTTGGTTCTGGTTCGTATTTGGAAATTCATGTGGTTCCCACGAGCAGCTAGGGAAGTGGAGTCAACCCGGACAGAGCCCCGCATGCCCGGGCAAGGCTACATACTGCAGGAGGTCGCCTGGTGTCCTGCAGGCACCGTTAGATAGAGGAAAGGGTGGAGGGAGGGGCTGGGATGAAGAGCAGGATAAAGGATAGGTTTCTAGGATAATGAGGTCAACGGACAGTTGCCCTTTTAGTCGCCTCTTACGACAAGCAGGGATACTGTGGGTGCAATTCTACTACCCCCATCCACTGGGGATATCTACTACTACATCACTACAATGTATAAAGCCTCAGTTTCCAACTACGCAGATTTGGACTAAATGGATAGCAAACAGGGCCGAAATATACTACAAGTGATGCTTTTGGTATAGAAACCAAAATCGTAAACATCAATGAAGTGCATTCCCGCCCTTTCCGCTGCCCATTTAACCAGAGTCCTGAGTAGTTGGAAACCAAGTCTTTACGGGAGTGAAATTCTGCACAGATTTTTTTGAGGATGAAGCCACGTAGGTCTGAGACCTGTGCGTGGGTAATGAGTTGGATGATGGTGATTGATGAGCTGGACCTACAGTTTTAGGTTGGTTCCGAACCACCGGGAAGTGATTTTGCAGCAGAGAAGTGTCTTTTTTGCTGGCCAATCTAATCGGTCACCCTTACAAAGAGTGCCCAGGAGAACGCAGCTTATCTCTATCTGATTGAACAGATACCTGCTATGGCTCATGGCTATCACTTCCCTAAGATTAACTAGGGAGTATCAAATTCATTGTGGTAGACAATCAGATTAGGTACTTACATTAAGGCTGTGTGCATGGTTTTTTGGCCATAATTTGTTTTCAAAGCTTCTTGTATTGATATTTTTTTTTTTTTTTTTTTTTTGAGAATGAAGCCCACATAGGTCTGAGACCTGTGCATGGGTAATGAGTTGGATGATGGTGATTTATGAGTTGGACCTACAGTTTTAGGTGGGTTCCGAACCACCGGGAAATGATTTTCAGCAGAGAACAGTGTCTTTTTTGCTGGCCAATCTAATCGGACACCGTTACAAACAGGACCTACGAGAACGCAGCTTATCTATCTGATTGAACAGATACCTGCTACGGCTCGCGGCTATCACTTCCCTTATGTTATTAAGGTATTGAAATGTTATCTATTGCCGTAGAAAAAACTTTCTGGTCGATTATTTTGTGAAATATGAGGGTTCAAAGTTAATTTTCATCAAGTTAGTTATTAAGGTATTAAAGTGCTATCTATTGTCCTCAGAATTATTATTTTTTTTCATCAATTACTTTGAAATATGGGGGATCAATGTTGACGTTTTTAGATTTTTGGGGGCAATTGGTCTCACCTACGAATTATTTTAAACTTTTAATAATTTTGTTTTATAATTGAAAGGCATTTTGGGAACAAAATAACGCATTTTTCATTTCAAACAATTCGTTTTTTGACATTTTCAAAAATTTATTTTAAAAAGTAATAGTTTAATCAATAGGAAAAATATGTCAGTAGATTGCTCAAGGTGTCTTTTAGTTTAGAAAAATTATCAAAGTTTAAAATAACTCGCAGGTGATAACAATTGCCTCAAAAATCGAAAAACTTCAACTTTGATCCCCCATATTTCAGTGATTGATTAAAAAAATAATTCTGACGGCAATAGATAGCATTTGTCATTTTAATATCTTAATAATATCCAATATACAAAAAAACCCTATGACCAAAAATCCTGCGCACACTCTTAATGAATCAAGTATAATGGCAACTAGATATTACACCCCCCCCCCCCCCCCCCGAATAACTTGGAAGCGAATTAGGCCGCAATTAAGTCAACCGAATTAAGTCAGAAATAGGCCGCAAGTATAAACTTACCTGGAATCCTTTCAAGGAGCTAGTCTTGTTTGCTGCTTGCAGTTTTTTGTTCACCCAGGAGACTATTTCACGTTCAACGATTGGGCTTCCAGTGTTGGCCAGTTGTGTAAGGACAGACAATGTGTATGCTCTCATCAACTGCCAAATTAGAGCTGCAAACAATATTTTCAAATTAAACTAAACATCAAACTCAAACGAGCACATCAAATAGACTGAATTATGCTCGAAATGTCCATTCAAACGGAGATACCGCTATTGCAAAAGAACACTCTTGTAAATCAATCTAGACTTTCACTAAATAAGCAATAGCAAGAATCTAGATTGATCTACTAGAGCGCTCTATCACAATAGCTGTTACTATTTGGGGATTGTTCCAGATTTGTAGAAAAGCTTCCTCGTATATCAAATTCCTAAAAACCTGACTACTACCCTCCTTTCAGAGTTCATCAACATGGAGAAATTAGTTTAATTAAAACATTAATATATCAAACTAAAATTGGAACAATTAATTTTTTAATACAATATTCAGTATTGTTTCAATTATCATTTTAATTTCATTCTTAATTCACGATTGTAGCTGACAATTTGAATAATCTCAACTTTTTCAGTCCTTATTAATCAGGTTCCCGACCCAAACATAGTACTTCATCTGCCTGAAGATGGCGGAGAGGAAGAAAAAGAAGAAAAGAAGAGGGAGAAGGAGGAGGAGGAGAAGAAGAAGAAGAAGAAGAATGAGGAGGCGGCGGAGGAGAAGAAAAAGAGGAAGAAAAAGAAGAAGAAGGAGGAGTAGGCGGCAGAGGAGGAGGAGGAGGAGGAGTGGAAGATAAAGTAGAAAAGTGTACTATTAAATTAAAGACTGTTCTCTGCTGTAAAATCACTTCCCGGTGGTTCGGAACCAATTCATTACCCACGCACAGGTCTCAGACCTATGTGGACTTCTTCCTCCGGAAAAAAATGTTACATAGGTTATTTATTACATGTAGATATCCAGATTCAATTGAATCGGGTAACCTGCTAGATTAATATAAATCTGTTTTTTTATTACTGATGATGCCCACATGAGTCCGAGACTTGTGCGTGGGTAATGAGGTGAATGATTACACATAAATGCCTGAAGGTGGAGTGGGATTCACACCCACGACCACTTAAACGACAGCAAGTTGAAGTTGCGACGCCCCAACCAACTGCGCTAGGCGGCGTTTCTAGCTAAGTGATAAATTATCCAAAAAGACAGCGCTTTTGTTCAATGCGATAAAGATAATGAATGGTTTGTCCTCAATTATTCATTATTAAATACTTCAATTTTACACTCTATATTCAAAGCTAAATAACATTAAATAGTACCTAGAGTGAGAGTTGCATTTCCATCATTCAAATCCGTTCCTGCAATTCCTACAAGAGAAAATCCGAGTTGTTTACCCAATTCAACAGCGTAATTACAATTTTCCAACTTCTCCATGAATTTACGAAGTTTGGAAAATTTCCTGTAATAAAGAATGCATTGAATGAAAATTCACATATATTATTAACGTACTAAACGTACATATATCATCACCCTATAATAGTTAATATTTTTGATACGAGTTACAATAATAATTTATTTAGTATTTTAGGGAAGTGATTAGCCACGAGACGTGCCAGGAATCTGTTCAGTCACATAAGATGAAATACGCTCTTGGAAGGATGAGCGCTTTGGTTTGACCAGCAAAAATGACTCTGTTTTCTGCTATATAATTACTTCCTGGTAGTTCGGAACCCACCTAAAACTTTAGTTTCAACTTATCAATGAACATCATCCAACTCAAATGTCTCAGAGTATGCTTCATCCTCCAAAAAATTTAAACATCTCACCATCAATATATATTATTTGCAAAATGAGGATACTAATCTTATTCAAACATAAATTATGAATAAATACATCTGTCCCAACTGTCCAGGCCGCATTTATCTAATGTAAATTGTTAGTGTTAAATTATTATCAGGAGTCAGACCCCTGTTGGAGGTGCTGGGTTGGCTTTTACTTTACTTTTACTTGCTGGCTTCTAACTTACTCTGTCTAATAAAGCATTTCAAGAGTTCCTCGAGTCAAGAGACACTGGAGGAACGTTCATAAATACGGCCCTTAGTCTCAAACATTTGACGATTAATATGGGCTAAATACAAAGAAGTAAGTCAATCAGAATAGATTTTTACCTGTGAACTCTGCTGTAATTGACGATGCCGGGCTTAATAATGTCATAAAGTTGAAAGATGATTAGGCCATCTGCTAAATCAGAATAAAGCCAATTGACGTAAGGAGTGACACCCATTGAGTTCATCCAGTTTCTGTACGTTTTTTCATCTCTCGTCTCTTCCAAATTCTCCAAGCCCTCAATTTCACCTTCGGGTCGATCTAGACCAGGATGATTATTGAAAAGATTGGCTACAAAGGCAAGATTTAACTTGTAAATGCCATTTACAACATCATTCGGTGTAACGAACGATCGACAATGAAGCTTGGCGGCTTGCTGAAGCATTATTTCAGCTCTCTTGGTGAGATCTGACTCACTGAGAGCTGCCATAGATATGTCACTGTCCAAAGGAGCAATCTGCCTTATGAGATGCGAATAGATTTCGGAATCGGAAATATCGCTTTGGAAGTTATTGCATCTTCTTGCAACACCGGCATTCTCCAAATGATAATTGACCCATCTCAATAGAATGGCTTCGGGAGATAGTTTCATCAAGTCTTCAATACCCTCACCATGTGAAAGCAACGTTGCCAAACCAGGACAGTTCTCCAAAGTGATCTGATTGAACAATCCAATCCGAATGATTTGCCAAAGAAGGCCAAGTACAAGGTGAGGCTTTCCTTTAGCCAGATTGTGAGCATCAATATTGACAATGTTGCATCCAATAGACTGGCTGGAATTCAAGGCTAGTGTCAGGTTTTCTAATTTTGTATACAATGTTAGATTTTTCTTGTTGATTGCTCTTTCATCAATCGTATCTGGACAGGAATGATTGATGATTTTACTGAAAAAAGAAATAGCACTCTATTAATAAATTATCTTACTCATGACACACTCATCTTGTAGAGAATGATTCAAAACGAGCACTAGTTTTTTGTGTATAAAACTGAAATGTTTACTTAAAAAAAAAAATACTAAGACATATAAATGAATATTTTCATTTTCTGTTATATAATAAAATAAATTCAAATACAATAAACAATCTTCGTAACATTAGGAAAAACCCGAATCAAATACAAAGGAATTTTGATAGCTAACAAAATAAACAAATCCTATGGATAGTGTCCTATGGAAAATAGCCTGCATGGGCGATTGCCTGTGCACAAGCTAGAGTTGAAGGCGAAGATGAGCTCTATGGACGCTGAGAGAGATTAAAGAGATTAAATAAATATTATTATATTGTTAAATTTCTACTAAAAAAGAATGAAATGGTAACTTGTACAAGAAATATTCCGAAAATTCATTTTGTCACTGGACAAAGGGGGAACTATATGGGCTTTCAGGAGCCGCCCTGAGGCCGGAGGGTGTAAATCTAAGCTTCTGATTTTATGAATGGAAATTTATTTTGAACAAATCGCCTCATTTAGTAAGCTGCTATACAAGTACTCTGTCCCTGAATTTCATTTATAACTGCATGAAGTATTTTCACTTCTGTCAACGTTATCGCGTTTCCTTCATTGGATCATGGATCCCTCACGGTTTTTAGAATACACCATAGATTTGAGATGTCTCTAAATGCCTGAAATTCTGTATCTGCAATAGTGATGTAAAATACCCGGGTATTTTGGGTATTTATGAAATCGAGCATGATTAATTGATGTTAACCCCTGAATATGTTGGCAGGTGTGCAGTGATGCAACCCTGGAATGTCCAAAGCTGAAAATTGCCTATGATGTAAAATAAAGACAGCACCACATTAGAAAAATAGTGAACATACTTCTGTTATTAAGTTATGTTATGATTTTTATTTCAGAAAATAAATTGGAAGTAGGCCTAACTAACATGTAGAGATAATATTAAAAGTAATAAAAATTTTCAATGTAGATAAATATGCAGGTATTCAGTTTTCCCTCAGCTCCAATCTGGATAAACCTATTTTGAAAAATTCCTTGTCTTTTGGCCTAATTTTAATTTTAAAGCTTTGTGTCATAGAGTTTATGTTTGTTTAAGTTATGTTTTGTATGAGTTTAATTATGTTCTATTTTAGTAATACTAAACAAACGATTTTTAACAAAAATTCCTTTTAAAATTATTATTGAATCTTACCATCCATCAGACTGAGTTTTTATCATTTCCTTGGGTTAGTTTACACATACTAGGTAAAATTTTCCTCTCTCTAAATAATATTTATTACTTTTATTAACTCGTTTTGTCATTTTCAATAAAATCCCCACAAAAAAACGAAGAAACTCATAAATATCCAAGAGTATTTATGTCGATCATGCTCAGAAGTAAAATGCTAGTGGGGACCATATGAAAAATTGTTAACACATTTTATCATCATTTTACTATCCTTACAGGATAGTAATTGCAAAAAGACAACTCAATCTTCTCTAAATTCAATAAAAATTACAAATACCTAGTTTCTGGGTATTTACCCGGGCCTGGGGTAAATACCCAATCTATAAATACCTACCCACTGGGTATTTACCCGGGCCACATCACTAATCTGAACATTCATTATTTCATGGAGGAGAATTGCCAACGCTGTCTGCTAAATACAAGTGGTTACGTGTAATGCAGAGTAAATTAGAATGAATTATTTCCTCGACAACAGAACCGTGAAAAAGGTGTGCATTATCAATTACATTGAAAAAATGAAAGAAAACAGGAACTGCATGAAGTCTACAGATACATTTTGGAAAATGATGCACTGATAAAGAATGAGCTATTACATACAGGAATGTGTGTAAAAGCTGATGCATGTGAAAAGACACGTTAGATGACGATGGAATCTCATAATACATACCAGAGTAGTATTCCATCTTTCACTTTATCGTACAAAAGTTTTCCCTCGGAATCGATCGGTAGAAGATGCTTCAGGTCAGGGTCTGAGCCCAGGTTAGTATTAATCCAATCAGAAAAAGCGAGCTGCTCTTCCAATCTAACAGAATGTGTTGTTCCTGATGACAACAATTGAAATAGGTATTACATAAAGTAAGCGTAGAAATCTAAAATGTGCTCTTAAAAGACGTCGTCCGTACTTCAAGATATTCTCAAAATTTTCAACTTTTAATCAATTCTTTAGAACAAATATTGATATTGTGAAATCTTTCCACTAGTAATGTTATTTTTGTTTAGAACTTCGAGTCCTGTGTTTATGAACGTTCCTTCAGTCTCTTGTCTCGAGGATCTCTTGAAATCCCTCTATTCTAAATGCATTACAAGAGTCCTTCGAGTTATGGGACACTAAAAGAACGTTCATAAATATGGCCCGAACTGATTTCATTATAATTTTCAAAAAAACACAAATTATAAAATAAAGATGGACGTGTAAGTCACTTGGTCAACTTATTTTTCTATTCAAGAATTCCAAGGAAATAAGATCTTTGAAAATACAAACTTTCACAAAAAGTTTTACTATTTCATGAACTCCTAATATGTTCCTTTTACAGTATAAATACATTACATTTGAAGAGTCTCTCGAAGCTTGATTCTCAAACGTTTATAAATACGGCCCTTAGTGTCAATTCCACATTGGATTTTCTTACTATCAATCACCATCATCCAACTCATTACCCACGCAGAGGCATCAGACCTGTAGGCTTCATCCTCAAAAAAAAAAAAAAAAAAAAAAAAAAACGATCGACCCATTTAAACCAAATAACGAAGCATGCAGCTACATGAGTTGAATATCATTACCTCTGGCTCAACTCATGGGGATATGAATTCGAATCTATTTATAGTGCATTAGACCTCAAGTAATATTCTTCGCTCACCTTATGTCACAAATGGGTCGATAATAAGAGAATCCCACGTGTTATTGACACTAATGGCCGTATTTATAAACGTTTTTTCAGTTTCTCTTGACTCGAGGGAATCTTGAAATGTAATGTATTTATACAGCCATTTCAAGAGCTTCTTGAGTCAAGAGACATCGAAGGAAAGTTCAATAAATAAACAAGAGTCAGTTTAACGTTATACCAGGGACCAAATAACATTCATAATATTACGAAGCATGCAGCATAATAATGAAAAGTACGGATTATAATAATTGGCATTAGGGACGGATAGAAATAGAAGAAAAGAGTATTTTACCTTCACTCGATGCATCGGACATTCCTCCAAGGGTTTCCAAGTTTTCTTTTTTTGATACCACTTGCTTGAAAGTACTTCCAACTTCATTTGCCTTGAGTTCCGTGCAGAGCTGCAGGATCAAATCATATCAAAGTTAATAGTAAATATACTATGTGAGGGGCTTAATTATTCAGACAATTTAAAATTGGCGCCGGAATAAAAATCATGTAAATATCCCATTGTTTATGTCGCTGGCTTGTGAAGTAGTTCAAAGCTTTCAGTTGTTCTGGTGAGGATAGATTGTTTGATGTATGTTTTTTTAAATGGAGATTCTGCTATGTTAAGAGGCATTAAAAGTTTCATACAAACTCTGGTAGTCAGATTTTTAAACAAGCATTTTTATTACACTGCATCGAGCGCTACTTGTCATGCAATAAACATGAAATGTTTATTAAATTTTCATTTACAATTAAATTTTCATTTACAAATAAATTTCCATTTTACAAATTAATAATTTTTATCGGAAGATCGATAATCTTGATAGGTCAATGAAATTCTGATCAACTGCTTCTTTATTGGCAAAAAAGTCCAAAATCAGTTTGTACCCGAAATCAATATGGAAAGAGTCAGAAGGGTTATGCTGCAGTGTCCATAACGCTCTGCTTTCCAAGTACACATATGAATAAATAAATATGGTTGTTTCAAGCGACGCACAGAGATTTGCATTCAAAAAATGGAACACATCTTAGTTATGCTAATTCTAAATAATAACATTCACATGAATGATTTTGAACGGACGTTTCATTCATGTAACTTTTATTACATAAAAAGCAAAGAAAATTACTTTTTTGTCACCTTAAAACGTTTAAAAAGTTTTTTCGTTACTATAAAATTACAATAAACATATCCATAGACCTATTACTAGAAATATATAAAGGGTTTTTATAAACAGAAGCACATCTACATCATTTGCAAACAGCACAATTCCAAATATTTTATCACCGTGTTAAAATATCCATGAATACCTTGACGCTACTAAACCGGGTTCTCTACAACGTAAAATACATTGTTAATGCATTATGTTAAATATAATCCGTGCTTGATCACTATTATTTTCTTCATTTCAAATGACATAAGAGTAATGAGTTGGACACATTCAAATGACATAACATTTCCACTATATGTGTATTTATAAATGTGGTTGTGACAACATAGCCTCGATTACATAATGCGGATGACTACCACATTGTTACTTCATATACAAAAATTCTTGAAGAGTTTGCTTACATATTTACTTGCTGTATATTCAATTTGATTTTTTTCATTAACATATTTACGAGTTACACAGTGTTTCAAGAGGAATCTACGATACTGCACCAACTCATTCCTCTCAATAAAATGAAGAAAAACATTCATATAAGCATAGGTCCGGTAACGCTTCAAAAATAAAGGTGGCTGAAGTTGGTAGCCATCCATATCATTTTACTCAATCTAAAATCTCCAGACTCCATTTTAGGGATAAGTTGAATACGTTTCAACTCAAAAACGTTAAAAACCGTAAGAAAATAATAGGGTCAGCTGCCAATTCTGGTCATCTTTATTTCTTTAACAAAGCGTTTCAGGACCTTTGTTTATATGATTTTTTCTTTATTTTTATGAAAGGAATGAGTTGGAGCAGTACTATAGATGCCTCCTGAAACACCCTTAATATTGAATTATTCTTTTCCATAGCCTCGAGTTTTGCAATAATAATACTGATAATTATTATCCAGATATTGAATCTTGGAATTTTTAAGCTTTCTTTTGAGGGTTACTACTTCTACCATAACTATTCCCTTTGTCAATAATCGATTGATGATAGTGTACTGGAACTGAGACACAGACCTTCAAATAGTTGGTAGAACTGGCTGAGAAATTCTATTTAATGAAATTGTGGATGTGACATAATATCAGATTATTTATATCAGCATAATGCTCCTATACTAAAAATCATTTTTATAATCGATTATTTATTGAAACAAAATTACAATGATTGCAAAGATGGAACAGAATAAGAGTTTAAAACTGCTCTCTTCGCAAATTTAGACTTGGCTAAATTATCCAAAACGTCATGGTTAATTCGCAAGAAAAATTGTTATTTGCTGAAAACTTCACTTGAAAAAAATAATGTGTTTTCAGTTCACTTGAAGGCTATAAATTTGAAAGTTCCCAAGAAACGGATCACTAAGAAACAGTTAAAAAGAGTTCATAATATTAAATTTTGATTAAAGCTTTTGAGCCAAAAATACTTAACTGTATAATGTTGTGAATTAAGGACAAGTCAAGTGAGAAGTTCTAAAAATATAAGGATACAAGAGGAGAATAAGATGAACCTGACAAATTCCTATGAAACTATTCCTGGGCTAAGAAAATATCCAGGATAATTTCATATATATATATAATACAACTCCATATATTTTTCCTACAACTGCTTGTAAAAAACTAGTTTTCCTACAACTGCTCGTAAAGTAGTTCTTTACGTACTGAAAACTAATTGTAAAATACCTCTACTGCGCCGTGAGCGGTAAAGTACTTTACGCTCGCCAGCTGTTTTCTTTACGCTTCTGTTTTGATTTTGATGTCTTCTCATTGGTGGATCACTGAATCCGTGAAATTCACATAACCTTAAAAAAGGCGAACGCTAACCAAATCCGCGCATGGTCTGTGATGCTACAAACTACAAGCTTTTATTGTGTTGGAATCCAGAACTGCAGTTTTAGGAAAAATATTGTATGCAATTCGCGCGTGAAGCTTCTTTATCGCTCTCGCAAAATTACTGCGCTCCGCTACACGTCGCGCAGTAAATGTTTTGGCTCGAGCGATAAAGTCGCGCTTCACGCTCTTAATACATAAATAACTATTACGTGATGAAAACTATTCATAAAACAGCTGTTTACTGAGGAGCGAGCAGTAATCTACTTCACTGCTCGCTGACGTCACAGCTATTATTTTTCGCTCACGAGTTGCCAACCTCCCATTCTACAATTATCGTAGGTGGCGTTCTAAATTATAATATTTATCAAACATTTTACAATTATATATGTTTTAAAAATTAACTGTCTTTTAATTATTTTAAAAATAATTTTTTGGAATGAGATTTCTTTAAAATTAATGTACAAAAGTGCAGATCGTAGGTAGCCAGATCCTACATCATACAAGACAACAAATTATCGTACAAATCTACAATAATTATCATACGGTTGCCAACAACTGGATTACTGCCAGATAAATTTTTCATGACCTGAATGATGGCGCATTGTACAGAAATGATAATACAATACAATAATAATTATTGAATGAAAATCCAAAACTGCAGTTGTAGGAAAAAATGTTGTGTGTATTTCGAGTGTACTTCTTTATCACTCTCGCAAAATTAACTTAACACTATAAGGCCCTTCTTAAGCAGAGCCACCGCAATCGCGAGCCACAGCCACAGACGCTCAGACAGGCCACTCTCAGCGATACATGCAATGTAATGTACATATATGGAGCTTATTACACTGAGCCACAGCTGTAGCCACGCCACTTTTAGTCGCAGCCACTAGCCAATTGAGTTACCTACCCTCGCTTCTAGTGGCTAGCCCGTGCGACTGTCGCCTTGTCAGCCGACCAATGTTTGCTATGACGCTTATTATACTAGACCACTCCAGTCACCTACAAGAGCCACAGTTTCATTGCTTTTTATAGTCGGCCATGACAGTTCTGTACTAGCTTGTCATCATTTGGAGGTTATGTTTGTAGGCTAATATTGTTACAGTATGTGATAAGTTTCAGATTACAAATTACAGTTCTTAGATCTGGTAGATCACCATTTTGAATTCAGAGCGATGATGTGGCTTGCATGGGCGACTGCAGTGGCAAGCCTCGGCGACAGCCTTGTGGCCCATGACGGCGACTGCTATGGCTCTGTCTAATAAGGGCCCAAGGCACCGCAGCTCGGAACGACATCTGTTTTTATATTGGTGCAGATGAATCTCTTCAATACGCTCCAATTGTACAAATTGCTACCTTCCTTTCAAATAAGAGGTGAACCAAGTATGTTCCTTCCCAAAATTTCAAAACTGTTCAGTGAGTCCCACAACATATCAAAAGTGCGGGTTAAATCCAAAAAAGTACCAATAACGTTTTCACCTTTGTCAACAGCATTTATGATAGAGTTTACAAAATCAACTCCTACAGCAGGAGTATTGTAGATTTTTTCAAGCGGAAACCATACTGTACTCTGTCCAATATTATAGTATTAGTTTCTAGATATTCAACTGTGTAGCCGTTTAGCTCAAGTGATAAAGTCACTCTTTACACAAAACAACTATTATTCCTATATCAAGATCTTTTTCCATACCTTTTCAAATTCGTCAAAAGACAGACGACCCCGGTGTTCTGTGCGTTTCTTGTCATCGTAATCTTCTATAATTGTTCTAACTTTCCAGCCAGGGAGTTTGAATCCGCATAAATCCAATGCTGATTTCAATTCCGCTAAATCTATGTATCCATCGCCATTCTTGTCAATCTGCAAAAAAAACATCACCGATGACACAATTAATTATATAGAAAATAATGAATAGAAGCCCATGGTGCACAAAATTATAAATTAGATTTCATAATTAAAACAACGAAGATAAATCGTAGAGTGTAGCCTAGCATATCAAACTAGCAGGTTGCCCGATTCAATTGAATCTGGATTTATAGAATGAGTGATAACCTATACACAAATTCAACTGTCTCTGCTTCTTTTTTTTCTTCCATCTTCATCTCCACCTACTTTCTTCATCTTTTTTTATCTTCTTCTCCTCCTACTCTTTTCTTTTTCTTCTCCTTTTCCTTTTTTCGTCTTCTTCTACATCATCTCCATCACCATCTTCTTCTTTTTCTTATTTTCGTCCATCTATTTCTCATTCCCTCTACTTAACTTTTTTCAATCTAGTATCGAAACTGCTACTGTATTTCTATTTAATATATGATTTTCACTCACTTTTACTGGAGGGCTGCATTTCACTTCTAAAGAGAAGCTTCAGAAGATGATGAAGCTTCTCTTTAGAAGTAAAGTTCATCCCTCCAGAATCTCCAGTAAAAGTAAGTGAAAATAATATATTAATTAGTTGAAATACAGTGTCAGTTTCGATATCAGATTGTTCATCAAGTATTTCGTCATGGAAAACATCACTTTTTCCCCCCTTTTCCTTCTTCCTCCTCCTCCTCCTCACCTCCTTTAATCGCTTACAACCCGGCATTAAGAGTTTCATCGACAAACAACAGCAAGTAGCTGTTTATTATCTACGCTAGGCATTGTTAGCTGTAAGTGTAAAAAGTGACCTATTTATGAAAATTTCCTCAAGTTACTAATAATTGAAGTCCATCAATCGATCGCGTCTAATGCAGCATGGCCTACAACGAAGTAAATATACAGCAGTAACAAACATGACAATCTAATTCTATGAAAGATAAAACGAGTGGGTAGTGGAGACAAGAGGATCAAAGTGGATTTGTTCCACATCAATTGTTATTCTACTGCATGCTACATTTTAGACTTTCGTTGATGAGGTATTGCCTTAAAATAATTTCTATGTTAAATACTGAACGGATTCATAGCCACATTTACAATAAATTTCAGGAACTGATGAAGCCCTCATAGGTCTGAGACCTGTGCGTGGGTAATGAGTTGGATGATGGTGATTGATGAGTTGGACCTACAGTTTTATGTGGGTTCCGAACCACCGGGAAGAGATTTTACAGCAGAGAACAGTGTGTTTTTTGCTCGACAATCTAATCGGTCACCGTTACAAACAGGACCTACGAGAACGCAGGTTATCTAAATGGAAGTGTATTTTGTCTTCCCATCAAGGCTGTGCGCAGCGCAGAGTTTTTGTTGATAATTTTTTTCGAAATTTATGGTATTAGATGTTATTAAGGCTTTGAAATCTTATATATTGCTGCGAGAAAAAGTTTCTTTCATCAATTATTTTGTGAAACATGGGGGTTCAAAGTCAAAATTTTTCAGTTTTTGGGGACAATTGATCTCACCAAGGAGTGATTTTGAACTTTTGATAAATTGCCTGTGACTAGAAGACACCTCGATGAATAAGATACATATTTTTTACTCCAATCAAGGAATTCGTTTTTTCAAAATAACTTAATTTTTTAAATTTGTGAAAAAAATTTATTTAAAAAAATATTATTTTGAAAACTTTTGTTAGATTGAAATAAAAAATAACGTACGTCATTTAATTCCGCAATATGTTTTCCAGTCATGGAGTATTTATCAAAAGTTTAAAATCGCTCATAGTGAGATCAATTGCTCTCAAAAACAGAAAAATTAAACTTTGAACCACCATATTTCACAAAATAATAAAAGAAAAAAATTCCTCTCAGCAATAGATAACATTTAAAAGCCCTAATAATATTCAATACAAGAAACTTCGAAAAAAAATTATGACCAAAAGCCCTGCGTACAGCCTTAACCCAAGTCAGTGTTGTCCACGAATTCTTATCGTGTGAGTAAACCTTCCTCTATTTGAAAGGAATGCGCCGTATCGGACACGGCGCACGGCGGTAAGTCGTATCGTGTAAGAAGGCCCTTTTCTTCCAATGATAAACTAGGGTGAAACGTATGTCTAATTTATAATAATTTGCAACTTGGGTTACAATTTTGCAAAAAAAGGAAAATATCTACTTGAAGAGCCTATATTTCTGAAAATAATTCAAAGAAAAAGAAACCCTTTAGTCCATGCACTTAGTTTAAATAAGAGTATCAACTAAAAGAAAAATAATATAAATTGCGGCTGGAAGTTAAACTGTAGCCTACGTTAATACATTTCTTGAGTAAGCACATTTTAATTATCGAGCCAACGATAAATATTTAATTACTTGAATATGTTAATGAGCATGTCCATTATTTCAAAATACAGTATAACTACAGCAATGCAAATATTCGCATCCCGACACATAGTTTATATAGTGGGATGCATCAATTAATTAGCAAAATGCAGTATTGAATATATTTTTACTTATTGTAATTTATTTTTGTGTTTAAATAAATGCCTCTGTTCTTGTGTTACAAGACAGAGAAAATAATAATCAGCAAAAAGTTCCACATTTCGCCAAAATACAGGTAATTACATAGTAGCATATATAAAGGCAAATAATAGGCTTTATAGTATTATATATAACAATTACATTAATTTCACAAGAAATTCGTAATGACCTAATTTTATGGCAGGCTATTCGGAGAATGGTTGATAGAATTTGTACAGCTGCTGACAAATAACGTATTTCAATAATTATTATGAATAAACAGATTAGCTTATCTACTCAAAAACGAATGTCTATCTCTTAAAGGTTTAGAAATTTTATTAAATTCACAATAACAATGTATTTCAATAATATTATTCATGGATAAGCCGATTAACATATCTACTCAAAGTTGAATAATGTCTATCGTTCAAGGATTTGGGAATTCTATTATCAGTTTTATAGATAAATTGAGGTTTTAATAATTACTTTTATATTAAAAAACCATTTTAGCCAGCATACAAGTACGGTATATTAAAAGATTATTTTGTTCACTACAATAGAACTCATAGTTCAAAACGGTATTTTCTGATAAATAATTTACAAATTATTGATCTCAACGTACTTAATGTATGAACGTGTGTTACGGTTATGAATACATAAAGGTTGATTCACACATATAGGACTGTGCGCCGACTGTGTTACGACCGTGCATCGACCGTGCTTGTGTCGCTATCATTCACACATATAGGACTGTGCGCCGACTGTGCTGCGACCGTTTTGTTCTGCAATGACGCAATTTCAGTGGAATTTTACTCCAGTCTCAGATATGGATTCAGCATTAATTGTTTTGCAAGAGAAAGAAAGGAAGAAACAAAAATTCAAAAACAAGAAATATTTTTAAAAATGAATGAAACATACTTCAAAAAAATTATATGATATGCATTCAAAGTGCATGCACATTGCTTGGCCTCTACACTTGAGGTTTTAATCTATAACATGTCTGAGTAGGTAATGTAAGACATGCATAGAATGAGAGTTTGTAAGTTTTTTGGCCAGCAAAAAATACACTGTTCTCTGCTGTAAAATCACTTCCCGGTGGTTCGGAGCCCACCTAAAACTGAAGGTTCAACTCATCAATCCCCATCATCCAACTCATTACCCACGCACAGGTATCAGACCTACGTGGGCTTCATCCACAAAAAAAAAAATAATATATTTTCATTCATTTTTAAATGTTTTTATTCAAAGAACAGAATGTTTTTAATTTAATTTACAATCTGAAGTACAAACAATAACCACAGGATTTCAGATAAAAAGAATGAAAACGATGTTGGATTTGGAAAATTTAGGAACTTTTCTCTTCAACGAAAATGCCCGAGGCTCTACGGAAACACCCGAAGCTTCACTTGGCTAGCGCTGGTCGCCCTATCGTCGCCCTACGTTGATTCACACATGTAGGACTGTGCACAGGCCGTGTGCCGGCTGTGACCTTGATAGATCACTCTGAAAGAGCTCGGCCACGACACAGTATACGCACGGTTGGTGCACAGTCCTATATGTGTGAATCAAGCTAATGGGTCACACTCTCTTTTATCATGGTATCCCGCAGCACAACAAAAATACTCGTTCATTTTTTTTTTAGAAGACACGGTTTGAGTGCTTGCTCTACAAATAGGTTAGAAACCTTTTGAGATGGCTGAATGAAAAACTACTCCTAAAATAGTCTTGAGTTATCAAAGCAGGGGGTGAGAGCTATAGTTGTTTCATAATTTGTACTACATAGTTGTTTTCAGACGAGCGAGAATTATAACATTGCTCTGATCAGAAATGACTAGGCGGTAAAATTATCACATTGTCATAATCATGTTGTATTTTTCCTATTTTTGTATGATGTTTTTTGGCAATATAGAAATATTCAAAATATTGAATAAGTGTTTAGTTTTATTGTCCAGCTCTCGTAGCCCAAGGGATTCAAGTAATATTGTACATGGTTATTTTTATTATTTTACATACTGAATAAAAACGTCAAGCTTCACAAAGTTTATTATTGATTAAATATTTATTTATTTGAATTTATGTGATTTTTTTGACAATTTAATCCATTTTTTTTAAATCAGATTTTATTTTTCATATTGGATTTATTGAAGTTTTGATTTTATTTCAGCAATGGTTGTTAAAGCGACGAGAGACGATTTAGGAAAATGCACATACATAAGAAAAAAATAAGCAATATAAGTCAAAAAAGTATAAATATAAGTAATAAACATAAAGTATTCTGGTATGAAAACTGGTTAGTTATGTCTCAGGAATTGGGTGCCGATGTTGATTCAAGTTTGAATAATCTGGATAATTGGAAGAATGAGCTCAATAAGATTTGGAATCTCATTAACTTGAAAAATACTGAAGAATTTAAGCTTTCAGCGAATGCAGCCAGATACCACACAATATATAAGTCTGAGGAGTGTGAATATGTAAAATAAATATGGAGTATTAACGCAGCATTACGTTTTCTTTAAACCAGTTAATCTTGATTGACATTTCTATATTGCTCTATAGAAATGACCTGATCTAGCAATTACCAAACGAAAAATAATTAAAAGTTTTGCTAAAATTCTCCAATTCCAAATTAATGAAGAATTTCACCCACGCTATTAAGTTAATTTTGGGGGGGGGGGTAGAAGAAGCAGAATAACAACAAAATAAGAAAGGAAACAAAGAGGTCGATTAAAGTTAAAAACTAAGAATCTGGAGAGAATCGGCGCAGCAGATATTTCGAAACAATATTGCAGTAGTAAGAAATGAGGACACTGGCATTTTTCTGTAAGACAATCGTTTTAAACAGTCGATTGCAAGATCTAGGTCGAAGAGAATCTACTGATGATTATCGAGTGAAAATAGTACATTCAGAAATGATTTTAGACCAACAATAATTATCATAGCAAACGTCAGTAAAACTGCAATTATGACAAGTGCTTTTATTACAAGTAACAGAATAGAAATCTTGGCGATTGTTTTACATATTTTTTGTACAAAAGAAGTAATATTCGTGATATTTTGAAAATTAAATCAAAACTTATTACTGATTATGTTATATAAACGAATTATAATACCAATAGTATTAAGACACTCTCTCATTGTTAAATTGTCAAGTTTTGTCTCTACCATACATGTCATTTGAACCGTTTATTCGTTGCACTATCAAAATAAAATACTATCCAGTTCCAAATTTTAGTCGACCACATACAATTCTAAATCTAATGAACAATATTTTGTTCATCCTATAAGTATTTTCAAATTCAATTAGTTTTTTAATCTCTGCAATTTTCTAGTGGATTTTCATGAGTCGGTTTTTTGAAATTGGGTTTCTCCAATGCCTCGTCATGACGAGGTCACACTCTGGCTTGAAAATCTTGTTTACGAAATTTACATTTTATTTTTTCCACTCCTGGAACCGTACAAGGTTTTGTACAAAAATATATTATTCAGTATCATTCATTTGCAAGCACTTTGCCCTTCCATGGTTCAATAAAATTCCTCCGATCAAGACTTTGAGAGAAATTTACCACTTTCATCAACCAGAAAATAATAACATTTCTAAGAATTCAAAAATATCATCACTGTGACGGGAAAGTCATCACAAGTTCAGTATTCCACATGTACATGTCACATTCAAATACACTACTCCTATACATAAATACTAAATACTATATCCACTGTACAAAAATAGCTTAACTCCAATGGATTGAAAGAGATGTTTTTTTTGTAAACCCAGGTGATCATCAGGCCCCCTAAAGAACTTCACACAATCACCATACATTAGCAGGGAAAATTATTTACAAGAAGGAAATCATTTTTATGAACAAAAGAAATAGAAGTGGCCCAAGGTTAGTGCCCTGGGGCACTCCTGATTCAATTCACTCCAATTTCATCATTCTGCAGACGTCAATAACTAACCTGTTGACCATTTACATGTTTGATTTTCTTATCTGCGTTCTAACATTTGCTCACAGTGAGAAACTATACTACCAATGCAATACCATACGAGTATAAATGATAGTGAGGTGCTTTGAGAACAACACCCATCGTAAAATGTCATGACTATTTGAATACCTTTGAACTAGTTTCATAAAATCGGTCAATTATTCCATCTCAAGTACAATTTCGAACTGTATCAAACGATACCTAATCAATACATAAGTCAAAAGAGCATGCAAACTACAAAGTTTATAGCTTATTCCTGAATATAAAAGCCAAGTTGTTGTTCAAGTATTTGTGAGAAATTTTTATTATGAAAGATAATCAATTCACTCTGCTTCCAAGAATGATGTTTATGAATGGGGCATGCAGGCCAGGCCTTTAATACTGCAAGTAGTAGACTACTATACAGTTTTTACAGAAATTATTTCAATGTTTCAATAATGCTCTAGCTATGAAACATATTCACATAACTGCGAGCATTGTGCCTTTATTTTTCGATTGTATAAAGCAATCAAATAAAGAATTGTAGAAAAATTAAATAGAAATTTACGGCTTTTTAATTTAATTAGAAAGATAATTTTTTTTAATTAGAAATTTACGGGAATTTCTAGTTTCCTTGATATGCTGTCAAAAACATTCAAAAAACATTCACACTAAAGATTTTGTGAATATATGATTTATATATGATTGGCTCCATCAAAGCTTCAAGGTCACCCACACACCGTGACACTATAAAAGATTGTCCTTTTTTCACCAATATCACGTATAAACATAAAAAAAACGAATAAAAATGGTACAATAAAAAATTAAAGCATTCAGTCAGACAAAGCGTTGGTAGAAACAATCAATCATTAACCATAAATGTAGAACCGTGCTATCTGAAACACGTTTTCCTGTCGTAATTATAAGTGACGAAATGGGTTCGATCCATTTGAAGCTAGTAATGGTACTACACACGAAGACAAATCGTTCAGCCTTCAGATAAGTAGCCGGTGGACGGGTGGACGTGAATGTTTGGAAGAAAACATACAAATCCGAGGACTCTTCCTTTCTGAAAGCCGGGTGTAAAGTGTACGCTGAACAATGCTTTTCAAGCCAAGTGGGTTTCCTTATTTAGATAGAAGACAGGCGGCATTAGTTAAAAGCTAGTCAGCCTAGGCCTTATAGCTAATTTGCATAGCGCAAGACGCACCCACGCACCTACTCAACGCAACAAACCTGCTTTGCTGACGCTCCTCCAAGAGACATCAATGGACATTGGACAATGAGCTAGCTGATTAGTTATTCCTATAATAATGTAATGCCAGTTGCTCTGTCAGCTCGCTTTTATGCAGCGCGGTCAGGTAGATGGCAATATACCTAAAATTATTCTGGATAAGTGTTAATAGAACAGATGCATAATTTTGTTGACATGTGACGTATAAAGAAGAGGGCCAAGGGGTACGCCTCTTAGAAAAATTGGACTGAAAAAATAAGAAACCTAGGTTTTGGCGAAAGAAGATACATAAGCCAATGGGCCCGTCTCTTAGAAAAATTGTGTAATTGTGAACCCTGGGTTTTGGCGACAGTAATTTGTGTTTGAGAATATGCTCCTACTAATTTGTAAGACATGTTGGCCGCGAGTTTCAATTCAGCGACTATTACGATTACAGCCGTGATCAGACTGCTTTCAGCTAAATGAATGATGGAAGTCAGACGCGACATTGGCATGGGTTCTATCATAGATAAAAAGGCTATCAGACTTGGTGTACATTGTCTGTGGTTCCATTTATTTAGCTAAGCAAACTGATCGCATTGAATAAGATTTCAAGCTTTAGGTGGAGCCAAAACGTAACCGTGCCACTAAAGAATATTCAAAATATGGCTCCAAAACAGTAACATTAAGAAAAATGAAAGCCTACTTTGAAATACAGATACAATTGTAGACTGAGCTTACAAATAATGCGATTTGCATAGGATAAAATATTAGTAAGAACTCAGCATAGGATACAAAAAGCCTAGCGTTATGATTCCTAATGGTAATGAATAATACTTTCTTGATGTTGTCACAAACACATTTATTATAATTTTTTTTTTAATTTTTGATGATGCCCACATGAGCCCGAGACTTGTGCGTGGGTAATGAGGTGAATGATTACACATAAATGCCTGACGGTGGAGTGGGATTCGAACCAACGACCACTCAAACGACAACAAGCAGAACGACCCAACCAACTGCGCTATATAGTTTGGATACAATAGTTTGGCAGTAACGCCATTATCAATATCAATCGAACTAGAGCTAATACAGAGCAGCTTATTACACAGTTTTAAAAGTAATGTCATAACAGCTGACTTTATTTATGCCTAATCAAACCCGCTGCATAATGAAGCTGTTATGAAACTGGAGTCACTTTTCGATGCAAGCTATAGACCAATTAGAGCTCAGCATTTCTTGCATTCGATGTAGAAATAAAAATTATCAAATACCCAAATGAGAGGATTTGGACATTTCGAAGCCAAATTCAGTTCTAAGCTGATAAACATTCTAGCTTATGTTAGTTTGAGTAGTTATGAAAAATTTAAATTTATGTTGTCTGTATATTGGTAGACGTAGATAAAATAATGCGTGCAACAATTGTATTCAGCCTTCAACTCATAAGATGTTTAATACACTCGCTACGCTCGTGCTGTAACTTATATCTCACTTGTGGCTTGAATGTAGTCATAATACAATCCCATAATCTATTTTTCAAATTATAGTCAATTATATAAATTATAGTGAATTACATAAAGGAGAAAAGAGAGGAGAAAATCGCATTTTAGGAAAACTCATGTTTTTTGGAGGATGAAGCCCAGATAGGTCTGAGACCTGTGCGTGGGTGATGAGTTGGATGATGGTGATTGATGAGCTGGACCTACAGTTTTAGGTGGGTTCCGAACCACCGGAAGTGATTATACAGCAGAGAACAGTGTCTTTTTGCTGACTAATCTAATCGGTAACCCTTACAAAGAGTACCCAGGAGAACGCAGCTTATCTCTATCTAATATGAACAGATACCTGCTACGGCTTACGGCTATCACTTCCATAGAACTATACTACAATATAGTATATATATACTGTAATATAGTTCTATGATCACTTCCCTGTTTATAGAATATATGAGTGTATAATAAAAGTGAGAACTAATTTATTTTTTGGAGTGAAGTACTTTAGTGAATATAAATTTTTAGCGTAAATCAACCTCATTATATTCGACAATATAGCATAGTCAAAATTTGTGAAGAGTCTTTGTTTTTGATTTTGTCAGTTGCATCTTCACTTTTCCAGTTGGCCTAAACTCGCCATATATTCAATATTCTTCAAGTCACCTAAAGCAACATTTCACGAAATTCAACGCTAACAATGAGGAAAACGTTGAAAATTTTATACTCCAAATAATAATACCAAGCTTCCCATTACATTCAACTTTCGACGAATCTGCAGCAAATATTTACGAAATACATGACAGGACTGACCAACATTTCGTTATAATCTGTATTAAATTTCAATGTAATTTTAAATTTTCAATATAGAATAGAATAAAAAATTCGCTATAATCTGTATCGAATTCGCTTGAAACCACCAGGTATCGCGAATACTACAGCAGGTAAAACGAACAGCACCTGATAGAAAACAAAACCGCAACTTGGAGTCTATCTTGAAAAGTGCGACCTTCGTTTTATTCACTTGATAGTTACGAAAGTAAACAAAAGCCACTTGATTGTGACTAGGCCTTTATCTTTTTGCCTCATGTTAAACGCACTCACAAAGCAAATTACATTAACATCACTGCAATTCATCGCAATCTACAAGGCTGTGATGTACACACGTTACTCATATCACAACTAGCATAATCCAACATAAAATGCATTTAACGATAATTCCACAAAGAATTAACTAAACACAAATAGTTATTGAAAATACTTGGGTTATGGTTGGGGGGGGGGGGGGGGGGGTTGTGGCGGCATATGGGTGAGAAAGCGGAAGATTTGATGCAATCAAACAGGGTGTGTTATCACATGTGTGATTGCACACTCTGATTACACATAATTACAAAGAATCTCCCGCCTTCTCATCCAACCCCCCCCCCCCTCACCAACAACCATGACCCCAATTTTCAAAAGTCTGTAGGCCCCCAATAGTGTCTGATAAGCATTACACCAATGCGAAATAGCTATCACACAAATTAATCAGTGATGGAAAAGTACGATTATTTGCGTTTAAATATCAGGCGAAAAGGAATATGGAACAACAACATAAAAGTAACTATGATCTATAAGCCTTACATACAAACAAAAGCGATCATGATACAAATATAAGGTTTTAATAATTATATACTTATGAAGATTTTTTATTTAGTCTATGATTGTCTATATAAGGCTGTCAGCTTGTCTAAGGCTAACCAGACAGCACTCAAATCCAACACCACATTTTTTAGGGATCTGCAAGTTGAACTGTTTTGTTTGTAACAAATTTCGGATGAGATACATTGATACAAATAAACTAGCAAAAAGATAGGAGTGACAAGGAATCTTACCCGGAACCAATAATTGGTTTCCAGTCAAGAACCGTTTATTCATCATAATATATCATGTAGACGATGATTCACCAAAACGTGAATCACCTCGCCACAATTCAATCCCGGAGAAAACTGGTTACTTGTAAATGCTACACCTCTATTTATGAGTAATGCAGAATGATTAACGAAGACAGACATTTTGGGACTTACTTATTCGAATGGTAAAAAAGCATTTATGCCAAACCAAACTAATCGAAAACGTCATTCGTAAGCCTGTTACCAATTAATTAAGAAGCATAAACACAGCTGTGGTTTCATTCAATGACCACGGGTTTTTACATTAATTAAATAAATCTACGGCTAGCTTTTTAAGCATTACTCATCTGTTAATTTTCAAAGCCTCATGAAACATGTTTTTGGGATTTTAAAAAATGTACTTCTTAATTAATATTCTTGAATTTGTCTTTGTACTACAAAGTGACTAAAATCTAAAAAAAAATAATCAAAATCATGTCTATTTTCTTTGGACTATTGGACTGTTTCTTTTTAAAAGTGTACTTTGTACTAAAAGTGTACTAAAAGAATGATTCTTTTTAAAAGTGTACTTCTAAATTAATATTCTTGAATGGAAAGAGTTTTTCGTTGTACTACAAAGTGAAATTTCTTGTGAAAATTGACATAACCTAACATTTGGATTCTTCAGTGTTGAACATTTGTGAAGAGAGCAGCTGTCGGCAATAGCCAATCTTTGCTTCATTGTATTTCTGTCATTAATAAATAAATAAAACTAGAAGCCACAATACCCAATAATTTCGAGCAATAATGTGAAAATTAAATACAACAATAACTGAGATCATCATATTTTACCGATCGTAAATTTTTGAACATATTTTACACAACCATATTAAGGCCAATGTCTAGAGGTGATGAATAACTTCAAGACTGGAATTTCTTAATGCTTTCTCATATTGTATTGCTGAAGGTGGCAATAGTGAAATTGGTAGATATTGAGGGCATTTTTGATCTTCTCAAATCGTTCACCAAGGACTTCAAAGGTACTTTTTACAAGTAAGCGGTAATAAGAAGCATTTAAGCATAATTTGAGGCGATCAGAAGTCATCAAAAGCATTGGAAGTTGTGTTAGACTGATTGGTCATACCATATTCAGTTAAAAAGCAAGCGGGTCAGTGTCACTGAATACTACACGTATTTCCTGTTGTTGACATTTCTATTGATGTCCTTGCTATATAGCTTGTCCGCACATTTGAACCAACTGCTGCACTAATTTGAAATACAGTACGAACTAAACTTACTGAAACTTGACTAATCAAAGTTTTATACCACGTGCATAACACAACAGAAGCTTCCATTCATAGGAAATAATTACGAAATATAATAGTAAATAATACTTCTGAAGCCTCACTACAGTAATTACATCAAGTGAGAATTTTATTTTCTTGTAATAACTGACATCGCTCCTCAGATTAAAAAATGATTTGTTCTTTTAAACTAGAATTTAATTGCAGTTTTTGATAAAGAGTTCAAAAATTGTCTAATATTCTAGTGCTTCAAAAACCAACAAGTTTGTTTTCGGGGGATGAAGCCCACATAGGTATGAGCACCTGTGTGAGAGTAATGAATTGGATGATGGTTATTGATGAGCTGGACCTAAAGTTTTAAGTGGATTCCGAACCACCGGGAAGTGATTTTACAGAAGAGAGCAGTCATTTTTTTCAATATGATATAGAACTGGGACAATATATTGGTATAAATATTTTGTATGCTTTATTGATACTATAGCAAGAAATTAAAAATATATTATTGATTTGTAATAATCCTTCAATAATATTATCTCAAGCTCAGCATTCGAACCTAATTTCAATTTAAAATAGCTATTGATATTCATTGTAATATATTGGCATACATATATTATTGAATAATAATAATAATTATGTACATTAATTCGAAATAATCCTTGAATTATATTACCTCAAGCTGAGCTTGTTTAAAAGCTAGTTCCAATTCAAAATAATTACTGCTACTCATTGTAATATTAGTTTTTTATAGAATTTTTTGTGCCAGTAAATTCAATGAAATTTAAAAGTAAAGAATCAATTCTCATCATTATCAAGAGGCACTCCAAACTTTGCAACTCATTTAGACAGCTCAAAAAAAATTCATCAACCAACCACTCGAGAGGAATTGGAAAATTTCTCTATCAAACTAAAAAGTATTAGCAAGTTATTGAGGTAATGATGTAATTCACTGTATTAATCGAAAAAATTAATTTGTCAAAATGAACTCATATAATTATGTCATACCAAAGAATGATGTAAAAATATTATTGGGTAACATGAATTATTATAAAGTACAAACTTGGATATGTTCAAGTTCAATTGTTTAAAAATGGATGTGTTATCTCGTCAACTAACCACAACGACAACATTGATACACTTCCTTTCAAATTTCGATTGTTGTATTATTCTATTTCTCATCCTAAAAAATGAATTCATAGAACCTATGTGCGTTTATCACATTCAAACTGGATTTTATATGAAGATAGAATTACAAATTTACTGGAATATCAGAAGCGTAATGGAAGAAGAGGGTAGTGCTCTCTATTTCATTAACCTGACAAGACATATTTTTCAACTGGAACGTTGAATCCTCTATAAAACTGAGTGGTAAATCATATGAGGTTGACTATCAGAACATGATCAACAGTCATTTTACAGCCGTATTTGTTCTGCTAAATATTCAAATATAGTGTCTATTATAAGGGAGGAGTAATATCTGTTATGCGAACTCCCCCTAAAAAAATTTCAGGATACGCTAGAGACAATAGACTTAGTTTCTCTATTACCAAAATTTTGATAATTATGCCTGTGCACAACAGAATTGAGAGTCTGAGGGCTACCAGCTAGCTAGCAGTTTAAAATCACTATGAAATAATTTGATTTTCATGATTTTTTACAAGCATTACAAAGAATATCTACGGCAATGTAATAAAGAAGACATGAGAGGGTAGAAAACATTGTCAATACAGCTAACTGTATTCCATGGATTATCACAGTAGTGTTACAATGAAGCTATTTCAACACTACTGTCACTTTCGGTCTAAACCAATCAGAATTCAGGATTTCTTTAAAGCAGTGCTGTAATGAATGTTATACATTAGTCACATCAGCTGATTCAAAAATTTTCAATTCAGAGCCTAACTACAACAAACATGCATTCTAGGTTAGGTTAGTGTGGGTATGCGTTTGTTTGGAGAGTTAATTCAAACGTAATATATAGGTAATCGTAGATAAAATATTGTATGCAGCGATTGTACTATGTCTATAAGCCATTATTGTGTTGTGAGATGTTTAGGACACTCGTGTTCTAAATCATCTCATACGTGGCTTAAAAGTCTGAAGAGTCAAAGCCGACCGAGTTAAAGACAAAAAGTATTATAATGTCTTCAAAATGAATATACGTTTAACTGATAGTTTTGAACAGTTTCATGAAGGGCCATAAGCAAGGGTTTCAAAATTAATAAACAATTCAACCTAATTTTGAAGTAAATGAAAAGCAATGCATATTATCACTGAATTTTTCGACCAACAGCACATTTTCTCTTCTACATAATTCATAGAAATAAGTTCAGATAAGAGCGGAAGAACGAAGAGTGCCCGGCTCATATGGAGCTAATTCTGAAAAGAGTAATTCAAGATCAGTTTGTAAAATGAAATAACCCAATCGAATAACAAATAATCTAGGATACGTATGCAGCTTTCATGTAGAGGCTTTCATTTAATGAGAGTAGGGTTACATATAGAATTCATAAATGGCCGCCTCATTGGCTCAGTCAGTTGGGTCTGACTGGCTGCTGTTTCGAGATCAAAACTCGTTCAGACTTGAATGTTTTCACCGTATTATTCACATCATTTTTTTTTTTGAGGATGAAGCCCAGATAGTGCGTGGATGATGGTGATTGATGAGCTAGACCTACAGTTTTAGGTGGGATCTGAACCACCGGAAAGTGATTTTACAGCAGAGATCAGTGTCTTTTTTGCTGGCCAATCTAATCGGTCACCCTTACAAAGAATGCCCAGGAGAACGCAGCTTATCTCTATCTGATTGAACAGATACCTGCTACGGCTCACGGCTATCACTTTCCATGACCCACGCTCAAGACTCGTAGTCATCACCGGGGAAAAAATAATAATATGGGAGTACTCAAGATGTACATACGGTATATCAGACGAATTTAAATATTTTTTTCTAGCATAAAAAAATACTAATATGCTATTAAATAAAATTGCATGAGAATCGTTCAAAATTACAGTCAAAGTGGCGATCCACTTATACTAGATCACTAGAATATGATATATCGTGAGGCAGTGATTCATACAAATCAGTACCGGCCTCAAACGAATAATCTACATTTATTTCGGAGACATCTGTATCAAATTTAAATATTTTCAAAGGAAATCTTGACCCTATCTAGCTGTCTTCAGTAAGCTAACTACAGAACTTACTGATTACCTAATCGCAAATTTGAACGGCTAGCTATTGAAAAGCAGTAGCTTATGAAGCGACAGAAATTCGATAAACGACAAATTGAATTAGAAACTCATCTGAGATATGTCAATCAAATTTGAAAACTCAACAAAATTTTACAAATATTTAGTACAATTCGATATTTTATATAAGGGTTCTGAAGGGTTTGACCCATAAAATATGTTTAAATACCAAACCGAATATGAGAGTACGCCTCAAATTTCTGTACATCTTTCTACTCAACTACGGTAATTAATTTCAACTTTTAACTATCAACCTTTTAACTTATGCCTCTCAACAATAGCTCCAAAGTACTAGAATGAAGTGAAAACCACAATATATCAGAATTCAATAACTATCTACCCTGACTCCATTTTTAATATTCCATATTTTATAATGTTCCGCACTCGCAATAATCATTGCTTATTAATCTTGTCCTTCCACGGCCTGTTGCATAACAATTTAAAAGAGCTGTCCCAGCTGGAAAGTTTGGGTAGGGGGTCACACAAATGGGGATTTGGGTGACCTTTTTCGCGACTCCCCTTGGGGAACAAAAGTTATCTGAACGTTAGACAAACAAGCTTGAATCTGGATAGAAACACCCTATCTAAATGTGGAGGAATTCAGAAAATCCAGTGAATTCAAGATCCTGATTTGTGAGATGCTATCAGAAGTGTTTTCTTCTCCATTGTCATTCTTCTAAATTTTAAGAGAAACTATGACTGACTAAACATAGATGAGCCTAGCAGCGTACCTCCTCTGAGGTAACAGCTACATCGGTTCCACCATGAGGGAAGATTGATAGATGGCAAATCGGTAATAAGTAGATAGGTTGACGATAGGAAGCGGAATATTTTGACATATGACTACTATTTAAACACCTAACTAGTGGTTCCCAACCCGTTAAAAAGTTATGAACACCGAATCTCTATGACTCATCGGCAGAGGTATTCAGAAGTTTGATTTGCTAAATTTCACCTTGAGAATTAAATTTAAAAAATTGAAAATAGTGGGAAAAGCACTACAATGGATAGAGGACTACCTATCAAACAGGAAGCAATACGTAGAAATAGACCATAAAAGGAAAAACACTATAATAAACTACAAATCATCTCTCAGAACAGTCACCAAAGGAGTGCCACAGGGATCGATACTAGGACCACTGCTCTTCCTGTTATATATAAATGATTTTCCCAAGGAACTTGAAAATAAAAAAATTATCTTATTTGCTGATGATACTACAATACTAATAATCAACAATAGAAACACATCCAGAGGAAACGCAATAGTTGCAGCTTTTGATGAAGCCAAAAACATTTGCAATAAACTAAAACTTACCATAAATAGGAAAAAACAGTTCACATAACATTCACTCCAAATAACAACAATCAAGATCAGGAACAGATGGATGAATCCACAACATTTCTAGGCATTACAATAGACAAAAATTCAACATGTCAAAGCCATATTGATTCACTTAGCAAAAAGCTGTCATCTGCAGTGTATGTGATACGAAGAGTCCGAAATATGTCAGAGGAGAAGATAGCACTTACAGCCTATCACTCCCTGTATGCGACGCACCTTAGATACGGTATTGCCGCGTGGGGTTCTGCATCTAGAGCTAACCTCGAAAGAGTTTTGCGTATTCAGAAGAGAGCCATCCGAACAATATTAATTAGGAGTATGTATGAACACTGCAGGGCCCTCTTTGTACAGAACAATGTCCTGACAGTGATATCATTGTATATACTGGAATCCGTGGTTATGGTGTTAAAAGACAAATCCTACTTAAGATGTGAAAAGCATACCTATAATACACGTGACAAAAGAAACATAAACCTTCCACAGCATAGACTTAAAAAAATTGGTAAATCACCGGCTTACACAGGGACTTTTTTCTTCAACCTGCTGCCCAGAGAGCTCAAATGTATGGCAAACTCAAAGGCGTTCATGAAAAGTTTAAAGCAATATCTGACTTCAAGGCCATACTACGGTATAACGGAATAAATAGAGGAACATACATATCAACATTTGAGAAGCACCATTAACAAAGAGCACATATATGTGTAACCCCGCCAAAGGGAAGAAAATAGGACGACTCCCCAGTCACCAGACCGATGGGAAGACCTAAGAAGTAAGTAACTTTCAGTTGAATTTCACCGTATACCGATTTATGACAGTTAAATATAACCTAAGCAATATATTGCATTGGGATTCATCACAGTTTTCATTCAATCTTACTCCAACCAAATAGGTTATGGTTCATCAGTAAACCATGGTTATGGTTCACCATTGAATTCCTAATTGAATAAAGTTGATTACTTACAGCAGTGAATTGTTCTCGAAGTTCTGCCGCTTCATCAGCGTTCATTTTTCCTATATCCGAGAAAACTTTGTAACCGCTAACAGTTGACGCCATTCTCGGTTAACAGTTCTACGCAATTCAAAGTTAAAAATCTACAGAATTAAAAGTCACTGAACAATGAACACTAAGGACGGATAAGAATGGCAATTCGACAGCATAACACAACAGAATTGTAATATTATAATGCACTGCATAAACGAAATCCTTCGACTGATACTAACACTTGAGACAATCACAGATTACTCATCAAGAGCCTCGCCTTGGTGAATAATCTGCGTGTGTTTGCTCTGTAGACATAGCTAAGAATGTTTGTGGAATTTCCGAACAGCTGATTTAAAAATTGTTGTGAAAATTGTTATTGAAAATTATTGTTTCTCAATTAATATTCTTTAGAAACTCAAAAAAAACTTTCAAAATCAATTAAAAAATAAAAATCACCACCTGTTTTCAAGAATAATTCAAAATTGTTTGATACAAGTAAGCAGCTTTTCAGTATGAATTACAAAAAAAGTTTGTATGTTGGCAACACTTCTACTGAACCGCTGCTATTCAAAATAATCCCTTCTTCCAAACACGTATAGTATTTTTAGACAAAATTTATAGTTTAATTATTGTAGGAAGCTGAAAATAAACTATTAATTACATATAATTGAAATATTTTGTTTCGAATTTTATTTCATATCTTCTGTTTTTATTAAAAATAATACTGCATAAAATGTGATCCAGTGTAAACATAATGTGAACAAAAATGCTGAGACTGCTGCAATAAAAATACTGTCATCACATTTTTAAATATTATTTACTTTGGATTTTTATAGAGAATGTTCAGCTCTTCTAATAATGGAACAACTATACTTCTTACGTTTTTAGAATGTAATAAAAAATTCAAATCCTAGGCAATATTTTACTGTTCTCAATTTTCATGTTCTGATGTTTGATCAATATTGAGCCGAACAGTATTAAGTTAATTTGATAGAGTAGAAGCATGGAACACATTTTTGTGTGTCCACATTTGCAGACTTCTCTTTTTAATTTATATCATGCAGAATAATTGCTCCTCTAGAAATACTACATAGTATTATTCTATTGCTTTTAATAATTTACACAGATGGTAAGTTGAATATTCATCATCAATAATATTGTTAAATATTATTAATATTTAATAATAAATCAGAGAAATTTTCAACCTGGGAATTTGAAACGGAATTACTTTAAGAAAATAATCAATGGAGTTCGCCTGCCATAATCGATGTAAGGAATAGCAATCTAAAGTTAAAATTTATCAATCAGAGCACTGCACATTATTAATTGAATTATTATTGATAGAGATCAGTTTCAAACTCACTTCTGAATATTGCTCTTTTACGGTACCTTTCTATTTTGTAAAAAAATATAAATTTATTATTATGGTAGGGTTTTCTTGTTATGAAAGCAGCTTTTCTAAACAATAAAGAATTTATTCATTTCAATTTCCTAATATCAAAACTGATATACTGCATTTCTATTAAATAGATATTAATGATTTTTAATGCCACACGATTTTCAATTATATGCTAGCCTTTCATCCTAACCGCAACAAAACACGGCCACTGGTAGCAGGCTGATGAAGCTTCTCGATCAGAAGCGAAATGCTTCCTCCAGTTTAAGCGAGTAAAAATCATTTATTAAATAGAAATACAGTGTTAGCTTTGATATTAGATTGTTTATAGTATTTCGTCATTGAAAACATTACAGTTTTCAATTTTGTTAGAAACAATATTTTACAATCGACCTGATTTGCTTGATACAAGGGGCATGATTTGGAGTCGGTCTTACGTTGGTTTTTCGTCTTGTGAATGATATAGATGTTGTACGGTTGAATTTTAACAAATAGCCTATATAGAATGGATCTGCACCAGAAAGAGTTGGAAAGTACCACCCAAGGTCGGTAGAGAAAAGGTTGAACGCTCACATAAGTTATTTTTAATGAAAAATGGAAGTTTACTAGTCCAGTGTAACGGAAAGTGTAATCTTTCTGTAACGGTTTTCTGACCCTGAAATATTGGACAAGATTAAAATAATATCAATATCCCATCAAATTTTATTGTGATTGGAGGGTCCTTGCTCAAATTTGAAGTTTACCTGGAGAACAAGTCTTGGGTTTTGGCCGTCGAGATTCGCCGTCTAGCAAAAAAAGGGCAGAAAAGTCACATTTGTGACACCCCCCCCCCCTTCAAAACTCTTGATTGAGAGGTGGTGAAGCGGTAATTCCTACTAATAAAAATAAAAAGGCTTATAGCTAAGACCAGATGGAACACCGCAACACTGTCTAATTTAAAAACTTAGGCTGAACAGGTGAAATATCTTCCAGTACAGCTATATAATGTCATAAACCATGAACCGGACACTATGGTATAATTCCACCCTCCAATCACAATAATATGTAACTTTTTATGGTAAATTTACAACTTGCAGCAAGTAGTTAAATTTACCATAAAAAGTTAATACCTATCTACAACGGAGATCGTTATGGACCAAGAAATTCAAGAATATATAATGCGTAATTTGTGGAGAGCTTGCTATAAAACACTCCATCCAAGAATAACTGCGGTTGTACAATTTGCACAAACCACTCTGGATAATTATTATATTAGAACAGGTCCTTGCCAAAATAAAATCGACAGATCGATATAATAATCGGATGGTCTGTGTTGAGTCGTGAGTCCACTGCTTGATCGTATTTCATTATCATTTCATCTAAATTTCTGGAAATACCTGATTGTTTTTTTAATGTAGTATTTTATCATTTCAACAGTTAGCACGTTAATCCACTTTATTACTATCTCATTTTATTATCATGGTCAAAAGTTTCAGATCACTTGTCACGTGAAAAAAGAAACAACACGGAAAAATAATTAAACTAACAATAACATTTCTATCAGTACACCTATTAACTCATGAAAGTATTGTATTCAAACCAAGAGAGTAATTATTGGAAATTATTTTACGAAGTGACTCGCTCAAGTATATGATAAATAAGATAATTCTAAAAACATTTCTCACGCTGGAACTTTTATTAGAATGTAAGACGGAAAATTGAAAGCAAAGATCGAAAAACATGAACTGTCTACGATACAGGTTTTACGTTCATCAAAGCTTTGAGAAAATTATTGAGGCAAGGTAGTGCCTAGAAGAAAAATTTCCAAATTTTCAAGATGTCAATAATTTTTTTAAAATTAGACAAGGCCAATTTTCTATTATATAGCAAATATTCGACAAAATATCTTGTGAAACACTGTGGGAGTCCGATCATTAGGCCTAATGATCTTACTGATTCAATAAATCAGTAAGATATATATAGTCTTTGTCGAGGGTCATTTCTGTTTTCTTTCTAAAATCGAGTAAGCCTAATTAGAAATAAAATATAATAAAAATAATAATAATATTGCCAAGGCATATAGGTGGAAGAGGTCTTGCAGATGTCAAGTAAAGCAGGTGAGAGGTATAATTATGATGTACTTTTCAACAAAGGACGAACACCTCTATAGAGTTGTCATAAAGGCTGACAAAGTATACACACCGCTCAACCCCAGTGCACAAAATATTGGTCCATTGAGAACAGATAAGCAGCATAAGAATGAAGTTCTTTGGCAGTGGAAAACAAACCAGCTGCATATAGTTGTCATGATAAGTTTCGGAAATGGAGTATTTGCTGGATATTTGTATCTAGACCCTGGAAAAGGTTTCTTCTTATTTTGTTAGTTAACTGTACAATTGGATTCAAAATATAATTAGGGGCATAACCATGAGTTGGGCATTGATAGTGAAGCATCAAATGCATGGCTTAGGAATGCTGATCTGTTCCTTGAAACAGAGGGATTCATTGTGGCTATTAAAGGTTAACTGGTAGCCACCAAAAATTATGAGAAATATATCATGAAGCTCCCTATCAGCAATGACTTGTACAGGAGATGTTGCCATACCTCTGAAACTATACATCACGTCATGTCAGCATGCCAATCAATGGTGGCCAGTGAGTACCTGAGGCGCTATAATAATGTTGCTGGTATACTGCATCAGGACCTTGCTCTGAAGTATAAGCTTTTGTATCAGAGACTACCATACACTGCTATGTAGCATTTCAATTTTGAATCAAATGAATTTTGCTATGTAGTAGTTTAAAGCAAAGAACAGCAACATCTTGCCAATGGCTGACTTTGATTGTGAAACTCACATATTATTTGTGATGATTACAAACATGATATTATTATTATTATTGTTGTTATTATTCAACACATTCCCAGATGTGTTGAATAACATTATTTCCCATTATTAACACATTCCCAGATGTTAGCAAAAAAACTGAGATATATAGCACATAGATGTTATCAATTGAGAGAATTGCTACCCACAAAAAACGTACTGTATACTTTAGCTTGGTTGAGTCCCAAATAAGGTATGGAATAACTGTATAATTATGGTTATGCCCCAAATTATATTTTGAATCCAATTGTACAGTTAACTAACAAAATAAGAAGAAACCTTTTCCAGGGTCTAGATACAAATATCCTGCAATTACTCCATTTCCGAAACTTATACAGCTACATAATATTACTAAGATACTATTTTGAAAATCGATACCGACAAATAAATGAAAACAGATACAACACAAGACACTCACAATATAGAGCATCATAATATTACACAGATATGGAAAAAGCCATACCAGAATATGTTGTACCTCATATCCTCAACAATATCCCCAACCACCTAGGAAATCTCAACACATATGCTGACGTAAAAAGAGAAATCAAATGCTATTATATCACAAATCAATAGAAAGCTTACATATTTCTCAATATGATAGGTTGATAGGTTGGGAATATAAACACAAAATATATACCGGTACAAAATATATGCAAAAATTGTAATTAGAACAATGGAACCCCATAAAACAATACTGCAGTATAATAATTAGAAAAGCCTAGAAAAATAATATAAAAAGAAAAAAATCGATAAAAACCCCTAATAAAAGCTAAAATTAGCTTCATAGGGTAGCCACCATAATAAAGATGATTGAATTTACTATTCTCACAATGTATGTATGAATTATGCTTGTGTCTGTGTACTGTATTTATATTATTAATTTTGTCGTGTAAAAGTGAGATAATAAAGTTTAAAAAAATCATTATTATTATTTTTATTATTATTATAATTTTGTACTCGCATACTGCCTTCTGTAAGGTAGGACTTAATCTCAGTTTTAAATTAAATAAGTATTATTTTAATTGATTATAATCGCATCAATTATCTTTATAGTAAAAGAATAAAACACTGTCAAATGTTGTCAATTCCACTTCTTTATCACTACAGCACTGGACCGCGGTTTCGTGGCTTCACCAGTCACATTTTCAACAGTACTAATACATTGTTTATAAAATAATGTTAACTAATCTTCAAAAGTCGATAGTCAGTCAAATCAAGAAGATTAGTTAACATTATTTTATAAACAATGTATTAGTACTGTTGAAAATGTGACTGGTGAAGCCACGAAACCGCGGTCCAGTGCTGTAGTGATAAAGAAGTGGAATTGACAACATTTGACAGTGTTTTATTCTTTTATTATGGAGTTCCACAACATCAACCAAAATTCTACAAATAAGTATCTTTATAGTCTATTTCATAACTTGCTTCTAGATAAAAATTTATTTGCACTCTCACTTTTAAAATAATAAATATGAGAAATTTTGTTTTGTATTGAATTGCCATAAGAACGTTTATTAGAAATTGGAAAATTCCCCACAGTTACGACACTCTTTTATCATTACCACCACAATTTTTAATCAGGTTTTCATCTGTGACCGTTCAGCCTTTAAAACCTAACCTTGAGTGTTACCAATAATAATCGATCCTCATTTGAAAATGTACGTTGAATAGGTAGTATATTATATTGACTATAATATGTGAAGACATAATATATATATATATCTGTGTGTGTGTGTGTATGTTTCACTCACTTCCTCAAAGTCAATTTGTCCTTTATTTACCATAAGAGCTGTACTAAATAAGAGAACATTACACTATCTGTTGAGAGTTATTAGTTTTAGAAACTGCATGTTCACTTGTTACTTCAGCTTGACGATGTCGTTTAAGCGGTCGTGGGTTCGAATCCCGCTACTCCGTCTGGCATTTGTGTGTAATCATTCACCTCATTACCTACGCACAAGTCTCAGACTCATGTGGGCATCATCAGTAATAATAAAAACAATATTTTTTTTGAAGAATGAAGCCCACATATGTCTGAGACCTGTAGACCTGTGCGTGGGTAATGAGTTGGATGTTGGTGATTGATGAGATGGACCTTCAGTTTTAGGTGGGTTTCGAACCCATTAGAAAACCATTTAGCAAATAATCACACTAGAACCCATATTAGCAAATAATTAATCCCCAATAAAGACAACCAATCTGGAAGCTGTTACTAAAAAATGTTGAGTTTTAAATACAGGAGTTTCTCTTCATGGCGTGTGTTGAAATATGGTTGATCATTTTAACATTTTTCCAGGTACGGTATTGAAAAGCCAAGATTTCATAAAGAGATACAATGATTGCTCAAGAATATGAGTCAAGGGAATTACTCCATCATACAGGAGGTTAGTTGTATTATTACAAACAGAAAAAAGTACCTATTCACACATGTGAATATTCTCAAATGTGTGTAAATATTGTGAGCAGCTTATTGTTGGGCTTTTATGTACTGGCTAGAAAGTTCAAGGAGAAGGTGGCTTGAAGAATGAATTTCAGGAAAGGAGAACTAGGAAGAAAATTAGCCACCAGAGAAAAAACGTTGACAAGTGTAAGAAGCATTCGCAATGAAGGACGCATTCGAACACTCCTCGCAAATCTTAAAGTCTTGGAGAATGAAATAGTGAGCGTGCAATCAGATTATGATAAACGAACTGATGGAATGAAAAGAGCGGAAGAGAACTTGAAAAAGTTATCAGAAGAAATTTGTCATACTCATAACGAGTTGGCATCTACAAGGGTGCAGCTCAGAAAACAAGATCAACTTGCTTGTACGCTTCTTAGGAAATTGGAGCTCAGAGATTCTGAGAATAGAATTCTCGTTAAAGAAATCAACTTTGTAAAGCAAGAACTAAAAAAAGAAATAGCTGATCTATCTGGAACCGAAATTAAATTGAATAAAGCTCTCGCTACATCAGATGTAATAAAGGGGAGTTCAATGTGTACCAAACATGAAATAAAGGAGCGGAAAAGCTCCAGTTTTCAGAAACAAAAAGAAATATCCAAGGAACTGAGTATTTTGGACCAACAGAAGGATCAACTGGTTGTACATTTCAGGAAGCAAGGGTTCTTAATTGGGAATCTCCAGAAGCAAAAGGATGTGTTGAATTGTGCCATATCAGCTGATGTTCCAGCAGATGAACTTCTTAGATTTTTTGATTCCTCTTACGAAAAATCAGGAAAGCCTGTGCTTTCTGTTCAATAATTGCTGATTTTCCATGATTGGTAAAGTGATTTGCACATTCTTTAGCCATTTATTATCTGTTTTAATTTGATCAATCTCTTATGATCAAGTGGATACTTGACACTTCAATGCAGGAAATATACCAGAGAATACATGAAATACAAGGCTGCAATAAATTATTTGGTGTATTTCATGGAACACTTTTTAGGCTTCAGACATTCAATCTACTGAGAGTTGATTTTTTAGAAACAGAATTTATTAATTTCGAATTCCTTTAAGTGCTATTAATTTATACTGAAGACTTCCGCAATGGCGGATATTGACAACAGCATTGAATAGCTGATGGAAATCGATGAATGCTACTGTACAAAAATATCAGTCTCCACCAGGAATCGAACCACGGACCTCCCAATTGCCGGTCGGTTAACCACTAGACTATAGTGACCTTTCTGCACAGCAGCATTCATTTTAAATTTGGCCTCGTATCCTACAAGTTAGTTTGCAGTAACTGACAATTTAACAAACTGACAAATATACAGAAACAGAGTCTAGTGGTTAAGGCGCCCGACCAGCAATTGGGAGGTCCGTGGTTCGATTCCCGGTGGTGACTGATATTTTTGCACAGCAGTATTCAGATTTCCATCAGCTATTCAATGCTGTTGTGAATATCCGCTATTGTGGAAGTTTTCAGTGTAAATTAATAGCACTTAAGGAATTCGAAATTAATCAATTTTGTTTCTGTATATTTGTCAGTTTGTTAAATTGTCAGTTACTTCAAGATTTTTCAATTAAATGAAAATGTTTTATACTTTTGTACTTTGATCAATTCTTGAATATCATATTATAGTCTAGACATTTGCATGTTTGGATCAATCAAGTGAACATGCAGTTGCACCAAAAAAATATTTGTTTATTAAGAATTCTGTTATAAAAGTAAAACTAGAAACATGACAATATTTTATTCAAAAGCATAGTCTTTTGAGCAGATAGGCTCTTTCTTTTTTTTTAAATTAAGAGTCAATCTGACAACATTAGCCTGTTTTTTAAACACTATATAGTCACTATTATTCAGCACAGCTATTTATTTATAACCAAGTTGTGGTTATTTGAAATTATCACATGTTTTTAGTATTCTCAACACCAGAGCATTTTGCAAAATCATAATTGTAGATACAAATAAAAATAGCAATAAAAATAATGTATTTAATAAATAATACAAAAAAAACATAATATACACGTAATTAAGTGCAGGCTTTTTATAGCATATGTAAATATGGTAAAACAGAATAAATAATTAACTACTGGATCAAGTAAATATAATAATAGCCAAGTCACCAAACTGTTGGGAAGAGGAAAATAACGAAGTAAGTAGCACAAATGCAACAGAAAATCGCCTACTGTCAAAATTCATCTTCAACTCACATAATTATATCACATAGGTATCAAATAGGTATACCTGCAGGTACAACACACTAGACAAAGTACTTCTACCGTTATGAAAATAATTGCTGCAATATGATTGATAGTGCATAGTACAATGACTAGTTCCTCAATAGTTAAATTCATGTCAACTTCATGAACTGGTGGATGTTATTTTTTCATGGCGAATTGCGAGGTATTTACTAACAATGAAACTTAGTTATAATGACAATACAATCGAGAAACTATTGAATACATGGCTAAATTTACAATAATTAAATATGTATAAATATGGACCTACCCCTAGTAGAACAATAAAATGATTTTTCAATTTAATTTCGTGGAAATATTTTTGAAAATTTTCAAAATTATTATTTAAATGTTTCCAAAACTATGATTACTCATTCTTCAAAATTTTATATTTTTCTTTACGCTTCAAATTCAAATCTTTTTGAAGCATTTTTTTCAAATCTTTCAATTGAATCTCATCGTACTTTTCATTTTTTCTGTCATCAACATGCTTTATAATTTCTTTTTCAGACTGAGTTTTCATTTTTTGTTTGTATCTCAATAGCTTTTGGGCTTTTTCTACTGAGTCCAAATGTTTAATTTTGATATCGTTGTGCTCTCCAGCTTTCTGATGCGGAACTTTCAGTTTCTCATAGATGAGATCTTGTTTAGAGGGGTTAACTGTTTGTTTTTCAGTCTTATTCATACCTGATTGATTAGAAAATAGATTCAGATCATTCTGGATTGCTCTATCAGAAACTTGTTCATTTTGAACCACTGGTATTATTTTGTTTTGAACCTCATTTGACATGCCAATATTTTGATTAATTTCATTGGGTTCGAATTGATTTAAAAAATTAGCATTCTGCTCTTTAGTTGTGACAGATTCGGTTTTAGTGTTATTAGTAGCAGGCTCTGAGAATAAGAGTCCTTTTGGTTTTTCGGTTTCTACGTGTGAAGATTCTGATAGATTTGAAGGTGTTTTTCCTTGATCATCAGTTGAATTATTTAAGATGACAGGTGCTGGAGATGGAGACTTGATGAGGTGTTTCTCTTTCAGTTTTTCATAATCGATTAGTTTCTGTTCGAGGTAGGCTTTCCGATCGATTTTCGTTTTCTTATTTTTATGGCAGCGCAACTCTTTTCGGAGCAAATGGAATACACTCCAGCCTTGATACTTGGTTGGTGTGGCGCATCGTGGAGCGACCGTTTTATCATACAAATAAATAAGAGTGGAAGACAATGGACAAGTGGCACCCTTGTCAAAGCGAAATTGGCACAACTTGTTGTCCAGCTTCACCTGCTTAACTCTATTGACAACTCCCGGCTGCCAGTCTTTCATTGCACAAGTGCAATGCCATGGATTATCATCGAGACGAATCATTTTCGCAGGAATATTTGAAAATATTCCAATTGGAAGCTCTGTAAGATTATTTTTATTAAGGCTCAATTCCCTCAATGAAAACAACTGATCAAATACTCCAGGAGGAAGCATATTGAGTGAATTAGATGACAAGTCTAAAGATAAGAGATTGTACAGCCCATAAAATGAGTCCATCGACATTTTCTCTATTGAACAGTTCTTCAAAATGAGCTTCTCTATTTTTGGCACTTCCAAGAACGCATCATAAGCGAGCTGTTTTATAACACCTTCCAATTTCAATTCTTTAAGTTTAGGCAAGCCTTTCAGATAATCTCTTTCCAAAATCTCCAAATTAATATTAGAAATGAGCAATCTTGATAAAGATTTAAGGCCGAAAAACGAGTTTGGTTGGATATCAACAACAGTATTTCTGCTTCCCAGGTACAGTTCCTGTGTCGCATTCATGATTTCAAAAGTACTAGGAAATATGATTTCCAACGGGTTTTCTCTGAAATCAGCAGAATGAAGGTTCGGAAAAGGTGGCAAAGATAGCTCTGAGAGATGAGTTATGTTGTTATGAGAAACATCGAGGTGCTTGAGCTGAAGGAGTCCTGCCAAGCTCATACTCTGTAGACTGAGAAGCTTATTGTGAGCCAACGATAAAAACCGCACATTTGGTGTACCATAGAAAGCAAAGTCTGGCAAAAATAGCAGGTCATTCCCTTCAATAATCAATGTTTCTAGACTTTGTAAACCTTCAAACATATCCCAGTAAATTTCTCTCAGGTTACAATGGTATACTCTAAGAAATTTCAATCTTCCCAATCCTGAAAAGCTATACAATCCTAGCTTCTCTTGTTCCTCTTTATAAACTTTGTAGGGAAGAATAAAGTCGTCCGTCTGGTTGGGCTCTAGGAACACCAGATGTGGTGCGAGAGAATTTTTATTCACCTTCTCCCGATTATTAACTCTTTGCTCAAATTGTGGTTGCAAAATGACTGGAATATCATTCGATTCGTATTTCTGATTTGTTCCATACTTATATTTTAGTGACGAGACAGGAAGAATTTTACTACCCTGAGCTGGGCTACCTAACAGTTCAACGTATTCCAAATTTATGTATTGTAATGATTTAATCTGTCGCAGCACGTCATGACGGAGTCTCATTCTTCTTGGAGGTTTTTTGCCCAAACTTAATTTTTCACCATCAAAGCCATGTATTTCCAATACTATAAGTCGCTCGAAAACGCTGAAGTCCTCAGTTCTGAATGTTACATTTTCAGTGTCCGGGCTCTGGAGAATGGTCAATACCTGCAATAAACAATATAAACACCTACACTGTAGCAATACACAGTCATAATTTTACTGTGGACGATATTAGAATTTACTTAGTATTTGTTGAATCATGACTAAACTGCAAGTAGAATAGAAGATATTTCTACTTGGAAGACAAGCAGAAGTTTAAATGAATAAGAAAGTAGTATTTTTCTTTTTTACTTGAGGCAGAACATGTTTTCGGGCAGGATGTCTATCCCCAGTGCCTCTGAGCTGCAATTGTATCTCTTTGAGAAAACATGTTCTGTCTCAAGTAAAAACTAAAAATTCCAATTGAGCTGATTTAAACCTTGGAGTTGAGACATCCAATATAGAGAGGAATTTTATTATTGAAATTATAAGACCATAATAGAAATGGTCGGAGGTTCGGAGCCCACCTAAAACTGTAGGTCCAACTCATAAATCACCATCATCCAACTCATTACCCACGCACAGGTCTCAGACCTATGTGGGCTTCATCCTAAAAAAAAAATACTCTACTACCAAAACAAGCCTAGAGTATGATTTACTTTAGTCTCTAATTTATATTCTTTGCAGGGGTTTTTCAATAGCCATCTTTGTTTATAAAGCTGTACTGGGATGGAGAAAAATTTGATTTCGATAATTATTCAATTGTAACCTAATTGAATATTCTAAAGTATCGAAGAACTAAATAATCAAAATTTAATTTGGATCATTTAACTACTGTTCTCACTTTAAAAATGTTATTATCATTCATAATGATTCACAGTAAGCCTTTAACAATGGTTTAATGATGATTATAGTAAAATGCATTTCATTTTTAAGAGCACTTATACTGTATTAGATGTGTATCATTCTAACCAGTTTCAACTTTTTGTTGTAAATTTAACGACTTCCAGTCAGTTTTATGTTATGAATATATAATAAATGTACTCACATTCGGGCGAACGTTTTCGTTTGGCCTTGAAGATGAGATTCAATACCTCGAAAACGTTCGGCCGAATGTGAGTAGTACATTTATTATTTATTCACAATATAAAACTGACTGCAAGTCGTTAAATTTACAACAAAAATGTAATATTAACAACGCAGATCGTTATAGAACAAGAAATCCAAGAATCTAACCAGTTTTTATTTAGCTTAATTCATGAGGATTACTTTCAAAGTATTTCAAAAAATTTAAGGCCTCGGCCACGATACGATCGGCAGAGGAGAGTAAGCCTACTCCCAGTACATCAGGAAATGTTAAACGTTCTACCACACACTGATGCTTCTAGCTCGTATCATAGCCAAGACTTAGTAAAGTTAACTCTGTCATCTGACTTTAGACAAAAAATGAATTATTTTAAGATATCAATTATCTTCTAATTAATTCGAATATTTTCAAGATAGCATAGGCTATTTATGTAAAATCTACATAGCATTTATGTGAAAATGTTACATGTCATAAACAAAATATGCCAGGCTAAACGGGCATTGAATCTGTGACCGCAGGAGTAGCATTCAGATGACTAGCTATCAATTACTGTTTAGGACCAATAACTAAATATATATAACTATAATATGATTATATCTTCCACATTATTAATAGATTTGTACTTAATAAGTATTATCGAAATAATGTTAGCCTCTATCTGAAATTTGAAAACAATACGAACTTTCTTTTCTGTTCACTAATTTCACTATCGCTTATTAGTGACCTCATCCAAGTTTTGATTAATTAAAGAAATTATTGAATGATTTCATTTTACTTGCATACAGATCACCGATTTTGTGTCTCAAGTGTCAGACATAGGATGGTGTGCTTTCAATATAAATAAATAATGAATACAACAGGATCAATATGCTTGCAAAAATATTGTATGGAATCATATATTTTCAAATTCAATATTTATATTTATGGATTAATACGGTATTCCTTATTTTTCTTTTTATATAAAAAATATATTATTCACCTTATTACTCTACCGAATTGATTAGTTAGGTAGCCCAGAGTTCTTATAGGAAGATGCATGAATAATAGGGTATATTAATTAATTAATACCGGACATTAATTAACATAAACAATTGATGATATAGTGATCATTAATTAGGTTAACGGAACAGTTTCTTTTTGGATTCACATCTCACGACAAGCAGGAATAATATTGGTGCAATTCTGTTACATGATAAAAACCGGGTGCCATACATTTTAGTCAAGAAATGTAGTGAGAAATTCAATGATTTGAATCTTCAGGTCATGTTATTTTTTGCAATGGAAATGCCACAGAAAAATGCGTTGAATGAATATAATAAAAATTAAATGATGAATTTCATGTCCTATATTGCTTGATATGACAGCCTGATGGACTGACATACATAATAAGGTACCGTACGTAGAAATTTGTACCTTTATTTTCCTTGTAATTTGGCCAAGTTCTATGTAAAATAAGCTGAAAATCGAATAAAACAAGTAAGAACGCGATTCCCACAGTGATTTTTGAAATATTAAAAATGGCCCAAAACTACGATTTTAATGTTTGAAGTGGATAAACTTAGTTAATTGCGCAATTATAATGCAGTTTTTTCTAAAAAAAAACAAGTAGAAAGTTTATTGTAAAAAATTATGTTCAGTTACTCAACAGTCAAAAACACACCTAAACTCCATAAAACTAGGATTTTGATTAAAAAAATACATATAAAATAGCAAGATGTGCAAAATCAGTAAGTTTTGATTAACTTTTAAAGCCATCAAATTTGGTTGTATTTTCGACTATTGGCATACAGTTCTTTTGTTCAGAATTAAATTCTCTACAAGTTTTGCTAGAAAACTTCAAGTTTAGCAGAGTTAATTCACTTAAAACTTGTAAAACCTATTGCTTTTTAGCCATTTTAGATATTTTGTTAAATAACTCATAAATTACTGTAGTTAACGACTTTTGTTTTACAGCTCATTTTACATAGAACCTGACTAAAATACAAGTAAAATGAAGGTAATTTATAAATTTCGTGCTATTAATTTATACTGAAGACTTCCGTACTGGCGGATATTGACAACAACTTTGAATAGCCGACGGAAATCGATGAGCGCTCAAAAATATCAGTCACCACCGGGAATCGAACCGCGGACCTCCCAATTGCCGGTCTGACACCTCAACCACTATCTAGACTATAGTCGTCGATTTCCATCAGCTATTCATAGCTGTTGTCAATATCCGCCATTGCGGAAGTCTTTAGTATAATCAATAGCACTTTGAGGAATTCAAAATTAAATTTTATAAATTATCATTTTCTTTACATTTGTCAGTTTCATAAACTGTCAGTTCCTTCAAAACCAACTTGTAAAATGAAGGCACTGCACATTTTTAAATGAGTAAATTAATTGGACTAGCTGCAAACTTCCGCCATCTTTAACCCAGTGACAAAGCATTTCTGGATGTATGTTTTGTATGAACTTCTTTTATTATTTTGATAAGTACAATGAGCCCTAAGAATATCAGTAACTCTATGCGAAGCATTCTGTATATTGATAAATCGTATTTCTACTCATTTCATTTGCTATACAGAATCATGGATTTCATGTATGTGAAAGTTTTGTGTAATAAACAATATGGTTTCCTGCTCAATCATTTTAAAACACAAATATTAGTTGCGTTACATTCAGCGGTGCTACAAAACATACCTCTACACTCCTCAATTGCTCAAAAGCCTGTTTGATTTTAATATGCGATTGAAGAACACAAACAGCCATCTTCAATTTCGGATTATTTTCTATTATTTCTGAATTGTCTTCGGTTCCATCCAGAACCTGAAATTTAAAACAATAATTTCAAAATTACTAAAAAATATTGAGTCAAAGTATTTATTTCAAACAAATATTTCTAAGCATCAAGGTCTGATTTAATAGCAGTACTATTTCTTTCTCTTGCAATGCATAGCGACTTAATTAAAATACTGTGATTGTATTTTTAATTGCAGGAGATCAAATCCTTTGGTGGAAAACTTTTGAAATTGTTCTATCTACATATACCAGTACTCCCTTTATTACTTGTCAATAATAATTCGTTCATTTAGTGTTCAGTACAGTGTAAAAATGGCTCCAAAATTTTATAATTCACTTCCTGTTTTCATCAAATCAATTAAGAAACATATTTTCCTCAAGTCAGTGAAGGAATACCTCATCCAATTAGACGATGTGAGTATTTTTTCACATCCTTAATTTAAAAAAAAAAGAAAAAGAGAAGCTTCATATTTAATTTGAGAAGAATTTTATTCTATAAGGTAAGGCACCTTTGTTAAATGGTAATCTTATTGTATCATTTCTTATTATGTGAAGTCCAAATTGTTATTTTTGTCTGTCTAGCAGTTTAATTATGATATTGGAAGACCGGTCGGTCGCACCAACTTCAGTTCTCTATTTTAAGGAATAATTCTTTTGCATACCATCCCACACAGGCTAGGCCTCGGGATTTTTCTTTAATTTATTCTCCTTAGAAAAGTATCTTATTTTATGGTTATATCGTATAATATATTCAATTTGTTTTATAATAAGAGAATGTTTTCTGTTTATTGTACAATGTTCTTGTGGATGAATAAATTTATTTCATTTCATTTCAAAATGCTATGGTTATTTATTTATTCATTACAAAAACACAATAAAGCAAAGATGCAACAGGTTATTGTTCACAACTGCTTTCTTCGCAAAATTTCAACAGAAAAATCTAAATGTTGATATTGCCCAAGTTTAACTAGAAATTTATTTGATTATAGTAGAACTAGTTTTGTCTAGTGTAGAACTGTTTTAGTGAAAAACAGCAATTTTTGTATCTCAAACAGATTTCATAAGCAAATGCTACGCTATAGCAGCTCACTTAATGTGATTTATTCTTTTTCTAATCACTTTTGTATTAGAATTAAATGATTCATCATTTAATCATCATGAGAATGATCATTATTTAATTAATTTATCATTGGTACATCATTTCATTAGACATACATGTGATCAGCTGATTATTAGAGTTGAAAGATTTGATCTTGAAGGGGTACCCCTTTCACGTGAAAATAATAATAATAATATCGTGTGACCTGACTGGCTCAGGTCTGGTGTCAGAGTTCTCAGGTCGCACGTGAATAAGTTCAGGATCTCCGACGTGACTTAACTACTGTTTTTAGGCAGCCGGTATCTACAGGCTTAACGAGTCCTCCAAAACACGGGAGTGGACTTCAGAAAAATCGTTTGGTCGAACACGGCGGGATTGAACCTGAGACCTTTAGGTTAGAAAGCCAGCATTACAGATATTGAAAAAATATATTATAAAATCATACCATATCATTTATTCAGACCATTACTGCTTTCTTTACAAATTTTTAAATGAAAAATCTAAATTTCAGGTTATGCCCAAGTTGAACTAGGAATTTAACAATAAATTACAGAATCGATAGAATCATAACATTTAATCAGAATAAATAGAATGTACGTGAAACAATGACAATACTCGTATTTAAGCAACACAATGGACTTACCTCGTTTTTATGTATTCCTTTGTTGGTATTCACATTCGAATTTTCATCCACTTCTACTGGCGTGCCTTTCATAGAGAAAATGGGGAGCTCTGACAAAAAAGTATCATGGCAAGTGCACATGGATGGACATGTGAACGTCTCTACTCCAAACGCCTGAAATTTAATTTTTCAAAAATTGGTAAATTCTGGGACTGGTTAATTGATACAAAATAATAATATATAATTTGATGTTGTAGGTCCATGTTACTTTTTCCCTTCATATTTAAACAAATAATTACCGTATTGAAAATAAACTTCACTAGTGAACTAGTACACGAATAAGTACGTGTTGAGTTCACTTGCGGAGTTTATTTTCAATAATTATTTATGCTCATAATATATGAGTTATCGATAGGGAAATCATTTGCAATTGATTTATCTCACTTTTCAGTCATTTTTTCGCATGAAAAAACAATAATAATAAACAGCCTGAGTTTTTCTATTAGTTATTGCTGAAATATTCATTAAAGCTTATTATTTATTTCTAATATAAAAACTGAGACTGTATTTGTATTTAAATTATGATTTCTACAAACTTATACTGGAGGAATGCATTTCGCTTCTGAGGAGAAGCTTCCAGCCAAAAGACTGATGCTCAGAAGCGAAATTCATTCCTTCAGTAAATGTGAGTAAAAATCTTAATTTAAATAGGAATACGACGTCAGTTTTGATATTAGATTGTCATCAATTAATTAGTCATGGAAAACATCACAGATCTATTTATTTATTATTTAACAATACTTATAATGTTTAAACTATTTAAGACAACTTTTCTAAGTTTCCATTTCTTACTATATCATTCACGTGATTTATCTGTCTCGTTCAATATCATTTGTGAAACAAATCATTTTGTAAAAATTGTGTAACATTCTGAAACTATATATATTTTTTGCATATGTGTTGACTTGTTGTCAAAACAAGTCGAAACAGATACAGCTTATCAAAAGAATAATGCATACCTTATCAATTACGATAAGTTGAATAACATTTTATCTACAATTGATTGGAATGAAAGAATACCAGTTAGTAAAATGTCTGTTGATAGGGGATGGGAAACTTTTATCGATATTTTAAAAGATGCTGTTAAAAGGAGTCACAAGAATATCTTCTCATCAAAAGTAAATCGAAACAAAAACTAAGGTCTCCTTGGATAAATAGCTATTTGATAGAACAAATTAACATAAGGAATGAGTTATACAGAAACGTAATTAAGCAACCCAATAATGACGAATTAAAACAAAGGTACAATACATACAAAAATATCCTACGGAATGAGTTAAGAGAGAGAAAACGATATTATTATTCTAATCTTTTCAGAGAAATTCAGGGCAACAGTATTAAGACGTGGAAAACTATTGACGCTCTAATAGGACTGAAAAAAATAAAGAACCACTCAAAGTAATAGTTGATGAACAAGGAAATAGTATCCATATGATAGCAATGAAATTTCTAATTTGTTCAATTCTTACTTTCTGAATGCTTTTAATAAAATGAATGCCAAATTAAATCAAAGCACATTGCATAGTCGGGAAAAGATTGCAAGAACATCTAAAATTAAGTTTCCGAACAAATCACCTATTAATTCAATCTTTCTACATCCAAAAAAGCCGGAAGAAGTAGCGCGTATAATAAAAGAGTTGAAAAATAAAATAATGTTTGCCTGGCTTTGATGGATTAACAACCAACATAATTAAGAAAACCTTAACGAAATATATTAACATTTTAACTGATTTGGCTAATTTAAGTGCAGCGACAGGGGAATTTCCAAATATCTTCAAGCATAGTGTAGTTATCCCTATACCTAAAAAGCAAAATTGTAAAAATATTGATCAGTTCCGCCCAATTTCACTTTTACCGATTTTTTTCGAAAAATTATTCAAAATTAGACTTGAAAATTTTTATAAGAGTAATAATCAATACGGGTTTCATGAAGGAAGAATACGGAAACAGCAATTAAAATGCTTATTACAAAAGTAAATGACAGCTTTAGTGACAACAATAAATGTGAAGCTCTATTTCTAGATATTTCTAAAGCTTATGATTCTATTGGCAAAAATATCCTGTTAAAAAAGCTTGAATAAATGTCAGGTGTTAGAGGAATAGCCGATAAATGGCTGGAGAGTTACCTAACCCATAGAAGTCAGAGACGAGTCAAGATAAATTATACATTGAGTGAACCTGGCGACATATATAACCACAGAGGTATTCCCCAGGGATCTGTGTTATCAACGACTCTATTTCTGGTTTTTATTAACGATTTGACAGATGCTAATTTACAAGGAAAGATTATTTCGTTCGCAGACGACACAGTCATATTTTACTCTGCAAAAACCAATCATGAGCTTGAAAGATATAATCATGAGCTTCAAAGATATACTAGCCAGAAACATATAATCAAAATAATTTGTAATAAGCCTAAACAATTCAGTTCAATGACGCTTTTCAGAGAATTATCAATACTGCCAGTTAGACACTCCTTCCTATACAAATCAATTCTGGATCTAGCTGAAAATAATTTAGACCTCCATCAGATGAAGAGATAAATAAGCCTTAGGAATTCAGTAGACATTAACCTACCAAAACCTAGATTAGAGCATTCCAGGCGCCACTTCAAATACATAGCGATAAAACTGTACAATTCAATTCTACTAACATCAAAAGAAATAACGTCACGTCAGTCATTTAGGAAAAATATTTAAAAAATCATCTTACAAATAAAGAACGCAAATGACTTTTTTCTAAATTAATTTAAAAATATATTAAGTATAAGGTACCCTATAAATAGATAAAACAAGTGACTTCATTTCTAAATCATTGTAAAAGTTAAAAATTACTTTCAATTTGTAAAAGACTGGCAATAAAGTATTACATTGAATGCAATAGCCACAATTAAATGAATAGAACTGATAAGGGAAAAGCAGCCACCACTCCGTAGAGATAATTTAGTTTTTTTTAAGTGAAAGAGTACGAGTGGACATGTGTGTGAGTGTGTGAATGTATGTGTATGAGGTTTCAGTAAGCTATTATGATTTAGGATGTATTGAAGTGTTCCCACACAGGTTTTCCTATAGCGAAACACATATTTGAAGACAAGTTTATTTTGTTTTATTTTGTAATTGATTGATTTAATTAATTTTTTTTTAATAAATTTAATTTGATTTATCTACATGATCTGTTGTTCAAATAATGGAATACATTTAATTACCCTGAATTAAAAATGTACTTGGATGTATTGAAATGTAATGTTGAATAAAGCATACGCATATATAATATAAATAAATAATAATTATGACATCTCGAATAGACAAAGATTGTAATTCACAATAAAGTTTGTTTGCTTTGTCTATGATATTCTTAATAATTATTTGATAATGTCGATAATTTAAAATTATAATTGAATTCCTATAATTATTTGAGAGGAAGTATTGCGGTAATTTCATACGCATATAGCAATTGAAATGACTATCGAGTGTCTCTTATCTAATATCTTCCTGTTTAGTCCCACCCACTGCTATAGGAACTTCCCTATTTTGAAAGATAATGAGTAAGAGACCTATTTCTCTAGACCAATATCTGTAATGGGACTACTACAAGGCCTACTACCAAATACCAATCTTCGTTTTCTCACATGTTGAATGTTTCAACAAGTTAGTTCAAAAGAAGTATAATAAAGAAGTGATCGTCACAATAATTTTAAAATGTTCTAGAATAAACAATTTATCTTATCGATGGTTTTTTCAACATTTTTTTAAGCTATCGCATGAGGGCCCGTCTCAAAGGAAACACTTATAGGTCTATATAACCCAGCCAAATTAACCAAAAAAAGCCTTGGTGGACAAAAATTGGTACAAAGCAGGACCTTTTTAAATCCACTCTAGACATCCTAAGAAAGAGTCCCCTGAGGAGTGAGGTAGGTTTTGCTATTACTTTCCTCACTATGCTAACAGAATTGTATCTATGCCAAGCTCTATGCTCTACTCCCACCTTAACACAGGGTCTGGCTGCACAGGTGAGTGTGCATACTGTCTAACACACCTCTGAGCTACTTCCTGCGTCCAAGCCATCATTCGACAGAGACGTATGGAAAGCAGCACAATTGATGTTGGTCTTTTTGAATCTGAGATGAATAAAACTCAACTCACCTCACGACACAACATATATGCATTTTAGAAAATAATTTAGACAGCAAATAATTGAACATTTGCCGCATGCTTCACAGGGAGTGAACCTTTTCAATATACAGTTTAGAATTGGGAATTGTGGTGGTAGAAAAATTGGAAATGTTTTGCCAAATTGTTTGAAGAAGAGATTAGGCCTATCAAGAAAGTAGTATTCAATATATGAAGCTCATAGTAACTTACATAATGTATAATGTGACTATTAATATAGAATTAATGTATAGATTCTGGATTTAATCAAGTATTATTCTGTTTTAGAAATGATTTCTGTCTATACAATATGCATTGAGACTATGAAAAATTAAACATTCTTATGATGTTGAAGATCCATCTTGTTTCCACTAATATGTATTATAAACTTGAAAAGTTTATAACGTGAGTCAATTTCCATTTAAAAGTGTTTTTTTAAGTTTATAATAAACATTCTTAGTGAAATAAAAAAGTCTTGATTAATGGTTTTCTTCTAAAATGGGATGTACCGGTAATTGGCTATCGGTAGCCGACGTTATTTTTTTATCTACGAGTATATTATTGAATAGAATATCATTATTTATTCTCAATTACCTGTTCATATAGCATTTGCTCCACATGATTTTCAAGACCTCTTTCTTTGAATGTATATTGAAGTCATCAATCCCGCAAGTGTGAGTAAAGGATGCAGAAATAAGGTATAGTTTTTATAATGGTAATGATATCTTCAATGATAATGTTATATTCCTGGATTTCTTGTTCCATGACGAACTGCGTTGTTAATATTAACTTTTTATATTTTTTATAATGATATACATTGGTTCTATTTTTTGTACTTACAACTGAAAAACACTCGTATCTGCGCTCAGACATTTCTCTGCGGATACTACATTTCAGTTTCATATAGTATGAAATTTACCATGCCTAATTGTCTAAAATTCCGGGTGAAAACAGAAGAGTGCCCCAATTTTAAAGGGATTTAATCATGAAACAAATATTTTTACAAACCTTTTCGACCATTCATATAGTAAGGCGAATTCAATCCTATATAGCCTAATAAACAGCTACTTGCTGTTGTTATCTGTCGACGAAACTTGCGCTCCATATGACACACAAAAAATGAACTACAGTGAATTATTGATTCACAGTGGTGACAGACAATGCAAGGGGTTAAGGGGGGGGGGGAGTAAAATTTGCAGCAACTACAAGTACAAAGAACTCAACTGCTCCAATAATAGCCTACTCATCGCCATCGTCATCGATTTAAGGAAAAAAGAAAGAAGTATATGATGAAGAACAAGAAGAGGGATAAGAAAAAGTTTCAATTAAATTAGTAGATGGATTACTACAAATTCGAGAAATCAATATTCAATTGAATCGGGCAACCTGCTAGTGATTATAATAATTGAGTATCGATCTGTCATATGGCATTCTACAAAGGTGTAAACAGCCTGTGAACATAGACACAGGTAACACACACGGGAGTAGCGTAAATACATTAACTAACTTATTAAAGTAGCCTAACTCTGTAGCCAGACTGTAAGATGAACTTAATATGTGTACGCAGACGATAAGGATTGAAGTTTCATCCATTTGGAAACTAAGTTATTTATCTTATGCCGGCTCCACACATGCGGCATTCGGCGAGGGCCGAATATTCGCCAAGTGGCGAGCTGCTCGTGCTGGTATTCGGCGACGAGTATAACGAGTAGCTATCTACACACATGCGAGTTTTTCAGAGCACAGTGCTCGTTGCGGGACTAGCCCGAAATAGCGAACAAACATGGATGACGATGATGTTATTAATTCTTGTGCTGCCTTCGTTGTTATTGCTGGAGGCTATTTTTATTGTTGAAGAGAAGAATAAATCCAATGAAAAGGAGGTTGTGGGCGATATCATTAAAAGAATATTTCTCACACTAATTTTGTTTAATTAGCAGTCCTTATACTAATAACGATATACCTCTTAAAAAATGTATTTTCATCCTATTATGCATTAAAAATCGGTTCATTACCCCGTTAAACTCAATACAACAAAATTTGAACAACATGAATAACCGGGCTCTATCTAATTATAAATTTTGTTTAAGACAGCCTCATAAACGTATTTTCTAAAATGCTTAAAAATATGCAAGGAAATGCGCTAACAGTGTTAAAAAAAGAAGATAATAAGAAAAAATACGCCAGAGGACCCTAAAAAATAATAATAGAATATAATAACAATAGATAGATAAACAGAATTTTCAATCATCAAATATAACATGTAGGATTATGAATCAAACAAGGTTTTACAAAAGTCTTAAATGAAATCTAATGTGGATTTGAAAGTATTAACAATTAGGACTTCGCAAGTAGACAGCCGAATGTGTAGGCAGACTGGTGCTCGCCTTTTGCCGAATATTCGTCCACTTTGAAGTGTGTCAAAGACCGACACTAGACGGGAAACGACGTGCACCAGTGCCCGCTATTTGCCGAATACACGAACTCCCATCCACACAACGATTCGCCGAATGTGTGGAGTGGCATTACGGCCAAATATGAATATAATTAAATTGCCATCCTAGCCAGCAAGGCTGACACCACTCAACTTCACCGCAACGGAAATTGAGTGGTGTTGGTGATCTACCAACATCACTCATTTTCCGTTGCAGTGAAGTTGAGTGGTGTCAGATTTGCTGGCTAGGATGATAAACTTTAATGATTGCCAGATTGATAGGGTGCCTCGTCACACAAAATGTGTGCGCGAAGTTGTAGACGTCCCAACATTCATTGCTTTTCCTGGATCCAAATTCAGCCTAAATAGTTTGATCAAAGTCAAATAGTTTTGATTAGACATTTCAATTTTGGATTTTTAAGAGAAATCTCACATCCAACTGACGAAGCAATAGATATTGAAGAAAAATTGATTCGGTAAAACACTACCTTAAAATATGCAGAGAGTTACTTAAATTGCCTTGAGGAGGCGCTGTATGCAGAGAGGGAATCACCTTGAATCGCCATGAGGGGGCACTGCTTGTAGATGCAATGCCTTCTAGAGGTACAATGCCTGCTCTGTACTTTAGGAGGTATTGGTAGATACCGTCTGTACCAGACATGGGACATGGGCAAACTTTTCATGGAGAGGGCCGGTTGAAATCAGAAATTATGAGGCGGGCCAAAAAATTGATCATTAGGACTACCGTAAAATGGGGTGAATAGCAACAGTTCCACACATTTCTATGTGCATAACTGAAAGATACTAATAGTTAAAAACGTTTAAACTATGATAATAGTTTAATCTCAAGCTGTAGATACAATATCAGCATGAATAATTAAAAAATAAAATTCCAATTATTAAAAAAAGTGAAAACCATTGGTCGGGGTGAATAGAAACACTATAATGTCTTACCCTGATAAATTGATTCTGTTGCTATGGAAACATTACTGGGGTGAATAACAGCACTTTTCAACTTTCTAAAAATCATTGTTTGTACTATATTACTGTATTTAGAATAATTGGATTATATTGGGAGAAAAAACATATGAATTTTTGTTTGAATGTCTCTTTATTTTTAATTTTTTGTGATGTTTGTATAAAACAGTATGGTTTATATTATACTTTTTCCCTACTTCTCTGTAGCTTTCACCAAGTTCAATGTCGCGGTAAAAATCACACTTTGATCAATTTTTTTACAAGTTTTTGTTCCTGGAACTGGTTTGTAGACACGTGGCATTATGATAAAAATATATCATTACAGTTAACTTTACTTCAAATAACTTAAAAAACAAATCACGTACTGATAACGAAACGAAAATAGCAGTCAACTGAGTCAACAAGGTACAATGGGGAGTCACGTGTCCACAACATAACCTACAACTTGACAGCTGAGCCGTTGCTATTCACCCCAACCAGCAGCACCAAAGAGGTTGCATCAGAAAAAAATTATATAAATTGAGAAAAGAGAGATATTTTTTTCAATTCAAAAACGTATATTTGAGGAATTAATGATGATTACGGTGAAAAATTACATAAATATCATTATTCAATTCATATTTTTGGTGCAGTTGAAGTTTTGAAGCATGAAAAATTTTATATAAAATTATTGTCACATTCATTCATTTTTAAAATAATCTGTTTGTTTCCCACTTTCAATGGCAACACTGGCATGTATCCATAACATTGATATATAATTATTACGTTAACACTTAACAGTAAATTGTAGTATATATCAATGATCCATAATCAACACACTGGACTTCATTTTAAACATAACAAATGCTGATTCTATCGTTTCATTTTCAAAAAGTAACGAAATGAAAGTTTTCCCCCAGTTTTGTTGCTATTTACCCTGCAGTTGCTATTCACCCCATCGTACAGTACTCATTTTTAAGAGATAAACTTGTTTTTTTACATTTCAGTCATCAGTTTAAATTTAAAGCCCCAATGATGATTATCCTCAATAATTAAAAATTTTGTGGAAAACTGCTGTTCAACTCTTAGTTGAAGGAGTGCAATGATCCAACTGAGAAGACAGGGATGCCCACAGGGGGGGGGGGCTATGACGCAGACTCCGTCATTGAAATTCTTGGGGGGGGGGGGTTCAAAAAAACTTTTGGGGGGATGTTAAAGTTGATTGAAACCGTGTTTAACGTGACGACATTCAAAATATATTACGAAGTCACCAGATAGAATGTCTATTAATGACAATAGATTTATAATTACTATTATACTATTGAATATGAATTAGCTAAAATAGTTATGTTATGTTAGTTATGCTCGCTAAACGAGTGCTCTGAAAGTGGATTATACAACTCCACTCTCCTTAGCAGTTACTAGTTGATCAGTGGAAAGAGCAATGAGTCGAGTTAAAATGATCAAAAACAGACTCAGATCAGCTATGGGAGACTCATGATTGTCCAATCTAATGGTTCTAGCTGCAGCAAAAGATGTACCGTACTTTAGTCAATTTCTAACGACAAAATAATTGAAAGGTTTACTGTTTCCTCATTCCAAAGACAAAAACTGCTATGTAGGGTGAAAAGAGATAGATTTAACAAGCTTAGAGGGTGCCTCGCTAACTTGTATATGGTCACAGTCTACAAATTTAAAATGTTTGACTTCAAACTGATGATGTTTTTCATTTATTTTACAATAACTACTTACTAATAAGTAAGAACTTGTATAGCAAAATTTACCAAGTGGGAATCTAAGTAAAATATTACTAAAATCTACTTAGTGTTTTTGCTGCAATAGACATTTTTACAATAATTAGGCCTCCCTCATCATAATACTAAAGTGGAAATTGAAATTCCTTCTTACTGTAGATTTTCTGTTGTATGCAGTAGCCCAACTCATTAATAACTCATTTTAAACACTCACTGCTAAGTTAATATTGTACTTGTAAGTGAAAAAAGCAATGAATAATAAGTAACCGTTATTCAAATTCAGTAGCCTACCGAAAATAAATATTTTACATTATATTACCTATATTTGTTATATTATAATTTATTTCACAAGTGTGGTTTTAGTGTCTACTCAAAAGTGGGGCATGGGCCAGATTAAACTAGCTCTTGGGCCGCGGGCTGTAGTTTTTCCCATCACAGGTCTACAGAATGTAGACTACTATGGACAGTATAGGCCAGTTGGTAGAATAGAGAGAGGCCGAATGAGAGCTACGAAATATAGAGATTAATAATAGTACTTAAGTTAGATTACTAGATTTTATTATAGATTTTATTATTATCGATATAGTGTAGAACAACATTGAATAGAAAATTATAATCCTATATAATGAACAGTTACATGCTGTTATCTGTTGACAAAACTCTAAAGCTGAAGAATAAGAAGAAGAAAAAGAAGAAACTATTACAAGTTTAAATAAGTTAGGTTATGGCGTGTTCTAGATATCACAATTCAATTGAATCGGGCAGCCTTGCTAGTATTCTTGTAAATGTTCAATGTGACAGGCACCAGAGCCCCAAACCATTCTATGTGGTAATCAAATTCTTTCTACACTCTATATAGAAGCAAGTCTGGAGCTAAGGTTTCAATTAGTATTTTTTGTAACTTGGGCATGCTTATTTGTTGTCTTCTCAATTAGAAGAAAAATTTTTCAAATGGATGAAGCACCTCGATGAAGGCCCATATTTATGAACGTGACTTACATTGATCTAAGCATGGCTTATCTAAGTTTGACTTGGAAAGGCTCTATTACATTGAACGTGGTCACAAGCTAACCTAGAATTGTGTTGTATTATCAGGCACTAATAAACATAGAATAACATACATGAAAAGATAAAGATACTGCACTACATGTAAATTTACAGTTACTGTTAAGTAATTATTACCACACTAATATCTTCTAAGTTATAATTTTCTGTTTTCAGATTTTAAAAATACAGCATTTGAGGCAGCTACCTGCCAGCAGGACAAAGAACTTCATCCATTCTATTTAGTAGAAAGAGAAAGTAGGAATAATTTCAATAAGTCAAATATACATTATAAACTTAAAAAACACTTTTGAATGGAAATTGACTCACGTTATGGCGTGACGGCCGTTTCGCTCTGTTGTCTAGAGCATCATCAGACGACCCACAGTACACAAAAGTGTTTTTTAAGTTTATAATACATATTAGTGGAAACAAGATGGATCTTCAACATCAAATATACAGTGCAATTTACATTGCAATGGTGCGAAAATTGAATATGATGATTTTATTTTATTATTATGAGCCGATGCTGTAGGCTACTAGAAAATTAAATCAAAATATGATGCAACACAACAATCTAAGAACGGCTTCAAGTCAGCTCTGTACCTAGCTTGGCTAAGAACGGATTTGAGACACCAATTATAAGCACGACTTGACATATAAGTTAAGATCATTTTCAAGTTAAGTTCATAAATACGAACTTTAGTCCAAGCTTTACTTAGGCTATACTAGGTGAGTTTACTAGCTGAAAAGTGAAGTTATAAGCCGACCCAGTTGTCCCTGCAACATTTACGTAGTGTAAATTCTTATATTAGTGTAAATTAGAATTGTTTAATGTAAATTATTTATCAGGAGTCAGATCTTTGTTGTGGGAGCTGGGTTAGCTTTTAGAGTTACAGCTGCTCGCTGGCTTGATAACCTTTTAGTGTAAGTATGACTTAATGTCGCTAAGTCTGACTTATCCAAGTAGATCTTTAATAAGTCACGTTCATAAATACGGGCCTACATGTTCGAGAATAATTAAACTGGTAGCCCAGTCAATAAAGGTCTAAAAACACCGTTTCAGGAAAAATTATGTAAGTTAAAGCTGAATTTCACATCATCGATGTGACTAGAGGGTCATTTTCCCAAAAATCCCTCTGGAGCTTCCCCCCTAGCCCCCCTCAAAATTCCAAAGTAACACTGATGACGCAAATTTATATCTCTGAAACCAATCATCGGATACAGTTGATTCTTCTACCATCATGTTAGGTTCACGATAAACCTAATAGTTTTCCTCATAAAAATAAAAAAAGTCCTCAAAAGTCGAATATTTTTTCAACTAGATTTCTTCTTATCTCGCAAGGGACTTCTTATCTTGTTTGTCATTTTACAGGAAAAAAGTATTAATAAAATTTGTCGTATACTGATGCGTATAGTCACATGATGTGGGAGGGGGATTAGCGACGCGTTACGCTGTTACGCCCCCCCCCCCCCTTCATCGACATCTATTCCACAAGAAAATCAATATTAATGAATAAAGAGTTCTTCTAATGAATACGTATATGTATTTTGATGCACTGAATCCGAATTTTGAGCTTTCCCGCTCGTACAACTGTGAGTTTTGAAGATTGTAGAGGGTTGTTAAGATTGGAAAAACCAAACATGTTTGAAACCCCATGAAAATCTGGCTACATATAATATGGTTTTGCTCAGTATTAAGTGTTTTATGAGGGTTTGATGCCATTGGTGTGAACGAGGAAAGTTCTACCTAAAAATTGAGTCCAACTTTGCATATTTATAATGAGAGTAGTTTCCGAGTTAGAACTTATTTTAACTAATTTTTTCAAATCATTTATGGCACAAAAATGGTCATTATTTTAAAAATTAATAATATATTTTATCGAATATACATTAATATATATTATTTTTATTATTTAAATGTACATTATTATTTTTCAATATTCATTTATTCGCCATGGAAAACAAAATAATTACCTATTAAAGGAATTTAGTGCTACCAAAGACAATAATAATGTGCATTACATTATATTGTCTTTGGTGCTACACACGGACAAAAGTAAAAACTTGCGTGCCAGCCGCCATCTCAAAATTAAATTATACACTTCAATATGGCGGGCCGCATAGCGCAGCGGGTTGGGGCGTCGCAACTACAACTAGCTGTCGTTTAAGTGGTCGTGTGTTCGAATCCCGCTCCACCGTCAGGCATTTATGTGTAATCATTCATCTCATTACCCACGCACAAGTCTCGAACTCATGTGGCATCATCAGCAATAAAAAAAAATTAAACTGTTTTATCACGTTGATCCAATCAACAAAATGCCAGTAATTGCAACCCATTACTGGGATTGGACCACCTTAAATAACATAAGACTTTTCATATTCAGTATCATGCAACAATTTATTTTTCATGTGAAATTTAACGACTTGTTAAGAATAAGTATATAACTCACTTAATCTGTAGGCCGAGCGCTTTCGAAGATCTTCAGAAGATGTATCTCATAGATTCGAAAGCGCTCGGCCTACAGATTAAGTGAGTTATACTTATTCTTAACAAATATTTGACTGCAAGTCGTTAAATTTCACATGAGAAGTTAATATTTATTAACAACGCAGTTCGTCATGGAACAAGAAATCCAGGAATTTATTTTTATAGGCTATTTCTCCAAAGCTGGGATGTAACGACTAATGCCCAGTTTCTCAGTCGTTAAATAAGTCATTCAGTAGCTACAGATCCAATAGTGGCGGCCCTAAGGCTTGTTTCACACATACCCGGAAGTCAGGTAACCGCGGTGTCATTTACCCGGCCATAGGGACATTGTATCAAGTGTAGCGCTTCAAACTTACCCGATTTATCAAGTCATCTGATATAATGCAATTATGCCGGGTAAACGACACCGGTTGTGTGAAAGAAGCCTCAGGGCTTAGGGCCGCTATTGAATCTGTAGTTACTGAATGATTTATTGAACGACTGAGAAACCCGGCGTTATTAACTTCTAATTGGGCTCTCAAGGATGTTCAGTAAATTATTAAACAGTACGGTCACCGTGGTAGATACATGTATTTCTTCATATCAATAAAAACATTTAAGGAATAACGGTATCTGATGTGAAAGCTACTCAATGCCTGAATTGGAAAGAATAAACTATGTAATCACAAAACGATGGGTGGTGTGGCCTACACCATCATTCAGCTTCAAGTGTTAGATAAATAATAATAATATTGTGTGACCTGGCTGTCAGGTCAAGTGTTAAATAATTGTGCACTGTAAAATAGTACACCGATAGGCAAGAACATAAATTTGAAGGTAAAATTCTTGGAAAACCCCGTTTTATAATATTGAAGGGAAGTAGGCTAGATTTTCAAATAAAACAAAAAATAAATAAACAGGGCGAAGCATAAGATTTTCAAATTTTTCCCGTAATGAAATTATTATTAGAATTGTAAATATTTAAATCATACATGAAATGAGATTCGGGACTACTATATACTGCGATATAATATATTATACACTTTGGGAAATTATTATTTTAATGAATGAAAAAATTTGGATAAAGCGTAAGTTTTTCACATATTCCCAGTAGTGTTATAAATTGTAAATCTTTAAATCATAAAAGAAATGTGATTCAGAAGGACTACCGTATACTATGAAACAATTACAAACTTTAAGAAATGATTATTTAAATGAATAATTATATTATTTAAGAACAGCGAAATGTCTTAATCACACATTAAAACCTACGAAATTGGATATAATTAACAATTGTTTACTTACTATTGAAAACTGAAAAAACAGAGCGAAAAAAATGACTAGGGTCTGCAAAGACATTGTCACCGACACTGAGGAAGTTTTCCCTCTAAAATGACCAGAATCGTTTCATATAGGAAGTGGCAGTGGCACGATTAGGATTATTGAATACAGCCATTATCTCAAACTATTTTGCGTGGGTAACTGTAGACACCAGCAGTATTACTGCTGCCTAATAATGCAATCCGAAAAGGAAACTAATGACAGATAATTGACCAAGTTAGTCAAATCTATTACATGATTGACTGATACCAGAGTACTCTTCCAAGAGTAAGAACACTCTTTTCAAATATTTATATTTAAGGGCAAAACAATTATTTTAATGATTTTTTGATCCAACAAGGAACTCATATTGTTGTTTTAGAATTAATAGGGCTACGGTTCAAGATAACATAAATGTCATTAATATATACAAGAATTAACGCTGTTGTGATTTAAAATATTAGAATTTTGAAGCATAGTTCAATTAAGTATCCTATCTTAAGGCTGTGCGGAGGGCTTTTGGTAATTTTTTTCTAATGCAAGATGCAATTAAAAGGTATTGAAATGTTATCTAGTCATGAGAAAAGAGTTTCATCAATTATTTTGTGAAACATTGACAAAGTTAATTTTTTTTTTTTTTTGGAGGCAATTGATGTAACCAAAAATTAATTTAAAACTTTTTATAATTGTTTTACAAGTAAGACACCTTGGGGAACAGAATGACATTTTTATTTTAATCAATTAGTTTTTTCGGCATAAATTTTTGAGAAACTGAAATTTTTTTTCGAAAAACTAATTGTTTGATCAAAACTGAAAATATGTCATTCTATTCCCCAAGTTGTCTCTTAGTTATTCAAAAATGATCAAAAGTTTAAAATAACTCTGAGGTGAGATGAATTGCCCCAATAAAGCGAAAATTTTCAACTTTGAACTTTCAGGAAATAAAATTTATGAAAAAAATCCTCACAGCAATAGATAACATCACCTTAGATGCAGTACCTTAATAATATCCAATCCCAGAAACTTGAAAAACCCTGCGCACAGTCTTAATCATTTAATGTTGATGTACAACCATTTAAGGCGTACAACCTCATGGGGATCGCTGTCTCATTAGTCAGATTCGTATGTAGGGTGAGATGGTTTAAGAGGCAAATAGTAAGATTAAAACATTGAAAGATTGTTGTTAGTTGGTGATAGTCTAATCTACGGTTAGACATGATTAGGTCGGTACTCATGTCTCCCATTATGAGACGGCTATAATTAGGCATGAAAGAAATTAGAAAAAGCGTTCAATAATCTAGGACGATAATAAATACAAAAATAAATCTATCTGAACAAGGTAGAGCTAATTCAAGTAACATAAACTCGGCTGAATATTCTAGTTCTGATGTAGCTAATATTTTAGTCTTTATACCGTCCTGTATATATATACTGCAGCATTCCCATATGATTTATTCAATCTATCGTTACGAAATAGGGTATAAACCTATTAGCAGTGCAACTTGAGTGTATACAACAAAGCAACATTGACGGAATGACCAAATCCGCATTGATCAATGTTGCAGTGTAACTCAGCTTGATTTCAGAAAAAAAGAAAATAATAATAATGTTGTGTGACCTGGCTGGCTCAGGTCTGGTGTCAAGCTCTCAGGTCACACATGAACAAAGTTCAGGACCTCTGACGTGACTTTACGACAGCAGCCGGGACCGACGGGCTTAACGTGTCCTCCGAAACACGGGAGTGGCCTCAGTAAGTCTTTCGGTCGGACGGGGATCGCACCCAAAAATTCCAACAATATTAAAGTTTTTGAAGCCAAAAATTACTCTTATCGAAAGGCAAAATCAAGTACATGCTATGGAATAGTGCAAGACAGAGCAGAGCAGTGAAATTACACTTCGCCAATTTGTTTGGCACCATTCCACAGCATGTGTTTGATTTCGCCACTATGCTCTCTGCCCTTTGTTCTTCTTCGCCTCATTGTGCATATGCAGGCATGGTGAAAGAATGATGAGAGTTGAGATAAAGGAAGTAATTTCACAAAAACCACTCCTAGTTCATTGTCAACAATCTATTTTTGAACTGTACATTTTTAAATTTGATTTTCTACATCTTAATATAAATAGCAGCTCAATCAACTATAACTTAGTTTCACTGGCTGAAATACAGGCATATACAAGAAAAGTTAACTGATGATCAATTTGACATCGCCAGTTGAATTTTTCAACACAGATTGTAAGTTATATCTAATTTGAAACAGATAATTTACACATAGATTGATTCACAATTATTTTCACTAGATTGCATTACTAAAACAATGCTTAATAAAACTTCACTAATTCGTCAATGTACTCGATTTACAACAAGCATTTCACTACGAAACTGAATTTTAATTATATTTTACTAGCTATATAAACATACATTACAAGGAGGCAAATGTATTATTGTCGATTCCTGACTCAGAATGGATAAGTCAAAAGCAAGGAGCGATAATCACCGAACGACACACTCATCTATTCAACTAACTTGCAAGGAGTGAGCAATAAATGATAAGGCTTCAAATTATATTCAATAATATTCCAGTTTAATACATTTTCAGATGGATTAAGTACATAAAGTAAGAATTAAATGTAAAGTTTCTTCGAGAATATTACAGACACTTAAACTGGCAAAGAATCAAACACTATTGACATAATTTCACAAATTTAATAACGGCTGATGCTAGGGAAACAATTTTGATCACTATCAATTAGGTAACAATAACAATTTTATAATTATATGCCCTTCCCATATTAAATATTGGAGGATAAGAAACCCTGATAGGAACTAGGGAAAATCTTCCAACTTCAACTTTTAAATATTGGATTTACAATATTGGATTTTAATGTCAAGGAAAGTGCCTGCTTATAATTGTCGATCAAAAATGTTTAATTCCAAAAATTGGTGACTGCTATGACAGTTCTCTGCTATGTAATAAGCAAATCTGCGATTGTTGTAAATTGAATGAAGAAATTTGTATCGAATACAGGCTTAAGAAGCTTGAAGTCATCGCCACATCAACCAGACTATTTCTAAAATGGTCAAAATACAACCAATGTTGCTCTTTTTCTAAGTTGTATTGACTAAATCGTCTTCATTCTATTTCTATTGTATAATTTACCATTATTATCATTTTCTTTCTATTGTAATTGTATTTTTATGTACTATTCGTTATTTTACTCTTTTTCTGTTTCTATAATTTTCAAAGTAAAAAAGTAAATTTTATTTTGTGTTATGGAACCAAAAGGAGTCTACTGCTTCTATAGTATTGTATAGCTCAAATAAATAAATAAAATATATTTTTAAATGAGAGTCTCATCAAAGTTTGGAACTCTCATTTGCACATACATAATTTACAGACACCGAATTTAACATTGAATCTACAGCTAGGAAACACGGCTTAAAATATTGAAGGACGACATATAATGTTTCATATCGTTGTCTTCGACTCTCAACTGGACTTGCCACCATTTCAGCAGGATTTGAACTATCAGTAACAATAACCAAATTATATAAATATAATAAAGTACGGTAGTTTAGAAATATTTAATTAGCGTGACGAATAAAGAAATAACGGCGAAAGATATGCTAGCATTATATTTGGGAATTTCATTCGAAATGCAGCAGACGAACTCCAGATATACACACACACACACACAAACACACACGTATGCCATCCGCTCTTTCTCCTTCGACCACCAAGTAGTCATGTTGGAAAAACAACATTCTTGTGGACATCCAGCATCATTCAAAACCCAGAGTCCTGCACTTCAATGCGTTAAAAGCAGCTGTATAGGTGTAGGGTGGTTGATCTTTATTCTTAAACCTATTTAATAAACAATTATAACATTATTGCATATTCTAAGTCTAGTTGAAACAATATTTTTCCTGTGTACAAAAAATACTTGTACATGATTGCAATGGTTAGTAAAAAAAAAAGTTTTATGGTAGGATGCTCATGAAATTACCACCAAATCATATTAATACTGACAAAATTTAAAATACTTGCAATTGAAACGATTATAAATAACGCGATGAAACATCAATAAAGGGGAAGTAACTGTATGTATGACTGATAGATAAGAATGGCAGTTCAGTCAATGTGAAGACCACAATCTTATCGATCACCTACGATCAAAGTTAAAATTCCAAAGCGAGCGTGCAATCATAAAAATAATTCGATAAAACGAATTCCACAAAATAATGATGGCTTATGATAAAACTGTACAAATAATAAGAGTGTCTACTAATGTTATTGCTATGACATGTATTCCCATTTGAACAAGAGAGAAATTTTCAAAAGGAAAAAGGAATGACCCGAATGAATGGTAGTTCACTAATCACATTTAACTGGCTCCCAAATAAATTACATGCTATATACATGTTTTTTTTCATAAAATAGCTACAATGATGACACCTATTTATGAATCTCTCAACTTACCTGAGATTTTCATTATCAATTAAATTCTAAAATCGACATATTTATAACAGCACAAGTCTTTGATCATACAACATATATATTTTTTCGCTATGATGATAATAATAATAATAATTAATAATACATTCTTTGAGTAATACAAGATCAGGATGTCATGATGACCAGTCATCTTTGTACAAGTGTCGTCATTCGTACATTAAAACATTTATCACAAGACTTTATCGACGCAATGTTTCTCTTAACATTATTTATTTCCAATCCTCAACATTACAAACTTAGTTCGAACATTTGATGTTTCAGTACATATTCGATATGGTAAAACAATAAAACGTAATTAATTCGATAAAACGTACTACTGTTATGTAAAATTGAATAGCATTGGATCATAAAAAGATGCTAGTAAAACTGAAATTTTAATAAGTTCTGTACAGTTAATTTAAAATAATTACTCGCCTTAAAACTATCTCAAACTAAAAAAAATAAGTTCGACCCCTTGCAGTTAGAATTTGGTGCGATAATACTTTCTCGAACAAGTACTAAATTGTTAGACAACGAGATAATGCCCAAGTTACATGATGGCCGATTTAGACTGGAGTGTAGGTGCCATGAGGCTTGTAGAATATTTTTCCAGAGCGTATACGTCGGAGCAATTCCTTCAATAGAAGCTTCTTTTCTTTCTTGATCTTTTTGAGGACGCCTTTATTTTCCTGAGCACGACGAGACAAGTAGGGCAGAACTTCATTTACGGGCCCATATGGGATGTACTTGTATGCTGAATATCCAGCCTGGCCTGCATATTGGAAAGACAATGTAGCATTGTGTTAAATGGTTATCATCGACACAATAAAATCATAATACAAATAGTATCAACTATTGATTATCAGAGAATATTCGAAACAGCATTGATGGATGTGATGAATGTAATGATGATTAGCAGAGAAATATTCGAAACAGCATTGATGAATGTGATGAATGCAATGATGAATCTGAACGAATTATGAATTTAATGATGAAAGTGAATGAATAAAGAATGTAGGTAGATAGATAAATTCCCTTTATGAGGACTCAAGGACCTTTCTTCCACTCAACCCATAAAAGGGTACACATTCATCAATGTAATGATGAATGTGAATGAATTATGAATTTGCCGATGACCAGGTCGTTATTGCCCAAGACGAAGAAGATCTCAGTTTCATGCTAAGAAAATTAAAAGAAGAATATGACAAGGCTGGATTGGAAATTATTAAAAAACTGAATATCTCGTAACAAATGATAAGTTAGTGAAGGATTTGATCATTGCTGAAGGGGTTTAAATAAAAGGTACTTCAAAATTCAAATATCTTGGATTCACCATCACACAAGATGGCGATACAGAGGAGGATGTGAAATCCAGACTTGGGCAGACTATAGAGTGTATAAGGAAGCTGCATCCAGTTATATGGAACAATAACATCTCTAGAGATACTAAACAGAATTTTCAACACTACTCAAAAGTATCATAACTTATATGGCAGAAGCATGGGTGATGAATAAAATATCAAAGAATCAGGTTCGTGCTGTGGAAATGGAGTATTGGAGAAGATGTTGTGAGTTAAAGAAGACGGATCGAGTAAGGAATGAGGAAATTCAAAGGAGAATGAAAGTGAAAACTGATATAATTGCATACATAGAAGAGAAGAGATTTGTTTGGTATGGGCATGTGATGAGGATTGGATCAGAATGGTTACAGAGTGAAGTAAGTGAAGAGGAAGGCCGAAGAGATCGTGGAGGAATGAGGTGGATGAAACGTGAGTGAGGGGGATTGGGAGGATAGGAAATGGTGGAAAATCTGGCTGAAAGAAGGAAACCAGTGATTACTGTAAAATCCTAATAAATATATATGAAAAATGAATGTAAATTGAAATTACTCAGATAAAACGTACAAGACTAATGCAAATAAATTCCATATTGTAACAATTTAGACCTAATAAATATATATGAATAGTGAATGTAAAGATTAATATAAAAATAATGAGAGAAAAATGTGTAGAATATTGAAACCAGAATTTGCGTACTTTGATCAAAATTTAAGAGAAACCTTCAGTAAGAAACTTATTTTAAAAAATCTTACACAAATAAAAAAAAAATCCTGGACTGGAATAAATAAAACTGAACTGGAAGCGCAATGGTGGGAGTTGCTGGTCTCCTATCGGGTGCCTCCCCAGGTGGCGGATTGGGGGATGCCTCCTAGATATAGTTGGTACCGGGGAAATGAAATACCCGGGGTGGACCAAAACCAGCATAGAAACTGCTGCCTTGCAGATGGAGGTCAATGGAAATCCAAAGACTAGGGGAAGAAAAACCCAATAGAAAATTGACTGCTGCCTTGTAGTTCAGCATTGGTTTGTTAAAGGCTAAGGAAGGAAACCTGAAAAAATTCCCTGGTCCTCCAGGTTGGGGGTTGAATGTGGGGCTAACTCCCCCACTCCATAAAAAAACATTTGTTATGGAAGCACAAAATGATAGGAACGGACGGCCCTCAAGGAATTTAGTAAAGGAACAGACATTTAAACGATCGTTGGCGACAATTACTAGTGCAGGCCAAGACCCGTCCTGGGTTGTAGGGCCACTGAAGAAGAAGAAGAAGAAGAATGTAAATTGAATGACTCAGATAAAACGTACAAGACTAATGCAAATAAATTCCATATTGTAACAGCTTAGACCACATTTCAAATCTATATTGATGAAAAGATGGAGTATTATAGAATCTAATAAAATTATAAATAATTTTTTAATACAACAAATGTTTTTTGTGAATAATTGCAGTAGAGCATCATTGATCCAAATGTCAAAAACCTGGAGCATAACAAATCTGGATTGGCTGTGAGAGCAGAAAGGAAGTGAGAGGTTGTCCCATACTAATAAATATATGTTTTTTCATTAAATATTGTACTGTAAAATATTTTGTTCACTGTATTTTTCGAACCCTCCAGTCTATATTTTGCAGTACAGTAGACTCCCTCCCATCATTTTTGTCAAGTCGATACATTGCATATGTACTGTAATTTAGTAATCTAGTTGGACCTGTATTAACAACGCTCTACCGTACAACATAGTTTGAATCCATTTTCGTACGCTAAAATTTTTCAAGTTAAATTATCAATATTATAGCAAATATTTTTGTGTCCTATGAATAAACTCAAAATTGTATACTGTAAGTATTTGTTTTAGGGTGTAATTTTCTGACAATGGGTCTAGGACAACTCGCCGCGGCCATCTCAAACAAGAAGGACTGATTTCCCCCCATATTCCATTGCTTTTCAGTGATATTTAGATGCAGCTAATAATTCGACATGATAGATAAATGAATTTTCATTTATCCAATCAAACATACAACACTACAGTATACAAAAACACAACGAAAACATGTGCATCGGTAATGGGATGATGATGAGATATGAATGGCCCTACAGTTTCAAGTGGGTTCCGATTCCGAACCGCTGGGAGTGATTTTGAAAGGACATAACTGAAAAATAATCTAAAACTCAAGTCAATTAAAAAACAAAATGGACTTGAAATGAATAAATATTCTGAACGTAAAAAGCAGAAAAAAGCAAACAGTAGAGGCGGATCTCAATTAAATCTTCAAATTTGTAGATTACAATAAAAGTGTTCAAACACAATCGGCCACGTAGCCAGAATGTTTTGTGATATTAATATTCATTTCCGGTCTGATTTTAATCTGACTTTTGACTGCTCACTTATTAAATAATCTGTAAACCAGTAGCTCAAAGTTTAATGAACGTACAAGTTAGAAGACAGAAACAAATGAATATTTATAAGGGTGCTGGGGTTGGAGCAGAAAAAATAGAATTATTATGCCCAGGGGAATTCTCAGGCCTACTTTCTCCTAGGTTGTCAAGAGCAAGAAAGAACATCTGTGACATATTTGGAGAATGGGTAGAGGCTTCAATGTCATATTTGATTGAGAGTTCTCAGCTCCATAAAGTTGTCCAAACGATAGCAAAATGGATAACGCGATACTCAGCCAACGATCAAAACCGAAATTTAGTAGTGACGGTTATGCTTGTCTTCGACATAAACCTTAAGTACCGGTACTTGAGTGATAACAGTGTTGTTTTGGAGGTGCGAAGAAAGAGGCAAGTGTAAAGCCAGAATACACACCATGAACGGACTGCTTAAAAAACGCAATAATTTTCATTCGCATGATGCTTCGGCCAGAAACATTGAAGTGCAGTGTGATAACAGATAGCAAACGACGTGAAGAAAAAACGATAGAAACAACAGTTCAAGTAATAAACCAATGCACTGTAGACTTATCTCAAACCGGTCAAGGTGCACTTCCACAAAATGGAGCATTTAAAAAACTTATTAGGAGGAAACACAGAGATTCAAGCAGCTCCAGCGCAACCCCTTATGAAATAGTTTTTTCTATTTATGACTGCCAAATAATAGTCAGAGATTAAAAATGCAGTATTGTTGAAAAAGTAAAGCCAAGAAACCTGCTCTAATAACAACGTGTAATTTACACATTCATAATATTTTATTTTCAATAAATTTATTGTGGTATTGTCCGAATTTTACTTGAAACACCCGCACTCACCTAAGGGAAAGGTGATGTAATCACACATTCCAAGAAGTTGACCGAAGCAAATAACTTTGTCTTCTGGAGAAACTCCTATTTCTTTCATTCTGGAACAAAAAGAGAAAATTTAAATGCTGGAAAACTACTGAAAAAAATAATAGTGAGCAGAGTTATATCCATATATTATATATTAAAAAACTGTATATTATATCGTTTGAATAGAGCCTTGATTTTTGAGATGAGAACATGCAAAAATGTAGAGTAATAGATGAAAATAAATTAGGGAAAAATACATATTTATAGTAGAATTCTTATTGATTTTATATATCAATATCCAAATTCATCAGCAATTCTCTGGTCTCGTCAGTCACATGAAACAGTTATATCTATGTTTTTTTTTTTTTTTTTTTATTGCTGATGATGCCCACATGAGTCAGAGACTTGTGTGTGGGTAATGAGGTGAATGATTACACGTAAATGCCTGACGGTGGAGCGGGATTCGAACCCACGACCACTTAAACGACAGCAAGTTGAAGTTGCGACGCCCCAACCAACTGCGCCAAGCGGCCCGCCGCTGTTAAACAACACGAAACTGTTTAAATGTTGAACAACATGATGCTGTTTCATCACGAAACTCTAAACGTTGAGTGATAAATTTATATTTTCAAGTTATCAAACGCAAAAACGCATTCACTAAATGCTTCTTATTTGTATTCAAACTATGGTTGGAATAAAGTAAGTTGAGAGTTGAACCCTAAGCTGGTAAAAAACGTCGTTGCCAAATGGAATACCTTTTCTTTCGGTGGACGTGATTACAAACATTTAAAAATAGTCATGTGGTTTACTTAGTAAAATTGATGTTGAATAAGCCAAGGCTAAATTCACTAGTAAACAAATGACTTGAGAAAATTAATTTGATTTGAAAGTAGATAACTTACTTTTCGATGGCGAATCGAACAGTGTCTTCATTATGTGAAGCAATCATTATACCAATTTTATTAGGCTCGCCCTTGTCCTTGAGATCTTTTATTCGTCGTAAACACTCAGTAAAAGTTCTGTGATACATGTCTGACGTGGCTTCATAGGTGGGATTTGTGGGATCTGGATAGCCCAGTGCTGCAGCTCGTGCTCTTTCCTATAAAATGAATAAACAAATAATATTTTGACTGTAACAAGTTGTTTTAAATAAATAATAGTAGTTTTATGAACAGTAGACCTCACGCCCAAGAATAAGAGTGATTGATTGCATACATGATGATAATCATCATTGAGAAATTAAATACAACCATAACAGCCAAAAAAATCTGAACTATTTTGTAAACTTTATTTAAAGCCCTTAAAACCCTGTTTATTTATTAGAAACAATATCTTCATTAAAAGTGTCACAATAGATATTATTTCTAGTAGTGTATTGCTTGAAAAATATTATTAAAATATTAGCCTTCTACTTTCTGCAGCTTGTTATTGTTGTTTTTCTATACATTTTGGCTATAGGAACTTTGAATGAATATAATACCTTTTGGGATACAGAATAACACAACTTAATGCAGCCCAAACCACATACAACAAATTGATATCGACTATCTCATACAATTTATTCTACAGTCGGGATAAATGATTTGATGCAAGATGATTTTTTGTGGAACACAGAGATGAATTAGACCTGACCCTTGATTTAATTTGTCACGCAGTGGTGGATTTACGGGGGGGGGGGGGTTCGGCTAAAAGTTTTTTGGAAGTGTAAATTTTTTATCAATATAATCAGTTTGAAGCTCGTCGTAAAATATTCATTAGCAAGAATTACCCAATTCCACTTTAATTGTATGAAATCGGTCAACGTTTTAATACTATATAATGTCTTAGTTACATTTACATTGCCTGCAACCAATCAACTCAGTGTTTAGATTTTTGTACTTGCTGAATAGAAAATGTAGTGCAACATAAAATTGCAGTAATTGAATCACAACAGTACCAACTTTCTTTTAATGAAAAGTAATGAGAACTACATCAATCAATGTTTTTTTTTGACATTCTATTACAGTGGTCGGCAAACCAGTGATCACCAGCTACTGATATAGGTTATATCGTGGAAAAATTCCAGATACAACGCTTGCATTGGGTTTACTTATATATAATATGGATCTAATACCATTTTAACTGATTTATCAAACAGATTATACAAAAATTTTCTGGGAGAGTAACTTCAGATCCCATATTTCTATAAGAGGAAAACTAATCGTTAGATAAAAACTTTAGAAAAACATCTCTTTTTACAGTGTGGAATTCACACAAAGTTTATCTATTAAAACTAGATGAAACTTTAGTTAATTGAAAAATTTGTTACTAATTGAAGCTCCCACATTGATTGTCATTCTTAAAAATTGAATAATATGACCGTAATACCGGAATAATACTATGTTTAATATACTTAAAATTAATTTTATCGCTGACACGGTTCAACGGACTAGTAAAGAAAGCTATTTTTTATTTCCCAATAATATGAATAGTTATAGTACGGATATGATTGATTATGAAAAATAATCTATGAATACTAATTGCATTCAGTACACCTCTCCACCCCCCCACCCCACCATCGACAGTAGCTACCAGCCATTCCCAATTTTTTGGGGAAAATGTTTTTTGGTTATTATGTTTTCTGGATCCGCCACTGGTGTCACGTCACCGAAGTTGCGTTTTAATCCAGGCTGTACATGTTCCAGACAGCTGATTGCTCAAATCAGATCAGGTTTCACCTGTCTGATGAATGAATTTATAGAACAATATTAATGAAATTTGTATGACTATCATTTACTTAATAACCACTTGTTATTATGTTAGAATAAAATATTAGAGATGATTTTTCTCTCCTATATTTTATTCTTACGATTGATAATTCAATTAATATGAAGGCTCAAACAGATGAATAAGAGGGCCCAAGACTATCTTGAAATATGATCCCAATTGCATAATATGATGGAGAAGCTCATTTCAAAATAATATGTTTCCTATAGAAGAAATGCTGAAAGCCTTCTCTTGTTTTTCCTTTTAATTATCCTTCAAATGGGAGGGAATTTTGAAAATCCTTACACATACGTCGCTAGGCATTCCTAAAAGGGACATCCATGCAACATTTCAAAGCATTCGGTCCACACCTAAATGCGTTACAGACAGACAAATGCAAAACGGACGACTTGAAACAGAGACCTCTCTTCGGTCGGTCAACCAAAAGTATTCATCAAGTAAGTATTTAAATAAATTATTTAAATGAGATTTCAGTAAGACTCTGATATCAATAAAATAGATTCAACTGAACAAGTGCAAAATGTTGCACATCAACGTAACTTTTAGGAAGTTGAATTCCCTTATTATTTTTTCTATTACAGATAATTTTCACATGACACAAAAATACCAGACCTAGCCAGGAATGGAACATGGGACCGAAAAGAACGCGAACCACTAAACTGCTGTTATTGAAATCAGGATACAGTACACTCCAGAGTCTAAAGACAGTCAATTTCATTCTTTTTCAGTTTTATACATTCAAACCATTCCAATCATGAGTCTTAAGAAATAGTTGGGATCAGGTTGCTACAATTATCTGTATATTTATTTATATACAAAAGCTCACAATAAGTAATAATAAATATTAATGATATGTTAGTTTGAAGTGACTGACAATTGAATAAACTGACAAATATACACAAACAGAATCTATTAATTTCGAATTCCTTTAATTGCTATTACTTTATACTGAAGACTTCCGCAATGGCGGATATTGACAACAGCATTGAACAGCTGATGGGAATCGATGAATGCTACTGTACAAAAATATCGACCACCACCGGGAATCGAACCACGGACCTCTCAATTGCCGGTTGAGCGCCTTAACCACTAGACCACGGAGACCTTTCTGCACAGGAGCATTCATTTTCAACTTGGCCATATCGGCTCGTATCTCACAAGTTAGTTTGAAGTGACTAACAATTGAATAAACTGACAAATATACACAAACAGAATCTATTAATTTCGAATTCCTTTAATTGCTATTACTTTATACTGAAGACTTCCGCAATGGCGGATATTGACAACAGTATTCAACAGCTGATGGAAATCGATGAATGCTACTGTACAAAAATATCAGTCACCACCGGGAATCGAACCAGTGTACTCGAATTTCAAAGTGCTTCAAGATGATTATCCTCAAATCAACGACATTAAAATGAATATTCCTCAATAATTTGTGTTTCGAATCTAAATAACTGAATGTGTGCTGGCATTTCAATATATTGAACCGTGTGTGCGATATTATTTGTTATCATTCCAATGGACATCACGACAGAATAGATAATAATTACCTGATCAATATAAGCTCCTCTAACAAGTTTTGCTCCAAAGTAAAAGTTTTGTCTTTTGGCTTGATCCAAATCCATAGAAACTTCATTCAAAGCTTCTTTCAAATAACATTGGTATGTATTGAATACAATCGCCTGAAATTAAAAAAATCTTGTGAAGCATGCATGTAGAAATAATGATTTGTCAAATTTTACTTGCTAATTATTGACAACTTGGAAAGAAATGGAATGAGGTATTAATTATATTAATTTTATGTTTTAAATTGTTTCATTGTTTAAATTGTTACAATAAACAATTACCAACTCGACACCATTTAGGTCAAAAAATTCTCACTTTTTATTTCACAAGAGATAAAAATAAAGGGTTTAGCTTAATATTATTTTGAATTGTTTCCGCTTCTAGACGAGTTAGCAATAAAACAGTAAATGACTAATATTTTCTCAATTAGCATTATCAAGCACAACCCTCCGATAAAAATTAGATTCAAAATGTTAGCTTGGAACTTCTACTACTCCAAACATATTAGTGTACATGGAATTACTAATACATTTACTTGGCATTAATGAGTTAGGCTATACAGTTTTTCACGATTTTTTACCTTATCTTTATTGTATTTGCGCATCATTTCCAAAGTGATTCTCGAGATTGCTGGCTGGAAATAGGTTTGCTCTGCATCAATCATTATGCGTACGTCTAATTCTTGTGCTGTCTGTAAAATAATATAGAGCAGATTTTTTTTAATATCGTATTAAAATGAGTATATTGCTTTAGGTTGAGGGTCAGCAGTTATGGAAAACACATATAGGATCACACATATAGGCAGATAAGTAAAAAAGAAGCAAGTTATCAACTTAGTAACTAAACAGTTCAGTGAATTTTGGGCTGAAGCTCAATCTAAATTTTATGAGAAGGTTGAATAAAAAGTTGAAGTCTAGTAGAGTATGGTAAGATGAATGAAAGCGATATTAAGAATTGAGAAAGTAATTTAATTCAAACAAAGTCTAGTAGAGTTAGAAGGCTGAGTTTAGTAGAGTATGATGAGATAAGTGAAAGTGATATTAAGAATTCAGAACGTGTGTTTTGGTTTACCATAAAAAGTTGAAGTTTCGGCCACTAAAAAATCTAAATTACTACAATATTATTACGGAAGGTATATGAGAATACTGGAGGCTATTTCGATTTTGTTTTACTTTTTAAATTCACAATCACTCATAAAAGTGCAAAACATTTATGACTATTATCAATCAATTATATTATACGATTATATTGAATATAAAAATAGCATGCATAGCTATTTAGCAATTTATGTGTTGAGACTGATGACCTGTTTTGACCTCATTAAAAGGCCACTTTCCCTGCTTGGAAAAGTAATTCTTAAATAACAACGCTGCCTACATACCAGTTTTAAAACCCATATTTCGCTTTGAATTTATTTAATAAGAAACAGAGGAGTCTGGAAGAAATTAGATATTTTAAAGTTTGTAATAACCAGGAGCGGTCCCCAATTTTGGGGGAGGGTAAACTAGATTTTGCTGACATTTATTGCGCTATTTTGACCCTCCTTCCCACATCTTTCTCCAGTTCACGATTTTGTGGAAGGTGATGGGGGGGGGGGGGGGCAATTACCACTACCCTGGGACCGTTGGTAATAACTAAGATTACCCATTTCTTTATGCAAGTTCAATATTGCGAATTATAACAACGTATTAATGAAATAACTTATTTAAATGGGGTTTATTTTGTCTCAAAACAGTTTTGGAACCTCAATAGGTTCTAAATGATCAATAACAAAGCCAAATAATCAAAAATATTGCAATATACCATGGCATAAACTTCTATTTCATAACAAAAATTTTGAGAGCAGACTGGTTTGATTATGAAACTCAAAATCAATTTTATTATAATCTCAAGAGAAAACCTGATATAATTTTTGAAGAATATTCATTATAAGTGTGCCGTAGCTGATTTATTCATATCAAATCTAATTTAAATAATCAAAATTATTAAAAATGCAAATATTTAAATTTACAGTTCAATTTAATAAGTTAAAATGACCTATTAGTAATTTGCGAGTATTTTGCACTGTTTTATAAAAATATGCAAGAATTTATAAAAGGTTTAAAAATTTGATCATTTCCTTTGATACAATAAAATATGGTTGGTAGTGATCCACCAAGCTATCATGTTGTAAACAATAGCATTTAAAGATGAATGCAGGTATCACAACTTAGAAATTTATGTGAAGGAATTAGGACATATGATTTTTATTTTTGAATACAACTATCTAAGAATTGATTCATTTGTTCATATATTAATATATTAGATGTGAAGGATTAAAAAAAAAAAAAAATATTGGGGTGCCCACTGACCTATGTTTTTAATAGAAAATCATAAATTCCCATAAACTCCCGGGAATATATGAATTTTGGGAATATATGAATTTTGGGAATATTCCCGGCAATGTTCCCTGGGAATTTTCCCGCAAGTATAAATTCCCGGGAATTTTACATCTTTAATGCTACGTTGTTTGAAACAATTTTCAATACCTTGACTAGTGTGTTGATCCTCCTGATCATATTCCTGAACATTTCCTCTTCCTTCTTTGACAACTGAGATATCAAACGAACCATTCTTCCTTCTTTAAGACTTGGAACTCTGAACGTATCACTAAGTTCAAAGTTCTCATCAACAATTCCACTCCATGGGAACAAATGGATAACACTAGAAGAAAAAATTCCCATTATTATTTATTCGTCAAACAAACTAAAAGAATCAACGGATTAATGCTGTTCTCTGTCGAAGAAACTCTAACGTTGGAAGATAAGAGATTGAAAGAAAGGAAGAAGATGATGATTAAAAAGAAGAAGACTAGAGGAGGAGGAGGAGGAGGAGGAGGAGGAGGAGGTAGAAGGCAGGAGTAGGAAGAAGTAGAAGGCAGGAGAAGTAAAATAGACTATTTGTTTGAACAAACTTATGTTATGTTCTAGATATCCCGATTCAAGTGAATCGGGCAACCTTCGAGAAGTAAAATAAAATGATTCTGAGCAAGTTAGTCCACTTCAACTGTGAAAAATCAAGATTTTATGAACATTCTAATAATTACGGTGGTTCCAGACTATTTTTGAACATTTTTTAGGAATAAACTTGTGCAGTTTGGAAGATTCCACCTAAAACAAACTTTTTTGCTAACATTGTACAATGGTTGAGTTCAAGTTCATGGGAGCCTTACCGTTTACCGGTAGATAAAATTTAACCGGAAACCAAGTCGTCAGATTGGTCTATTTCGAGACGTTCAAAAATTTGAACCAACCAACCAGACGCCTTAGTTTCCGGTGAAATTGCATTTACTGGTAAACGGTAAACCAATAATAAACAATGATCTTTTATTAATAAATAAATATTATTTGCTAATTATTGATAGAGTGATGGGTCATTTAATAATACTCACCCCTCACTATCCTTGGTGACTTTTTCTAGAAACTTTTTCACATCTTGAATACCGGCTTGTTCGAGCTTTTTCTCAAGTTGTTCCGGAGACAATTTTTGTCCAATAACGTTTCCTTTTCCACCAATTACATCACTCACAAATCTTCGAGCCCTCATAATTACTTCAGACAGTTGCAGCTAAAAAAACACAAAAAGCAACTCACGTTTTTTACAATATTTCAAGAAGTTTTTAAATATTGAAAACAAACCACATAAATTATGTGGAAAGAGGTGTATCAAAATGCATTTCAAACAAAATTTCTATTTAGTTACTTTTCAATTGTTTTTTTTTTTGTCTGAACTTACTTTTAAATTTTCTTTATGCTTCTCATTTTGTTTTATCAATGTGTCATGAGTGCTATTTGGGCTATGCCTGTTTCACTCAACAATGTAATTCTAAATAAATAAATAAATAAAAAATAGACCACATTTATTTCTCAATTTTGTTCACATCATGGAGTTAAAAGAAAGGGAAGGGAGCATAACTTAAACTGCCCATGTTAAAAAATTGTAAATAACAATGAAGCATAGTTCTTTCTATGGCATTACCTTAACAAGATGGCGTCGATATCGTTGATATCAGTGATTCCGACGCCATCTTGTTTGGCTAGTCTTCAGCATCACTTTTCAGACTTCATACTCCCTACACTTTCTTATACATACATGATAAATGTATAACACAGTATAACACGTGATTTTTACCATTATAAATTATACTATTCAGTTACACTATTACACTGTTATACTCAATACTGTTATAGATCAATAATATACCATTTTTATAGTAAAATAGTAGGATACGATTTTTTTATTAATATTGCTATTCAGAAACGCAATTTTAAGAGCTGGACTACTAACAGCTGGCTGTTCAATATAATTTTCATAATTGATTTGTGCTAGTTTCATGAATAAGACTGATGTTGTTCACCCCACTTCAATTATTAAAAAACTAGAGACTATAGTTTCGACTCTTAAATCATTATCAATATCAAGAAACGCTTGTGTTTCTTGAGAGAGATTGATAAAGATGTAACAGTCGAAACTATAGTCCCTCATGTTTCAATTATTGAAGTGGGTTGGACAACAACAGCCTTATTCGTTATGGATAACTACCACAATATCACCATCAACACCAAAAAGATTAATTTTGCTACTTTGGTCTCTTTGGGCACAAAATTAAACAATTTTGATCACAGTACATTTCTGAGTTCTAAAGCTCAAAACGAAGATTTCACAAAGATAAAGTATAGAGATTTAATCTCACCTTCAATGAATAAGCATCCAATTCATTACCCACGCACAGGTAAGTGAGGGAAGTGGGAAGTGAAGGAAGCACTAGGGAAGTGATAGCCGCGAGCCGTAGCAGGTATCTGTTCAATCAGATAGATAAGCTGCGTTCTCGTAGGTCCTGTTTGTAACGGTGACCGATTAGATTGGCCAGCAAAAAAGACACTGTTCTCTGCTGTAAAATCACTTCCCGGTGGTTCGGAACCCACCTAAAACTGTAGGTCCAACTCATCAATCACCATCATCCAACTCATTACCCACGCACAGGTCTCAGACCTATGTGGGCTTCATCCTCCGAAATAACTGCATAAAATAGTAGAAACACATAAATTGTGTAGAGTAATCAAGAAAAATATAAATACTATAATAAATTGAAGAAATTTTATAAAGAATACAATAACAATATTATACATACAAGCAGTTGAGGTCTTCCCAGGGCTGTCATTTTTACAGCAGTAATTCCCGTTCCGTATGTTGCACCTGGAATATAGTTTAAGGTTCTAATCAACATTTATAAAGAAAGTAGCAAATAATTCATCTATTAGTTTCAAGTTCTTGATAATGGAGATACATGAAAGTTTTATCGATATGCGAAAATTTTATTGATACTTTTGCAGATTTAGTGTAGTGTATCAAAAATAAGTTTGGTTTGTGAATCTACAGCTTTGAGGACGCGTATTAAAATATTCTTTCAACTCAAGGTTTAGAGTTGAATTACAGCAAAATGCATCAAATTTTGGCCCACATAGGCTGCTATTGAACAATTAAGCTGATATAGCGCCAACGGTAAACGTTGCCTGTCTTGTTCTGCAGGACGTCCATTCTGAAAATCCAATTTCTTGCCACCATTTGTACGAAATGTATGCTGCAAATTTTTGGCGGACTTGGAATCTTCAAACGAAAACACACAGCGAGTACGCTCCGGTCGGTATGGGTAGAGTTCATGGGAGCCTTACCGTTTATCGGTAAATGAAATTTTACTTGGAACCAAGGCGTCTAATTGGTCTCTTCAAATACATATATGCTCAAAACTTTTAAAGGCCAGACAACTGATTTTCGGTCAAATTCAATTTACATGAAAACGGTAAGGCTACCATGAACTCAACCAATATATTGGTGAGGTTGTGAATTAACATCCTCAAAGTTTTCGATGATGTAGCTAAGTCAACATTTTGGAGCAATTTTGGACTATTAGTCTGTTGCATCTTTAAAATAATTGTAATTTTGTCTCAATAAATATTGTATGCAACAATATTCAATATTCGACAATACTCCTACGTGAGTCAAAATTTGATATATTCTGCAATAAATTGATATTTAAACCATGTATGAAAGTTGAAAGTTTCAAAGTTGACATGCTCTTTTTTATACACTCTATATTAGTGTCGTAGAATATTCTTAAAATAATAGTAATATTACCGGATGAACTTACTATTACCGGATAAATTATTGAGCGCATTTCATAGGTTAATAAAAATATTAAAAATTAGCGTGCAATTTATTGCATTAAAAACACAATTTCAAACAGTTTTTTTACACCACATGACAGGTTGAATAAATTTCTACATGAGTTCCTAATCTGCTAACTCTTGTAAACATGTTTTTTGCCAGCCTTGGCCTTCACTGGACTAACGTCAAAGCTTCCAGCTTTGCTCACATTGTCACTGTAATAAAGCAGGCGGTGTTGGTTGGTGGTCACCTCAAATTCTAGCACCTATACAAACTGCTGATACAAGAATAGGCGCGCTAGTACAGTTATTCTCCCATAAAGGTTACCTATAAACTGTGCTCAATACTCACTCAAAGTTGTTCATTTAGAATAAGAAAGATAGGTACTATCTAATAGAAAGATAGGTAATGCTCTTGTAGAAGTGCATTAAACTTGTCAGTTGTAGCAAATAAAACTGAAATTGTATTTTCAATGAATTAATATTCACGTTGGTACATTGACTTATTTTTTATTCACCTATGAAATGCGCTAATATTTATGCTCACTTTGTATTATTATATTACTTACTTCGTTATTACTCAATACGAAAATAGAGAACAATGAAAAGGTAGAAGATAAAAATATGGAATTGAGATCATCGCAAGTTGATCTAGTTGAAGATTTATTTGATAACTAATATCTTTTTGATACAGATATTGTTGTGGACATGGAAAGAAGGAACAGTTTTCAGCGTTATCTGCTTGTGTTAATATTGATTTCGGGAAGCGATTAATTACTCTTCTAATGTTTAATTAGAATTTCATGGAATCTTATCGAATATTATAGAATGTCTTATCTGTTAATTTTAGAATTCAACTGAGACATCTCAGTTTGTCTAGTTCTTTCTGGATTGTGAAAAATGTATAAATAGGAGAAACTCTCGTAAAAGGGAGTTCAGTTGTTGTTCTACATTTATAACAAGTGGCAGTGTACTGTGACAGTTCCCGTTTCCGTTAATACGGACAGTGCAATCCCGTTGGCGCTATCACAAACTGTGTTAATGAACTTTCGTTGTCTGTAGTGATAATCGCAGTATATTGTGACATATTATTATTCAGGCTTACTTGTCAGTTTATACAGTGACTTGTAAGTGCTTGTAGAGTTTCAACTATTATGTATTAGACGCTTCTCCTTGAATTATCGAACAGTTATTATTTAACATTAGATCGGCCTTTTGACATTTAGTGATTGATTTTTGAACAGTAGTATAGAAAAATCTTTATTAGCTGAGCATTATCGATTTATCTGCTTTTGATTACATTATTTTGTGTAAGACATTACTGAATAGTGCAAGCTGTGGATAATTTGTGTTAATAAAGTGCGAGTGTTAATTTAAAGTGTTGCCAGCGTTATTTTAGAGATAGAACCCGAAACATTAAAAAAATAATAATTCAAAACTCAAGATACTAACGAGAATTCCTGCAGTGAAATAAATTTAGTTTAGTACTTATTGTTATATGCACAATGTAATAAAAATTGTTAAAAATCTAGGCCACGCCCATCTTTCGCGTCAGACTATGGTGCACTATGAAATTAAACTGAAAATAGAACGGTATGAAGAATAATTATTGATCTTACCTGCAACTGCGTGCAAACAATCCTGGAAAACTTCGACATTTCGTTCGCAAGTAGCTTCGTTCAAGTAGAAGTAAGTTCTAGCACTTGATACTTTGTATCGACGGTCGGCGAATGTTTTGTTAACATTGTACTGCGGCATTTCACCACCAATCGAAGTCGCTGTGTGCAAGTGAAAATCCACATTAAATTGTAGCTCACGTTTACCATATAATATGATTGGGTAGGGAAATTGAACATTCAAATTTCGAAAAATTTGTACAGTATTTTTTATTATTGTCTTGGCTATCATCGACTTAATCAGAAGTTCATTTTCAACTAAGAATTAATATCTACTTTTTCATAGCAGAATAATTAGCTTATTAGCCTCCAAATAGGAGCTAACTCAAAATAAAAATAAAATAATGTGCCTCTGGTATTGATAGTTATTTTGAGAGTAATTTTCGTTTATAATAAATGTGAATAATTATGTAAATATTGGAATCGATATTATGAATATCAGATTGGAATTAAAAGTGGGCCAAGATTTATCTTTATTATGAATGAAAATAAATTAGGCGAATGAAATGAATACAAGAATATCATTTTGGAATTGTAAGTGGGCTGAAGATTTACCTTTATAAATAATCATGAATGAAAATATTACCATTATTGGCTTTTGATTGTGAGGAGATCCTTTATGGGTCATTCCATCTCGCCGACTAGTCATGTTACAGAATAAATCGATAGACTCAAAATTATACTTTGAACTTAAAATGTAATGTTTTCTCAACATCACATACATAGAAATGAAAAAAAATATTCCTAGATAATTATCAAGAAAGTGGAAAGAAAATGGAAGAATTATTGTATCAAAAATGTGAAAAGAAAATTGAAGAATTGTTTTTTTTTTTCATCTCTGAGTCGAAAGTGTACTTTTGATTAAATAGTGAAAATCAATATGATAATAAGGAATAATGAGTAAGCTTTGCTTGCTAGGTATATTTTAACAGTTTTATCAGCTGCAATTTATTAGTAGATTAGCTAGTGATTAGTAGACTTTTCTAGTGTTTTAAACAGCTGATTCCATGGACTGGCAAGTCAGCTCGTCACGTGACCTCGAATAATAATAATAATATCATCAATCATCAACACTCAGCAATTGTAATAGTATGCTTGAAAAGAGATCTATCAGAACTGGATATGAGTATTCATAATTCTAATGTATTGTAAAACAAACCACCAACTAATTCAAATAATAACGGTTGAATCAATATGCATCGACAGAAACTAAATTTCTCGTGAAATACTGATAATCTAATAGACTAAACAAACCTCTAATCAATTGAGTGCAATGTTATTGAAAATACAGGTAAAAATGTTCTACGAGGAAATGATCAAGCTGGTGATGCTAATTACTGAATTGCACTTATTACACAATACTGTACCATGATTAACGTGTGACGAAAAAATTCTAGAATGTTCTTGATATGCTTAATGAGCTAAAATGACATTTTCCTAGTATCAGATAAGCGTTCGGCATAAAGATCTATAAAATGTTAAATTATTGTGCTTGAAATTGCATAGTGTACATACACCAGTATTCCATAAATGAGTTGTTTCTGACTTGGTTATACTCTCTTGTTGGGCAACACGATAAAAAAATAATACTGTAATTCTTCATGAAAACTGAATTTTAATAAGGCCTTTAAACAACAATACCACGAGCCGTAGCAGTTATCTGTTCAGTCAGATAAGATAAGCTACAAACTTCTGGACCCTCTTTGTAAGGGTGACCGATTGGATTGGCTATCAAATACATTTTTTCTCTGCTGTAAAATCACTTCCCGGTGGTTCAGAACCCACCTAAAACTGTAGGTCCAACTCATCAGCCACCATCATCCATCTCACTACCCAAGCACAGGTCTTAGACCTATGTAGGTCTCATCCTCCGAAAAAAATACTGTAGTAAACAAATCTCCTCGATAATGAATACAGGAATTTCATCTACACGTTTTTCATTGGAATTTAAATAACTGATTTTTCCAATTAAAATCAATCTAAGAAACATTTCATTATGATATGGACGCAATAAATTGAATATAATGTCCGCACTATTGAGCCTACTACTTAAACATTTCTGCTGAAACAGACTAACATACAATTCTGACTAACAAACCTCTTTTAAATATAAAAAATATCGACTTTCAATAATTGTTTTTGTCCAACTAAAAATACTGTCTTTGAAACTAACTGCCATAAATATTGCAGCTTGAATACACATATTTTCTCAACATAATACACATTTTTATGCAAATAAATATGAGTTCAACTTCGCCAGACTTTAGTAAAATAACAGGTCAACCAATTGACTATGTACAATAAATGATCGAGAGGGATTTTCATAGAAGTTGATATTTAATCAAGTGATTTTGCAGGATTCACCTTAGATACACTAGCAAAATTTTGAGAAGCATCGAATTTAACAGAAGAATAGGCATCTGAAGTGGCAGGGACTTTTAAGGTCGTAACTGGTCTTCTTCAATGGTTGAGGGCTAGAACACAAATTATTAGACTTTGTTTCTTGAATACAGATTCACATGCTTGTCTGATCCTGTAAGTGAAGAATAATCTGAAATCTTTCACAAGAAAGACTAAACTGAACAATCTAAGACACAATCTATATTCATCTTAAAATAAACTTTTTCTTAAACAATTTCTTAATCACATTTCTCACAAATATTAAAAACATGATGCTCTTGCGACTAATCTGTAGAATAGAACAAGTTATAAAAAATATATCACTGCAACACAAAAAATAATATATAAAGGCTAATTGATTTTGATGTCAGAAATTTTAATTGATTGGAATTTCAGATGTGTACAATATTATGATAATCACTTCATCTTGAACGCAATTTATGCACAATTTCAAACACAGACTATTATGGATAATGTCAGTATTGATAAGATAAATAACTGTTAACTCATGTCTTTAAAACAACGTGAAATACTCTTCTAGAGGTGAAATTATGCAAAATTCATGCCACATGCTGTGTTTTATGTACAAAATATAATTAATAGAATGATATAATAAAGATCTGGACAGAAAATATTTGAGGATTTCGTTCAGAACGAAATGCTTTCATCAGTGGAAATATATAATTACATAGTTTGTCCAGTTCCAACAAGGTATTGGAGTCTTCGATATTATTAATCCTTTTTTGAAAATTTGCTAAGTTTTGACATTAAATCACAGTTGCCAAGACATTGTACAATAAAAGTGATTATTTTACTGACCACATTTTCAAAATTAATTAAAAATCAGTGGAAAAATTGGATGTATAAACTGGGAATTCTGCTCTAAACTCAATTTTTTTTAATACAAAATCAGCTATTTGGCATTAATAAATTTACTTTTGCAACTTAGTTACCGAAGTGAACAATATATTCGATATATAGAAACAGTGATCCTCCTATATTCTAATAGAAACAGAACCTAAAAAATCATATAAATAATTCGTACCTGGTTCAAATAAATTAGTCGAATAAACGAGCCCGATGAACATTAAGTACGAACACATACATTGAAGAACGAAGACAATGTAACAGCACGTAACATAAACAGAATGTACCAAAACATTGCGTCTTCTGCTTTAAATTATCTTATCTCATGTCGAGATAATCATTCATTGAATATCAAGTCCGATCCACTTACGGATAGTAACTCCTTTGTCAATAGAACAGAACACTTGGAAATTACTTGAAAAGTATCAATTGAAGATGTATCTAGCATTAAATAATATGTTGAATGTATTTTATTACCTTCACTACTCCGCTTTTTTTCTGCTGCGGAAGACAAAAGACAAAATGTGAATGTTAGTAAAACCATCACAAGCACATAAATAACAAACATGACATAGGAAAACTTTGAAATAATTCTTCGTGTTTAATATTATTACTATTGAAAAATTCATGTTTTAAATTTTATAAGCTGAAGAATAATTTTCAACAAATTAAGCATTATTACTGATGAATATTTATTTCTTGAATTAATGTTCAATATTCATGTATTATAACGTGATATCTATTGAATGTATGCCAGTAATTTGCTTGTTTTAATAAACACCTTTCTTCTGAAAGTACAAGTACGAAGGAAAAGAATAGTAATCAGCACAGCTGATGAGTATTTCATGATTTTTTTTAAATGTTCATACAGCACTTTTTAGTATATTCCTACAGTTTTACATGGATAGATGTAGGACGTACATAAGCTTGCTCATAGCTTGTGCGTAGGCAATGTGGTGAATTATTGGGGGTGGTACAAGACAGATCCTACTATTAACGATTTAGCCAGGTTATCATCTTAAAAAAAAAGAAAACATCAATATGTTGAAAATACTGATACAGAAAAATTGAAAATACATTCTCATACTGAACAAATTGACAGAAAGAGCTCAGAAAAGCAATGCAGTGATAAACTTAATCGTAGATGAGCGTTAGATTCCAGTTTAGCTAGTGTGGATCTAGGTCAAATGAGAAACGGTTTGTAGAAATTGGTAACATCCTTACTTGACAATGCAATTGTAATAATGCTTTCGTCACTGAATATCCAACTAATAACGATTTAGCCAGGTTATCACCTTGAAGAATAATCGGAGATTAAAGGAACATCACATTTTCCTATGTTTCACTTTGAATAGATATAGAGTATTTTAAGTGGCTGATTTTAACAAATTGCATTAATTGCCAAGCCTTGAAGAAAACTACATTTTTTATGTCGAATCTTAGCTCTTAGTGTCTAAGTTTCAGTTAAGTTCTAGCTTTGAAAGCGAGGAAATGACTGAAATGAATAGTATTTTCATATACCTGTCCACACTTAGAATCTAGTAAAACGATTTCAAAAATTTTAAATTTGTTAAAGCAGTGTTCAAGAATATTTCAAAGTTTTCCACTAACACATACACAGTATCACAAAATAATGATGCAACAAATGCTGAAATTAACGTGACTGTCATTAACATTAATAATTATTCGTGGATTAAAAATAAATCAACTATTTTCAAAAATGCATTAAACATACATGAGTTGTGACTAGCAACATTAGACATTACGATAGACAAATAGCAATATGAGCAAAACATTCATTTGTGAAAAAAATGTTAAAGCAAAATAAAATTTACTGTATTTACAAGTACTAAATTATAGCAATCGTTTTTTCATGATAAGAATATCATCCTAAGAAACGAGAAAAACAGTAAAACAAAATGCAAAAATATACTTTCAAACTTCTGGATGTACTACAAAAGAATGGAGAATCTATCTACTTTCTGGAAATCTAATTCACTTTGCAGATATCCTGGATAGATTAATCAGATTGTTCTGTTCATAGAATAGATAAAGTGTTGTTGCAAATTGATATAGAACAATTGAATTATAAGAGGACATGTATGACACTCGAAAACGATCAATTGAACACTTTTGAAGAAGAATCATGCTCGTACATAAAAATTTTCAATTATAATTTATTACTTGATAGATAAGTCGTACATATTTGTAAGTTTTTGTTAGCAATTAATGTATTTTCCAAATATAAATTAGTAGACCTTGACTACTTGTACATCACACTTCATCACTATGAGTTCAAACTTCAACCTATTCTACTTCACTGGAGTTCAAATTTCTATTATTTCAATTATTGAATTATTGAAGACTATCTATTAAACTTCAATTATTGGCCCTAAAAATATGATTGTTGTTGAACTCTCAAGGCCGACTCACTTATTGTCATAGAGCAGATAGCCAACTCACGTGAGATCTCGCAACTCGGGTAACAAGAGTCTAGTTTGAAACATCTGCTCTAAGCACGCTCTCTAAGTTCAGAACGCCGCAAATCTAGACTTCAATGACATTTCATAAAACGTTAACACTATTCTGGAGTTGTTGATAAAATTTATCCGGCATGAAAAATTGAAACAAGTCTAGCCATAACTGTAATTTGTCTTAATAGTCTTCCTAAATACTGTTATGATGAAGTATTAATTAAATGTATTGTAATTTGGCGGGCCGCTTGGCGCAGTTGGTTGGGGCGTCGCAACTTCAGCTTGCTGTCGTCCAAGTGGTCGTGGGTTCGAATCCCGCTCCACCGACAGGCATTTATATGTAATCATTCACCTCATTACCCACGCACAAGTCACGGACTCATGTGGGCATCATCAGCAATAAAAAAAAATAAAAAAATAAATATACAACCCTTATATCTGTTCAGAAAGGTATGAATTCTGAACATTTTGGCTCGTTTCACACATAACCGGCAACCGGTGTCGTTCATCCGGCATAATTACATTGTATCATACGATTTCAAAAATCGGATAAATGTAAAGTACTCCATATGATACAATGTCCCTATGGACGGGTAAACGAGATCGGTTATATGTGAAACGAGTCAAAATGTTCAGAGTTCATATCTTTCTGAACAGATGAGGTTTATAGATATTTGATTAATATTTCATCATAACAGTATTTCAAATTACAGGAAGACTCCTACTACTTTCACAATTATTTCGATAGTTCTAGCTACGCTGTACAGCATTAATAGTAACTAACAAAGAATTTGTCGGTCAATTAAAAATTCAGGTTGGCGTTCAACCCCTGTCTAGAATAAGTTATTTTTGCGATACTAGCAAACTTCCAAGACTTTGATTATCTTTCGCTTTTTCTACAAATTCGCTGTGAGGTATCAAAATAATTATTAGTATTCCGCATTACTCTAAAATTATATTTTTAAAGCGCTCAAGAGTACTCAGGCCTTTCAATTGAATACTCAGGATGAATTAAATAGTTTCGGCTGCATTAGAATACATGAAATGTGTTGCTATAAACTTGTTCTTAGTGAAGCATGAGGAGAAGTTTTAGTGTGCAAAATGTAGCTACATAAAACATGGCAGTATTAGCATTTTTGTAATATTGATAGTTTCAAATGTTTTCGATCTTGATAGCCTACTGTTTTATGTACATACTCAATTTACTGGAAAACTGCAATGCAGACTGATAATGAAATTGCGCATGCACTTTATAAAATGTTTAAATTGAATGTTGGCTCGATTGTGTTTTCAGTTTCGGGGTTTCAAAAAACTGTATTTGATTTCAACAAGTGTTATTACCTTCGCTTGTAGCACCGGGTGCTTCTTTTTGTGCCTCAGACACACTTCCCCTGGAAAACAATAACAATGTAAATATAATTTTTACACAACCGTAATCTGTAGAAGCAAAAAATCGTTCGAATTAATAAATACTTGTATGTGGAATTTTCCTCATAGCAGATTCAAAATTCAAAAAGATAAGTTCTACTATTACCCAACTATTTTTTGTTAGTCAACAATCATCATAATTTATTATAGTGGTATTGAGTTATTTCATAGATATGTTGATAGTTTGTTTTGTAGGATTTCCATGCATATAGTTCAATTTGAAAGCACAATTATTATAGTAGTACTGATTTCAGAAAGAAGTTTCTATACTTGAATTCTTTGAATATTTGTATTCTTTATACAGTTCAATTTGAAAGCACACTTAATATTATAGTATTTATTATGAGAATTATTATAGTAGTATTAAATTCAGAATGGAGTTTTTCATAGTTAACGAATCCCACACAACATTTTTCAAAGCGGGGTTTTTTTAGGTTTGCTAAATTGTATTAGAAGATTTTCTTGTCATTTATAAACTGTATTATAGTATAATTAATATGAATAAACTACTCTGTATATTAGAAAAATGTTAAGAGTAAAATTGAAAAAATCTGATGCTTATGTAGTCAATGAAATATTATTTTTAGCGAATTTATCTCGAAAATACTTCCTTTTGTTACAATTTACCTAACCTAACAATATACTATCTTATTGTGTGGGAATATATTATTATTATTATCATCATCATCATCATCATCATCATCATCAAAGGTATATTAGTTTTATTTATAATTCTGGAATTTTTCTGATAAATAAAATAGAGTATAGCATTTTCTTAAAGTTCTTTCTCATTTTTTGAGTGATATATCCTCAAATTCAGCACGAGCAACTAATTTTTACATGAGAATATTTTCATTTTCACCATGGCCTTATTCACTTTTACTTAATTTTTTTATTTGTTATCAGGAATATTCCAGTATGTATGGAAATTCTAGAACATGTCTGACAACAAATTAAATAATGTAAATGTAAATAAGGTCATGATGAAAATGAAAATATTCTTTGCAATAATTAGTGGCACGTGCTGGGGTTGAAGATAAATCGTTCAATGAATGAGAAAGAATTGTATAAAAATGCTGGTAATTTGGAAGACAAAGATAGGACTGCACTGAAAGGATAACAATAAAATAGTAAGCCGCCACATTGAGTACCAATAAGTATGAAGTTAGGCCTTTAAAAATAGATCATTAAGTGAAATTAGAAAAGGTAGACCAAGAATTCAATGGATAAATGATTACATTAGGGCTAGGGGGATGATGGTACGGAGTTAAGGAGATGGATATTAAGATTATTGAGATAAAATGATACAATATTAACAATGATTATATTATAAATAAATTGAATTGCGAATAAGTGAAACCATTGATCAGGGATAGTAAGTTGATGGTTCGTCTATGGTAAAACATAATTGCAATAATTTTTTACAAAAATTTCTTATTTTTAAAATTGAAGTACATACAGTACATTGATCCTAACTCAACGAAGAAAACTAAAACTAAATTGTCAAGCATGAAATTTTCATAATTTTTACAGATTATGCGTTCAAATAGACAGATTATTATTATTATTAATTTGAAGATCACTGGCAACTTACTCATATTCACGTTTTTCAGCTTCTTCTTGGCTAAGATCTTCCTCAACAGAGTAATCAAGGATGGGTTTCACACCGTAAGAGCGAAGCCTTTTAAGAGTTGGAACAATTTTATACTGATCTTCTCCAGCAACGAAATGGCCGTAAAATGTTCCCTTCATCAGCAGGGTGAACATTTTTTCACCAAGTACAGCCTTCATCAGCTTCATTATCTAGAAATAAAAAAAAAATAATTGTTAGTAGAACATTTAAAAAACGGTTCGGAAAATAATATTATAGGGAATAATTTCTCAAAAGAAATAAACCAATGTGCTGCCACGTTCAGCGTTCCAATGAGATGACGCATTAAATTATGACATTACATTATTTCAAGTTACATTGCTTGAAAATGTGGAGCTACAAACGTGTCTGAGGAAGCATTACATCAATACGAAATAGATATCACATGAATAGTAGCGTTAGGTTTCACCTGTAAAGTATCTATTATCAACAATTATTTATGTTTAAAAGAAGCTTCAAAAGTTGCATGCAAAAAACGCAATAGATTAGTTTATTAACAGTATAAGTTACATAGGCAATGCAAAGAGCGGAAAATGAAAAACAAATATAAAACCGATAAAAACAGTTGGCGACAAAAATAGTTTTTTTTGTTTTGACCGATTCCCTAGATTACACCTACTAACACTTCAAAGATGCACACTGTAACCCACGTTTTATAAACAATTCAGACACATTACATTGTAAGCCATCTATTAGTCCCAAATTTTTCGGGACTTTTGAATTCCTTTAGAATATCCGGGACGGTTACTTGCCCTGGACTATTGTAATGATTAACGTGTTTTCAAAGTAGAAAGTTGTAAACTGAGAATGAGTCAGTACATGCAGGTCATATTCATACAGTCAAATCACAAGAAAAAAATAAAAAACAAAAATCATAACAACAACAAAATGTTATAATATTATTATTTTAAATTATTCAAAAATCATACAAAAATGTCCATTGACATTATTCAATGTCTTTCATTACTATTTCTGTTTCACAGCATAACGTGGAACTATACGAATAAATATTACTATAAAGATTCAAACTGAACAGCGCTGAGTTTATGGGCGTTGTACTTTGATGAAAAGGATAGACGACAGAATAGGGAAAAATACGAGTTTGCAAATCAGACATGTATACAATAAAGTAACCGTACATAAATAACGAATAGCAACTTTAAATGAAGGAAGTTGTAATCATGTAAAAATTATAGAAAACTATTCTTTAAAAAAAGTTAATTTATTTATTCAATCTCCTTTATTGTTAAGGAATTAAGTAGCGTCTCGGATTCATTTAAAAAGAAAAATGGCTACATCAAATTGTAAGCTTGCTCAGGAGGCCGGCTACACTAACTTATATACGTTGCGTGTTTAGTATTATTCAACAGATAATAGGTGTCTACACCCATACAAAATTACAACCTATAAAACAACTGGTTAGAATATACATCATACGTACATTTCATGGACAATAAACCTTTTCCTTACAGCTCTTATGTACGTATTAACATATTCAGTTCACATAAAATTTAGGTCAATATGACGTGAAATATACGTTCTTCATAAGTCCACAAGTCTATGAACTTTCCCTATATTGTACTGTCATTCCCTATGCTGTAGTATAAATATTATATACATCTTATGGATATTGGCTTTAGAATGATGTAGACGATCATTTATAAAAATCAATAGCATGTGAGAAAACTGGTCTATAGACACATTAAATAAATTATATATCTCTGAAAAAAGTTGACAATGCAATACAAATACTGGAATTACGCTTATACTGCTTTACATTGGATATGTACATGATATTAGATATTAGTGAATTCAAAAATGGTAGAAATCAAGTCTCAAATTTATGGTTCCTACTATTATAAAATGTGTACGCATCCAATCAAATAGATACACTAGTAAAAGGTAACAGAGTAGGAGAACATAAGGGACTTGGGACTATATATTTTAAATATAATATACTGTCCAGTTGTGGGAAATATCCCTTTGCTTGTCTTTCTGGAGTGGATAAATAACATTTTATGATATACATAACATATTTATTCATTTAATTCGAATATGGTAATTCACACAAATTAAATAAACCGATTCAATGTGTCAGGAAAATCGAAGGACCGGACATACTTTTCATTCTGAGGTGAATAATACCAACATTTAGATTTTGGATGAATATAGTGATAAATGATAAAGTAGATTTCTGTAAATCTACTGAACTATAATTTGGAACAGAATATAGACTTATGAACTTTTCCAACAGCAAAAAAATGGATCTAGGAACAGAACCCCCGCAATATTATTTGGAGACCGTACAAAATAAATAAATATATTTATTCGCATATAACATAGTAAATCACAGTAAAGCTGTTAAGACAGATGAACTTTAATAATTGAAATGATCTTAAACTAGCCCAGATGCTATCGTGTCGACCTATTTTTATCATAATGATTTTTATATTTGATCTCCGAAGTCCAAAATCAATAGGGTTCTTACTTGGACTTGGACGAAGTTGTTTACAAAGTTTCAAGAGTAGAATTTTCCACTCAAAAGATATAGGACAGACGGAAGAACAATTTTAATAAGGCCTTGACAGGTCCTTTATAATCAGGATGTTGAGAGATTATTTCTGCAAATAAATGCAAATAGATATAAACCAGAGGGAAGGTGGCACGTAATCAATAAAAAGGTAGCCAATCAACAGTTACCAAGGAAAGGGAAAACACAATAATTGAAAATGTCTAATTATTTATCGACTTGCCATTGTAGATATTGATTTCCTAGAACCTAGATCATTGAATAAAATTTTGAATTGAATAATTTAAAAAAATGATTAATTATTAAAAAAATAATTATTAAATTTCAAGATTTTTCATTACTTTTGATTCATTTGATTGACCATTTAACAAATAATAAAAATGCTGGCTCATGCATGTCCCTATTATGATCAAAACTTGTTCGATATCGACTCACTATAAAATGAAAATGCCTTGATATACGAGGGCGCTCCCTAAAAATGTGTCTGTTTATCACAAACATATTATTAAACCGATAAATAGTGAGTGACCTCTGAGCCTTTATCATGGTGAAACTTCGATTCAGTCTCAGAAATTGAGTGAAGTATTAACAGCACAGTACAGTGGTTAGGAGATATTATACAAGTGAGTGGTGTGATTTCAATAGGTAAATGAATTTTGCTCTTGTAATTCTTGTATTTATCTAATAATCATTATTAATACTTGAGTATATATTCAAAAGAAATGTATTTTAATATAAGTTTATTTACCGATAATTAGCATTGATACAACTAAAAATATTCTGACTTGATTTGGAAACATAAAGTCGAAACTCAAATTTGGCATAGGAACTTGTTATGATGTTTGTTAGATACAAACGCTTTTAGAAAAATTATCATTTCACAGTAATAAAATTATTATCATTATAAGATTTTTCAATTCTTGTATGACAAATTTGTCAAACATGTAGTATTTATTCATTTATTTAATCATTACGAAAAACAATCAAGCAAAGATGCAACAGGCTATCGGCCACAGCTACTTCCTTCGCAAATTTGCAACACCAAAGAATCCAAATATTAGGTTATGTCAGTTTTTTCAAGGAATTTCACTTTGTAGTACAATGACCAACTCTTTCCCAGTCAATAATACCAATTTAGAAGTATACTTTTAAAAAGAAGCACTAACAGCCCAGTAGTCCAAAAAAGTAGAATGACTTAGGATTTTGTTTAGATCTTAGTCACTTAGTAGTACAACGACCAATTACTTTCCAATTCCAGAATATTAATTTCCCTTTAAGTACACTTTTCAAATACATTTTTAAAAAGAAACACTAACACAGTCCAATAGTCCAACGAAAGTAGACATAATTTTGAATTTTGTTTAGTATTCACACATTCTAAGAAGAGTAAATTTTAAAATTTATTTGAACAAAGGAACTTAGCTGAAACTTCGTGGTGCACGTAAATTAGTTCAGTAATTTTACAGATTAGACTATACGTACAAATACATTTCCATTATTTACCTGTAAAGTTTAAAAAAACCGCTCAATTCCAAGGTCAGAAAAATTAAGTATATAATTCGTACTTGGTGTAATTGACTTGAAAACTAGATTGCATTGCCATTGAGAGCACTTGAAACAGGACTTCATATTGTTGGTATTCTCAAGAGTCGACTCATAGAAATTCGAGAGTCGATACTTGAGATAGAGATTAAAGGCCTCTCAATAGCCGGTTTTTGATTTGCTGAGGAACTGATTTAAATTGAAAAGTACTATGTTGTTATTAAGGGTAGGCTTATAACCCATTCGCAACTATTGATGATCACCGCGTGGATCCAATTTTCTTGATAATTTGCAGAATTTACAGATAAATTGTGAATAAAATTGAGTAGAAGCTGCTCATCATCAATGAATGACATTTCAACGGAATATTGACTTGAAAATCGTGAAAAATCTTACCAGAAATCTAATACAATTACTCTGAAGTCTATAATAAAATTTTACTAAGAGAGATTAGAATAGCGCAAAATATTCAACAAAAATCTAATACGATTACTCTTAAATCTATATTAAACTTTTATCAGAAGAGGTTAGTATAGCGTGATAATAATTATTGGACAATTAAATTACAGTATCATATTCAAATTTTTAGCCGGGTTTAAACCACGTGTTCAGGTGGTTATTTTGGAAAGAATAACTGAAGAAGTTGACCGTTTGTAGCGCCCTATACGGAAAACTAATAAACAATAAACTAAAACTGTAGGTCCAACTCATCAATCACAATCATCCAAGTCATTACCTACGCACAGGTCTCAGACCTATGTGGGCTTCATCCTCAGAAAAAAATGTCTGAGGAAGCCTAACACGAATGCGAAATAGCTGTCACACGAATAAGTAAATGTCAAATTCACCATTAAAGTATTATCAACAGTTATTTATGTTTAAATATAAAATGAATAAGTAATATGAAACTACAACATCGAATAAACAATTATTATATTCTACAAATAAAATGTTCAAGCCGATTCTGTATTTGAGGAGAGTTTACTCTCATGCACAATATAGGCCTACTCGTACATAGCTAGAATTTATAGAACTAAATTAAACATGTGCAAGTTGTTAATCTTGGCTCGAGTTTTCCGTTATATAAGTCTAGTACTGAGCCAAGTACAGATTAGATTTAGCAATATTGCTTTCACATCAAAGAGAGTAATATACATATATAAAATCTACTCTGCCTATTTTTAAACAATATTAAGCTCTTTTCAACCTTTACAAATCTCTGAGAAGAGATTGAAGCATTCAAGTACGTTTTGTACTATGATTTTTACAACATCTTCAAGTGGAATCGAAATTGAGAAAACTGCTAACGGCGAAAGAATATTTATTGATTTTGAAATTTCGGCAAAGAATTTACACTAAATAATGTAATATCACTAGAAGTAGAGGTCAAGTGTTGAACATAACTAACCACTAACGTTGGCGACTGGTCAGATTCCTGACTAGGTCTGGCATCTTGATTCAACTTCTAGTCATCCCCTAACCACTAACTCAAAAATATAAATTAGGGGGGGGGGGGGGGAATTGTGAAAATCTACGCTTGACTACGATAATCAGTTTCAAGCCACTACACTTGTACACTTAAAGGCAAGAGTGTATTATAAAGAGGTTAGAATGATTAAATTCTTAACAAATTCAGAGGGATATGTAATACAGTATATAAAGGTTTAGTTGAGAAATAATGCAGTCAATTCACTAAATCAGGGCTTCTCAAGCTTGCATCTGTCAAGGACCCCCTGAATTACTAATGTTGTAATTGCGAATCCCTAAAAAATTACCCTTAACAATTTTTAATGTTGTCGTAATAACCACTTGATAGAAATTTATTTAAGCAAGCAATTAGTATCACATGGCTAGAAGCATTACCAAACTTATTCGCCACCTCCACATTGTAATTTAATGTTTGTTCGAAAAACAGCGGGCGTTCTTGTTATAAGCTTTTTAAAATAAAGATTCAAATATCTTCCTGGGACCACACTTTGAGAAACCCTACCCTAAATCAATGAATATCACTAAATAAATGAAATATTAAAAAATAACTATGAAAGTTATATATCTGAGCAACATCTTTGGAAGTTGCTTCTCTTTGTAATATATTTGGCGGATGCAAAATATATTTATATAGGAACCTGACCTACATGCATTGGGTGGCTTTGTGGTGTATTTAATTCAATTATGATTGATAATATATGAATATTTACTCATGTATTTTATATTATAGCCGACCAGCTTTTTTAATAAGGCAAAAAGAATGACTTAATAGCTGATACATGTCAAAACATAATCCATTTCGCTTAAATATGGGAAGCAGAGCGGCCATGTTTGTTTTTTGTAGCGGAACAAGTGTGACTGAAATGATTATCGTATTTATTATCGTAAATTTGCACAACCTCTCTATTAAAATACAGTAACATATGAGGTATATATTATTATTGTGGAATACTGATTGATTGTTTGATCCATTGAGTTAAATGACCTCAGTTAGATAATATGTATATGATAATATTTCTACATAAAGGTGCGTATCCACTCGTAGCTTTTCCCACATAAAACGTCATCCTTCCGATTACAATATAACACTTTATTGATTAGAAAATAAGTCGTTCAATATCAAGTTATACAGAACATGCTTGTCATATAGATTCAAAATCTTGTTTTCTAGAGTAGTTGCCATTGCATCAACTGAAGACAAATTATATTTCAAGAGAAAAGTGAATAATTCAGTCTACAAATCCCCAAGTGAAATGGGAAGATTAAATTTTTTTTACAATCACTAAATCGGTAATAAGTTATGGTGGTGGTATCATATTTTTCCAACAGATTTCGCGTCATGGTTGTCGAAAGTGCAGCAGAATGTTTCTGTGTATGGAGTATGTAATTTCAGAGACGACGATAAACAGTTTAGCATTTTAGCATCCAACTTAACTAGTTGAAACATAAGCAGTTGGTTAGTAATTTCAACAAACTGGAGGTCGCTGAGGAAAATGCAGTTGCCAACCATGTCACATCTCTCCATAAGTGTGTCAGAGATCAGATGATGTCCTTAAGACCAATAAAACCAACTTATCTACCTTTTTTTTTCTTTTTCTTTAACAATACGATATTTTGCAACTTCTATTCCTTTTGTTTCAATAGGCTTGAAAATATTGCCAATGTCAAATAAATAAATAAATAGTACAAATAGTCCAATGATAAATTTTCTCTGGTATGAAATGCATGCTGCACTGTGATGGAAACCCCCCATTTTCCTTCTTAAAAACGCTTATGCATTGAAATCATTTTACTCACAACTGACAGTGATGCAAAAAAATGCATTGCCGTTCCCTAACTAACGGGCACTATCACTTAAATATTTTAATATTTATTAAATAGGATTATAATATTAATATTACAATTATTCATAATTGCTAAATCAATAAAAATGATTCTAAAAGCAATACTCATTTTGTACTAGGTTATTTAGCTGAGGAAGTACTTGAATTGTTTCCACCTGACCATAGTTGCGTAGCTAGACGAGAATCCCTGATATAATTCATTGACTCACCACGTGAGAATGATAGTTTCACATCGCTAAATGGCCTTGACAATGTCAACAATTTTTAAGCAGCTAACCAGCCCAGTTCGAGTATCATTTAAATATTAGTAACATGAGTTACGTATTTTTCCGCGTACAAATAAGCATGTGTGAATGTGTGTGTGTGTGTGTGTGTGTTCTCGCATAACTAGCCTGAAAAGCACGTGCTTAGATAACCTGTTTCATTTTGTACTCAACACAAAAATTTAAGGAAAATTTGCAACAGTATGAAAAATAGAGATGGTAAATTTTTAGGCATAGCCCAAAAAAATGTAAGAAACAAATTTTCATTCTGTGCATTTAAATAATCAGAATAACGTTGATAACCATTACGCTTGAGTAGCCTGTAACCTAGATGTATCTTCATGCAATCTCGTAAATCGTTAGTTTTAATAATAATAATCAATACTTGCAGTTGACTACACATAAGCCTACAAGCAAATAATATTTAAGGTAGACCTATTAGAAATCCTATGTTATTCACAACTATTTTACAGGTATCAGGTATTGTTTAATTCACTCTATCGTGCTAATATGAAATATTTTTCAAACGTGACGCTTTTATTAGCTTTCTTTGGTCGATTCTTGGAATAATTTATAGATACCAAATTTTCAATCATGCATCGAAGAAAGAATAAAAATGAAATGTACATATTACTGATTCCAAAAACAACCACCGGGAAGTGATTTTACACCAGAGAACAGACTTTTTTGCGGGCCAATCCAATCGGTCACCCTTACAAAGAAGGCCCAGGAGTTTGTAGCTTATCTCTGATTGAATAGATACCTTCTACGGCTAAAGGATTTTTAGAGCAATGAAATTGTAAAATAAGTTTGTAAACAATCATCTACTGTGATGTGCTGAAGAAAACATAAATTAAACGCAAAACTAATAAAGATGTACTACTCCAATATAATCGATTATTAACATCAAATCAATAAAATATTCCATTCTTTTCCACCTACTAATCTATAGGCTAGATTCACCCATACAACTGTTCAAACACTTTGTTCTTTCAACAATTCTTTTGATAGGTGCACAGTATCAACTTCCGCTAATATTATTTGTCTCCAAATTGCCTTCATTGTATTTGGTTCTCTTTCATCTTCTTCATGAATTCATTTTCTAGAACACTTCAGTGTTTTTGTCCTGAAAATCTGCATTTAGTGTTTTAATGAATCGAAATTAAAGCGAAATTGATAAAAAGTTACAACAGCTGCAGAGAGATTGAGAGAGAGAGAGAGAGAGAGAGAGATAAGATAAGATAAAATTACTTTATTTACGTAAATTTACAAAATATAATTGTGAATTATTGAAAAGCATATTATTAACAACACAAAGTATTATATATGAGAAAAAGTTTTGATATTAACAATATGATTTTATGTGAAGTATTTACGTAATAAGGGCGAAGTCTGGACAAAAGAGAGAGAGAGAGAGCGAGGGGAGAGAGAAATGATGGGCATAGTGGATGAATAAGCTGACCGAATTTAAATATAAATAAAAAAAATTAAACGTTAAAGAAAATTAGAATAGGAAAAGATGCAAGATCGAAACACAATAATTTGAGTTTGAAACGAATTTTGCTATATTTCTTATACACTATTAACTATAGTTTATTATAGATTAACTATTAATTCAGTTTATTGTTCAACCAGATTTTAAAACAATTCTTATAGAGAAGCTATCTAGACTTTCTAGAGTCTAGACCTAGACCATAGACGACCAATTTTGCTTCGTTGACTGTTTTATGATGTTTCGGTTGCATAAAACTGTAGTTAAAAAATGAACTGCAACCTATAATCTGTCACGAGTAATATGCTGAAGTATGGACTTTCATCATGAGGGTAAGAAAGTATAAGTATATAAACTTTCATTATATACTATTGGTATAATTTAGAGCCAATTCATAGTTCGATGAAGATGGAATACTTCCAACTCCCTAAATAAAATTACATCACCACTTTTAAGTTGGGACAGAACTGTTCGACAGAAAGCAATTTATTAAAAAACATCGAAATTTCGTCAAAGATCATTCGATATGACGAGACAGCAGCATAGACTTTGCCAAAGCTAGAGCCGATTATTTCGGGGGCGAAGGACTTTAAAAATAGAGCTAAACGAAACGGTCACGCCAAGCAAGGCTGGCACAAACACACACATACGACTCAATGTAATGATTCCACTTTTATAATGACAAAAGCCTGTGAAATTATAGGCTAAGTGCATTGAAAAAATGTAGATATGACATAGCTGATTTTACGCACGAACATATTTGAGAGAGCAGATTGGAGATTCATGCGAACTTGCTAGTCATAATTTTTATTTTGAAGTTTCTTGTATTGGATGTTTTTGGGATTTGAAATTTTATATACTGCCATGAGAATTTTTTTCATAAATTATTTTGTCAAAAATGGGGCTTCAAAGTTGAAATTTTCCGGTTCAATTTTTTTCATAAATTATTTTGTGAAATATGGGGGTTTAAAGTTTCTTGGCAATCGATCTACCGAGTTATTTTGATCAAACGAGTTATTTTGAACTTTTGATAATATTTTATAACTAAGACACCTTGAGGATTAAAATTATATATTTTTCTTATTTCAATCAATTAGTTTTTTTCAAAAAAGGTTTAAAAAACTGTTTTTTAAAGATTTTTACAAATTTATTTTGAAAAAAAAAAACGTAACTGATCAGAATAAAAAATATGTCATTCTATTCCCCAAGGTGTCTTTTAGGGATAAAAAATTGCCAAATGTTAAAAATAACTTGTAGGGGGTATCAATACTGTCCCCAAAAACCGAAAATTTCTGCTTTGAATCCCATATTCAACAAAAATTATTGATGAAACATTTTTTTTCCATGGAAATAGATAACATTTCAACACCTTAATAACATCCAATACACGAAACTTCGAAAAACAATTATGACCCAACCCCCTGCACAGCCTTAAACGTTCATCTCCCTTGGGGAATTGGTGCACCTGCAATTTTGTAAGTTGAAGAGAGGCTTGGTTCGTCCCAACGTCGTCATCATAATACCGGCTGACGTTTACACGAGCAGCATTGTCGAGCTCGAATAGTATAACCACGTGACCGAACAGAGCCAAGATATTCTCGGTGCAAGTTATTTATAAATGTCTTGACTTTTGACTTTAAACACAGCGCGCTTAGCCTATCATCTAGAGGTCTTCCAAGTTACGGGTTATAATAGGCCACAAAAACTAGTTCATCATTACAATGAATATGGCTGACGGCTGAAACCTGTAACTCCAAAAAGTATTGAAACACAAGAGCTGAAAATATCGAATATTTTCAATTCTGTGGAGAAAATGCTACAAAGTATTACAATGAATTGTTGAGGACTAAAAAAACCTGTACGTCCAAAAAAATATTGAAACACCCCTATAAGAGCTGAATATAACCAATAATATTTTGAATTGTGTGGGGAAAATGCTCCGAAGTATGAGCAATAGGTGTTTAGTCAATTACACTAACATTTGGACAACCAATTGAAAAATATGAAGTACGCTAATCTAACAATTTAATATTAAGACGTAAATCAATTTCGAAATCTGAATTTAATACTATTTTAATTTTTATTGCGATATCCTTGGATAATTTCCAAAATTAAAATTTAATATTATATAACAATTTCATTCGTATAATTTCGTATACAAAATTTTAAGTTTTATACTTTAATAAATTTAATTTTCTATCTAAAGATTACCACCATAAAACTTCTACGAGTTTTATAAGTTATAACTTGCATTGCCTAACTGTTTATTTTAAATATCATATCTATTGTGGCACCTATTTCTAGGCTTATTGACCAGCAAAAAGAATGATCGCTGCTGTAAAATCACTTCCTGGTGGTTTGGAACCCTCCTGAAACTGCAGAACCAACTCATCAATAACCATTACACACGCAAAGGCTTAGACCTATGAAGGTTTCATTCTTCGAAAAAAAAATTTAGTAATAAGTATGTTATGCGTGTAAACTTCTTTACACTGAATTACTGAACCTGCTAGAATCTGTTTTCCAAAAATACTGAGAAACCCCTACGACTTTCAATGAATGTATATACAGTATTATAAGTTTAATAAGGGTAGTTGGGGTTGTTTTCCAGCAATTGTGCAAAAAGTAATGTTGAAAACAGTGGGATACAGTCACGTTGTCTTATACTATCAAAATATTCTCAAGAATAACCAATTCTTTGGAATCAAATTAAATACAACACTTGAATGTGAATGAGCTTGAAACAGTTCTGCCCTAAACTCATTTTATGGCCTCAGGAACCTTCAAATATGCTCTCAGAAAATGTCAAATGAATTGGTAGAACGTCTTAAATAAAAAACATCCCTTTCTACTGTACGACATTAAGGGAAATGGGCCCATATTGAAATAAAATAATAAAAATAATAATAATATACAAAATGAAAAATTCTTTATTAGGCAGAGTTAAGACTATATTATAGTCTTAACTACCACGCAACCTTAGTCAATTCATTAAAAACCTTATCCATATTCATCTCTAGAAATCTCTAGAAATACGCTCATTCAGAGTTAATAACACAAATAACTCAAGCTACAAGCTTTAGAGAGTAAAATTGTTTTACTACACATTCACACACATTTTCAGCTTCACTGTAGTGGTTACAGCAGCTAATAGTAGCAATTTATAAATTCGTGAGCTGAAATGTAGAAAGGATCCAAGCGAACGAAATCTTTTGCTTTTTGTATGTTTTCGAAGCACCATTCAAATGAGTGAAGCTTATTTGAAAATTTACGAAGATATAAGAGAAGTTTAGATCATCGACAGTGTGAGTTAATGGCTTAATTTGCAAACAGTGCCAAAAATCTAAAACTCACAAATACATTTTTTATAAAACAAGTGACGTAGCAGGAGCAAGTGAAAAAGTTATCAAGTGATTGGAAGAAATAATAAAAAATTGATCACTTGGGACAAGACCGAGCGGAGCAATCCCCTCCAGGAATCAATAATTGGAATTTGACATACATTTATTCAATGAGACAAAATTACAATGAATGCAAATATAACAAACTATCTAATTAACAGAGTATACCTATTGAAAAAACTACATACTTGACATACAATAGAAATAAGAGTAGAATAGCAGAAGAAAAAAGGAATGATAAGAAGAAGGAAAGGGAAGAATAAAAGAGAAACGCGTTGTCACCTGACTAGCATGGATCGAAGAAGGACAAGCACAGAGAACGACCGCCAAAACAAAAAGAGGAATAACCAACTCTCGACACATTAGCACCAGCTATAACAAACCTAATAACTAGCAATATTAGTATATTACCATTCGTCAAAATATTTTCTATTGATCTGTACAATATGCACTATGGATATGAACATAATAATAGTACTGGAACAGTTTAATGGTGTAAATGGAGCAATATTAATGCAAGTAAAAAGTAATAAAATTCCATTGGAAAAAAGCAATATTAAAAGATTGATTAGAAAAATACAACTAATAATTTTGGGAAGTGATAGCTGTGAGCCGAAGCAGGTATATGTTCAGTCAGGTGAAGTTAAGCTACGAACTCCTGGGCCCTCTATGTAAGGGTGGCCGATTGGATTGGCCAGCGAAAAAGACTCTGTTCTCTGCTGTAAAATCACTTCCCGGTGGTTTGGTACTCACCTAAAATTGTAAGTCCACCATGTTTCCAATAAAGTGGCTCACGTGACAAGGCCTCACCAATAAAAGCCATACGCATTTTTTTTTGTTTGTTAAATTGGTAGATAACACTACTCAGAACGAGTGGAGAAAATCAAGTAATAGTGGAAATCATAGATTCCAATTATTGGACAGAGTTAGCTTCTCAGACCTATTTGAGCTTCATCCTCAAAAAAAATAAAATAAAAATAGACTACTATGTATCGCGGCTCTGGTAGCACAGTTGGTTGGAGCGCTTGTCTGAGATAAGATAAGGCTCTAGCTGGTTTCGTTTCCAGCAGCCTAGGGTTCGAATTTCATTCAGCCATGGGTGTTTCTCATCATTCACCTCATTACCCACGCACAAGTCTTCAGACTTATATGGGCATCATCAGCAATAAAAAATAAAATTAAAAAAAGATGCAATCAAGTCCTCCGAATTGGCTCTACCAATTTCGTGAAGCCATTTCACAATTCTGAATTCCACAAATTATAAGTCTCAGACTAATGTAGGCGTCATCAGCAATTTAAAAATAGAAGATAATCTCCATTTTCGCAGCACTTTTCAAACTAATCCTGCCAGTTTCCTATATTTTACAACAGGAAATGTCGCTGCCAATTGAAAAAAGATAATTGTTTTGTCCCGCAAGGAAGGTTTAGTGAGCTAACTAGACAATATCGATTTCCGTAGATCGAATTTCCACATGGCGATTTTTACGCGAGCTGTGTGACACGTCATACCACGAGACACATTTTGACCTGAATTTATGCAAGGACTTTTGCCGATTGCTGCAACTACACCGTGTAGTGGTGGCAATGGCATCATACGTCTCCGTCTCCGTCACCACTACTCCGCTACCAACCTCAAAACTCGCCTCGCGCGGCCGCCAAATCGACTCAACTCATCGTTTACTATTTTCTGCGGTCAATGCCCACTCAATGAAATTCACCGCATTTTGAAAACATTCGCTCAATTTCAAGACCAATGTTTTGGAACTAAAACATTTGAATGAGAAATTCGAGGTTTCCAACATAATTAGAATTTTTTGGGAGATTGAAGCCCACATAGGTCTGAGACCTGTGCGTGGGCAATGAGTTGGATGATTGTGATTGATGAGTTGGATAGTTTTAGGTGGGTTCCGAACCATCGGGAAGTGATTTTACAGCAGAGAACAGAGTATTTTATGCTGGCCAATCCAATCGGTCACCCTTATAGATAGGGCTGAGGAGAGTTTTGCTTATCTAATCTGATAAATATGATCTAATCTGACAAATATTTTTTTAAACCCTCCATTTAGTTATTACATTAGACCAAATAAGAGCCTACGGTTTGCATTCCTCAGTCATCCTCAGTCTAACACTTAGCGATATATTCCTAAATACCTCTAAGGAGTAGGTGACGGGTGAAAAAATATAACGGGCATTAAAATATTGAAATGTATTTTAGGGTAGTTTCAAGTTTGATGCTATGTTTCTCAGTCGTTTAGTAAATCATTTAGTAAGTATTGATTCAATAGCAGCCCTTAGGCGTGTTTCATACATACCTGGCAGTCGGTCAGAGACCAGAGATTCTTCGAGTATGAGTGGCCTTAGGGCCTTATTGAACCAATAGCTACTAAATGATTTACTAAACGACTGAGAAACATGGCATCAAACTTGAAACTAACCTAAAATACATTTCAATATTTTAATGCCCGCCACCTACTCCTTAGAGGTGTTTAGGAATATATCGCTAAGGGTTAGAAGTGTCGAATAAGATAAGAAATATACGCTTTTCACAAATTGAAAGGTTGGCACATTTTTCGACTGTCCCCAGAAATGGAGTTAAAATGTATTTATTACAAATTAATTGGAAGCAACAGATACCTTGCTTCCATAACACAATGAGTGCATACAATTTTGTAAAATGTCGATTATCTACAAACAAAATAATGTTGAAACTTAAAGAGATGTTTCATGACTAATTAAAGGAAAAAAGCATAATAATGATAATAATATTCGAACATTGAAGCTGGCCTCATGAGAAGACGTATAAAATTCTTCGAAGCGACTACCGGGAAATAGACTGACAAGGAGAATACTTGACTACCTACAATGCTTCACCTATTACACCTATTATGCTTCACCTATGCTATCCTATGCTTCACCTATTAGACAACCGAAGCCGTGATTATGTGGAATCGAAGAAGATCTCAAGAAAGCAGGTATCAAAGAAGCCGACAATCACTTTTAGGAAGAAGGTGCACAAGTGGGAGACAACGCCAGAGCCAAACAAACCAAAGCAGTACAGACCAAAATGGAAATAAAGAAGAAATAAAGCGAAAATTCTCAGAAGGAATGCGAAGTCAGGGGGGGAAATGATTCGATTCATCCTGCTTATTATCTTCCATAACGGAGAATTCGCTAATAATAATAAAATGTTAAAATCATATACAAATATAAAATGATCGGTCAGGTCCATTTGGAGGGACACGAAGCCTTATTGTTTTTACTAGAAAAAATTCTAGATGACGAAATACATCAGATCAAATACAGATAAAAACTAATTCATTCTTGGAAGGAATTCGTTACAAGTTACTGATAACTCTCAATTTGTGAGTAAACATTACAAAAAATTATTGCATTATTTTGAATTAGTTTGCTATAGTACTATAACTTTTAAGAAAGCAAGAGAACGTTTCGAAGTATGTATTTAATAAACAGTCAATAAGAAAGTAAAACAATAACATTTATCATTCATTACCGCTGGACAGTTTCAGATAGAAAATAAATGTACTGTTTCAACCCAAAACAATTATTAGAATATAAATATATCGCTTTGATTATAATGAGGTCGAACATTAGTCTTATAGCAGTTTCCAACAAAGCGTATAATTGTTGACTAGTTTAGCTTCTAAACGTTTCAATTTTTAAACTAGCCGGCAGGCTCACTTCACTCGCTTTAACCATCCAGCACAGCGGCACAGCGTGGGTTGTTTCACAAACACAAAACTTAAAAAATGTTTGAGATAATTTTTTAATCTTGACAAAAATATATATTTTTTAGAAGCGCGTTTAGAACCTTTTTTTTGAAGGATGAAGACCTAGGTCTGAGACCTGTGCGTGGGTAATGAGTTGGATGTTGGTGATTGATGAGTTGGACCTACAGTTTTAGATGGGTTCCGAACCACCGGGAAGTGATTTTACAGCAGAGAACAGTGTCTTTTTTGCTGGCCAATCTAATCGGTCACCGTTACAATCGTTTTGATCGCGAGGTTTTCGAGAAACGTTGATGAATAAGTGAATCTATAATACTGGATATTTATAAATGGAATTTATAAATAACTAGCAGGCAGACTCGCCTTAAAACCGTCTAACGAGAAGGCTTCACCCCTTGGACCCTGGAGAAAAATTTATACAAATAAGAGCCGGAAGGCTCGCTTCTAGGCCGGACTAAACGCAGTGATGGGAGGGGGAAGTTTATACAAAAATTGAAAATTTTGAAAACTTGAAACTTATCTAGTCTTAAAAATGAATCTGATACCCAACTTTAAAGGCCACGTTGCTCTTGAAAAGAGTGATTAACTAAACTTTCAAAATCGTTGAATTTGGGCCCAAACAAAATATTTTGTTGATATGGTACTTAAAAAAAGCTGAAAAATAATTTTGTTTAGTTTTCAAATAACCCCAATTTTCGGCGTATTTTTGGAAAAGTTTCAAACTCCTCTCATAACACGCATCTAGATATATTATAAACATGTGTACCACGTTTCACCTTATTTGGTTGAGGTTTTTGAGAAACTGTGATGAATGAAAAAGTGAGTAATAATTGGTTTTTATAAATTAGGTCTAGGGCCTCATTTGAACATGTGTACCAATTTCAACTTTTTGGTGATTCTTGAGAATGATGAATGAGTCACATAGTCAGTGTTATTAGGCTTTTATATGTAAATAGATATAGATTTTAAACCGTTTCCATGCTAATTTTAAACCTATCAATTTACAGTCGTCTGCATTTTCGTAATTTGCAACTACAAATCGAATCATGAAGGTTAAATTCTATTAGCTCCTCTAACATTGGTCTAGTCAATGTTACTAGCATTTCTCAAATTTTAAAAATTGTTACAACCAATTGAAAATAATACAAGACGTCTTCGAATTTTAGACAAATCAATACTCACAGAAACACGGCTTCGTGATAAACACTCATCATAACTTTGTGACGAGAGTACATATCACGAAACCATGGTACTGCACTGGAACTATCGATTTATCAAACTCAATCCTCAATTCAATTCCAGTTTACTTTAAGTTATCGTGGTCTATTTTCAATTAAATGAAGTACCACATTAATTTCATTTTTAAGGTTATTATCAATTAATTGCCATAAGGTCATGAAAACGCGAACATTTTTTATATGAAGGCTACAGTATCACAATTAACAGAAGTCGCTTACTCCTTTAACATAGATTCTGAAACTAAGCAGAACAAATATCGCCAAATTAATCTATAGTTGAAGAGTCTTCGTCTCAAAGTCAATATTGGTTAAAAAAAAAGCTTTGTTAGCTGTTGAAGAATGGTGTACAAACATGGACCGGTATCCCATACAATTATTGAATCAACCGTAGTCTAAGGCGGCGTTCACACCGGCACGATATGCGACATGCGATATATCTTTGTGAAAATATCGTTGAGATATATCGCAAGGAAGGTTCACACTGCAGGCGATAAATCGACGCCACCTCTGCGATAAGAATGTGAAGGGGACAATGAGTCATCATTTATTTCTAAATTCAGAACAATTCAAAACAACGAGACTACTTTAGTCACAAATATGAGCTCAAGTGAGGAGGATGTTGTAGTGTAAAAGGAAGTACTGGGTCATTCCAGATGCACTGACGAGATTTTACTAAATTAATAAAATGAAATACAGCCTTGTCTTCTCTTCCCGACATGTTGACTACTCGAAGTCAATATGCAACTAATCGTAAAAACCAATAGCATGAAGGAGAGAGGAGAAAGAATATTGGAGTACTATATTGTAGGCTCAGTATGACGCAATGTCTGTTTACCTAACAAATTCCTTCCTAGTATCGTATGCAACTAATCGCAAAGACCGATAGCATGCAGCACTTGGTGCGATTCATCGCTTACGATATATTGCACAATCGCCTCGGGTGTGAACCATTTTTATCGCCTCCCTCTACATTTCAAGTATCTGTCCACGCGTGTCGCGTCTCACGTATCGTTCAAGATAAATCGCATATCGCATATCGTGCCGGTGTGAACGCCGCCTAATGGTTAACGTTCCCTTTTGACATCCCGTTGGTGGCTCCAGATTCGGTTATTGCGCTTGCTGTTTGGTCATAATTTTTTCCGAGGTTTCTTGTTTCTGATATTATTAAGGTATTGAAATGTTATCTATTGCCGTGAGAAAAAATTATTTTTTTGAAATAGGGGCGGGGGGGGGGGGGGGTTCGAAGTTGATCTTCGCTACAAGTTATTTTAAACTTTTGATAATTTTTTCTAACTGAAAGACACTTTGGGAATAAAATAACATATTTTTCATTTTGATCAAACAATTAGTTTTTACGATATATTTTGTTTTAAATCTCTAAAAACAAATTTTAAAACATTTTTGCCGAAAAACTGATTGATTGAAATAAAAAATAAGTCATTATGTTCCTCAAAATGTCCTTTAGTTATAAAAAATTATCAAACGTTCAAAATAACTCGTAGGTGAGATAAATTGCCTCCAAAAACCGAAAAATGCAACTTTGAACCCCAATATTTCACAAACTAATCGATAAAAAAATTCTCACGGTAATAGATAGCATTTTAATAACATCCAATACAAGAAACTTAAAAAAAAAATTATGACCACAAGCCCTGCGCACAGCCTTTATAACAACTAAAGGGATAGCGTCATTACTCCACCACCCACGTCAAAACCTCAAGCTTAAATGGGAATACAGACAGTTGAAAAATCTTGCAACTGTGCATTCCCCTGTCATGAAGCACGAGGAAACTGTAAAATGTATAGTGAAATTTCTATTTATACAACAATTGATAACAGTACTCAAGTATCTCCGATTTCTGTGAATTATTTTGTTAAGCAATAATGTTAACAGCAATAAATTATACAACCCATTATTTCAATTATATACAAATTGAACAAGCTTCACTGATATTATATCAACAACAGGAGGGCTGGTTGGTAATAACTTTATGGCTGAACAACTTTTTCCTTGACTGCTTGTCAAGTTGCAGTCAAACATTTATAATTTATAATTTAGCATTGTAATGATGATTCATTAAATTTTATTTAATAAAATGGAACAAGCTAGCACCACTACTTCAACCCTGACTCTCTGGTCTCTTAGATAGCATAGAAGCATATTATTATCCAGACAGGCAAGGTACGAGAAAGATAAGAAAAACCAGGCCCGGTAAGGAAGGGTGCGAAAAATGGTGAAAATTACGATGGTAAAGCTCAGCAAGACAATAAATACAATCAATTATTATTGGGAAAATTGAATATAAAATTAAATTTATAAACAATAGAGGTGTCACCAACATTAGCTAAGAAAAAATTTGTCCACGAGCGTTTGAAGCTTGTCTGGATAATGAGTCAAGAAAATGTCGCAAAATACCAGACTGGCCGGGAATCGATCCCGGGACGAAAAATATAGTAATTTATTAGTTTTTCTTTATATAAATATTATATGGAGCTAGTATGTGTCAAAAAATATACATTTACATGCATGTCACGGTTGAGCTAGAGAATTAATTTTATGTGAGTATAATAATATAATCTGTTAATAATAATTAAATTAAAAAAAGCTGGACCGTTGTGCAAAATTACATGACTGAAATTAGTTGTATTATCATAGAGCATTATTCCAGAATCATCGGATCTCACTATATTTGACAAGACTATGCTTGTTTTAAGTGAAATGTTGGTCAATTAACTATTTATTAATTATATCACAGTAGTCTGAGAACTCAGATACTACAGAGAGATATACTGAGGACAGATATTTTGTATTTATTACTAATTAATTTTTTTTTGACGATGAGGATGATGAGTTTTTTTGTTTGTTGAATGGATTGGCCAGCAAATATGACTCGGTTCACTGCTGTAAAATCACTTCCCGGCGGTTCGGAACCCACCTAAAACTGCAGGTCCAACTCATCAATCACCATCATCCAATTCATTACCCACGCACAGGACTGAGACATATGTGAGCTTCATCCTCCGAAAAAAATATAGGTTATTAATTGATTGGAAGTTTATTTTCTATCATTCAACATGTCTTCCAGTTTTCTAGTTCATTTATACATTTTATCCATTGTACACTAGCCGGCAAGCTCGCTTCGCTCGCCTTAATCTTCCCTTGACCTCCCCCGGGGAGGACAAATACAAAATTTTCAACTTTTTTGGCCACACAATCCACGAAAACGCTAGGAAACCGTCAAATTTTTGGGGAAAATCTTGAAACTTAGTAGGCGTCTAGGTTCAAAACTGAACATTTATACCAAATTTCAATGTTTTCACCCACGAGAGAACGCTACAAAAGAAAACTTCAAACTCGGGCGTATTTTTGAAAAAATTTAAAAAACCTTTCTTATTACAATTCCAAAATAAAAACTCAAATGTACTAAATTTAAACTTTTATGGCCGAGCATTTTTGAGAACCCTAAATAAAGCTGGAAAACGTCTACTCTGGGCGTTTCTTTAGGAGTTTTTAAAACCCGTTCTTAGCGCGCTTCTGGGTTCTGGAGTAAACATGTAAATCAAATTTCAACTTTTTTGGCCGAGTGGTTTTCGAGAAACGGCGATGAATGTCATTAACTTAACAACAAATGGATAGATTGACAAACAGATAGCCAACCAGAACAATTAATTCTTCCAAAATGTTATCGAGATGAAAAATAATTCTATATGAAAGTGAACAATAGGGATGATAGTGGAAACAGCTACAGTAGGTGTATAACAGTAGAAATGTATAAGCAAAACACTATACCACATACCGCGCACAGCACCCACAGTATTTTCTGAGTATATAAAAAGTACAAGTCCATTATTTAGAAAAATATGTTTAGAATTTTTCAATTGTATTAGACAAAGCAAAGAGTAATACAATACATTTTAATTTGTTGTGAACTTAGAACAATTAATTTGTTACGAAATTGGTATTTCATTTCTTGTAGTTGAGAATCATACCTTAAGTGACCATGTATTTCAAGGGTTTTAAAATACTTTTGAAGACAAACATTTCGGAAAGTCTTCTTTCATAGCTTCAGGCACCCGGCATGGACATCCACAAGGTCGAAAATATTTTGATTAAAATAGTAATAATTTTAAAAATTGTTTAAAGCTTCAGTGGAAATTATGGTTCTATACAATTCTCCAGTTTATTATAGAATTTCATGATAAATTAATGTATGCGTGACGATAACTGAATAGTAGCCCAATTTGAATGTATTGATTTAATTTTTCTATGATAATTTTCTTCTTTTTCCTAGCTGTTTCCCTAGAAGGGGTCAGAATGTCTTATTTTGAGTCTCCAAACTCTGCGTTTTTTGTTGTCATCTTCAGACAAACTTGCTGGTGTCATGTCACCAATTAAATAATATTATGGACTAATCATAAATTTATTTAAACAAAACGTTGGATGGAAATCGTTCTTCAAAATAATTTGAATAAATTTAAATAAGCTTTTTTTTAGGATGAAACCCACATAGGTCTGAGACCTGTGCGTGGGAAATGAGTTGGATGATGTTTATTGATGAGCTGGACCCCCATAAGTGGTTCAACAAGGAAGTAGACGAAATAAAAATCATTAAAAAACAATGAAAAATGGGGGGGGGGGGGGGGGGGCATTTAATTGAAAAAATATTGATCGAAGATGAAAATTGTTAACAAAAAGTATCGACTATCGAACCCTTGAACAGCAGCTGAGCACATATCCGATTGCGCTATCCCAACAGCTGTTGAGTTATATTGAGCTATTATAAGATATCGTGATACCTACTAAAATATCTAGCAGTGAGGGACTATTGGTGAAACTCCAGCCTTAAAAATCAGTAGGGTTTTTACTTTGACTAGATAGATCAGGGATTAAGTAAGAACTTGATGGTTCGTCTATGCTAAGAGGGACTTATATGCCAAGATTCTACAAGACAGTTATGCCAACAGAAATGCAGGCGGCCAAAGGATCAATTTGAATAGTCCTATTGGGTCCTTATCCTATATAATAAGCAGCTACTTTCTGTGTTCTGTCGACGAAACTCTTACGCTGGAGAATAAGGGATTGAAGGTGGAGAGGTGAAAAATGAAAAGGGGGAAGGAGAAGAAGGGGGGGGGGAAGAAAAAGAACGAGGGAAAGAATAAAGGAGAGGAACGAGAAGAGGAAGGAGAAAATAAAAAGAATAAGATGGAGAAGATGATAAGGAGAAAAAGAGTACAATAAAAAAGAGACTTATTAAATTAAATTTGTTGATAAGTTATTACTACACATTCTAGATATCCAGATCCAATTCAATCGGACAACCTGCTAGTTAATGACAGTAAATTTTATTTTGAAAATAGTAATATTACATAATAAACATCATTTAGTAAGCTTATGGAAGGTTATGTTTCATTAAATAGGTAAAAATTATCTCAACGTTTGTTATATCAACCATTTAGAAAAATTCGGGAGAGCTAAAACTTTATCCTTAATCTTACTGTATTCGCGTTCAATTTATGCAAGGCTCCAACTTGAGAAGAAAAGAAGACTAAAGAGGGAAGAAAATAAGAGGTGAGGAGGAGAGTAAGAAGAGTCTCAAGTGGACACTCGACAACGCTCAAGTACTTACACCAGCAAATAACGATAGCACATAACGGCACAACCTGATAAACTGAGCATTCCAGGTTTTATAGTAGATGTAATATTATAGAGGAACGTGCCACACAATGCACATTTTATGGTCTCAAGACCATTGGAAGCCCTAGCTAGTATAAATGCACATATGGCATGATTATCGAGTTGAATGAACCGCACCTCATTTGTCTGTTGTAGCGTCTAGCTCGTTCACATTCTCATTTTTCACGTTGAAATTTTTTGCAACATTAAGCAATAAATTTCACATTCCAAGTTCTGACTGTAAGTCACTGATTTTAACACCATAATTAGCCACGCCGTTTTTTCTCTCCACAGCCCAATTTTTCGATTAGATTGAAACTTCAACTCTATTAAAAAAGCATTGAAAAGTTTTATTCTATCATATTTCTTAAGCATTATTTCTATAAGCACATCACTTTGTCATGTAATCTCACAAGGTAAATTTGCTAATATATGACCTTGGCCCAGAATAGAATCTGAAGGCACAAGAATCCCAGACACTAACTTATGATACATACAAAAAATATACTTTACATGCAAAACAATCGCGTTTCTTTACGAAATACTCTAAGAATGTCCAATATTTATATAAGTATTTCATATTATTACGTTAATAACAAGTTGAGTCCTGAGCTCTTATAGGTTATGCGCAGTCGAAACCGGTTAAGTCGACTTAATGTGGAATTTTATAAGGTATAGTGAACCTTGAAATCCAAGAGTTGTTCACAGTCGAACCGACTGAGGATTTAAAAAAACTCATACAAATGATCTACTTAAAAGTATAAATTCAAACAATAAAAAAGTGTCAGGATTGTGGAAGATGCAAATTAAGCTTACTATATTTCATAAAATAAGTTAATTACATAACAGAGGGATAAATCAAAAATATATAATGTATGACAAAATGGGAAAGACAATTTGTTAGTTAATTCAATTGAAAATTATTATATATTTTTAATAATAGAAAATATTAAATCAAGAAATGTAAAAAATTGATTGTCTGTGGTAGGGAGACCGACTGAGGCAAAATTGAAGCAACTGCAACTACAGTAGCCCAAGTAGTTCGAAATTCCGGCTGCCATTTGAAAATTTTCACTAATTTGGAATATTGGAATGGAAATAGATCTTCCACACATGAAAATCTAAATTTAAAATAGAAATTTTTTAATTGCATTATCATAAATCACAGGTGTTTAATGATTAACAGTGAGACAACATAGTGGTATTAGGCCGAGGCCTACATGTGAAAATCATGAATTCTAACCTATAACTGTGACAATACATCATATACTTTTTAAATGCATAAACAGTTTAAAAATGATAATTTACGGTAATATTAAGCCATTTATCAGAATTGATTTAACTTAATAGAACACTTAAGCTACTGGTCGGTCATTAAAAATATAAATCGGGGTAAGTTGTAGCCTAATCGGGCTAGAGGATACTATCTACATTTGCACTTTTCATTTACGTACTACATTTGCAATTATGTAATGAATACAAATTCTTGAACTGGTAGTAGTAATGAAAATATATTATAAATCTCACCTGCATGTTGTTCTCGACCAGGTAGGACGAAGAACACAACGTATACACAATATAAGCTCGCAAAACCTCCCATGTTGTTTTACTTTTGAAAGATGCTTTGGGATTATCGAATCCAGTATCTAAAGGATCTCGTCTTGATCCAAAAGAACTACCGCTGTTTTCGGTAATATCTGTGGCACTAGCCAATGCCGATTTAGCAGCTATAGGGGTGTAATTTTGTAACGGTAGACACACTCGAATTTTTGCAGATTTATTACCCTGCAAATTGTAAATGCTAATGCCAAGTTTACGAGATCCATTACATCTGATAACCGCCCTCAAAAACGCCATCACTTTTCGATATTTTTAGTTCTACTCCCCCCTAGTTCGATTTTTTTGTCTTCAATATTATACCCTACACTCCCGTCAACATCGATCGCTCAACACATTTCCCGCAACACCTAGTCGCACCAACTACAACAGAACACAGAACAGACCTAAATGAACGACTCCAACGAAAAGAACCTCACTCTGCCAGTCGATTGTCACCAGTGACGTCACAAATCAATGTAACCAACCCACCGTTTTCTTTTATTTCTACTTGGAATACCCTATAATTTGTACAGTATTACATTTGAAAATTATAGTTTTATATCATTTTTATTATTTCAACATTTTTTCAGCTCTCTTCGTTGCGAAATTAGTTTGTAATGTATTTGTTGCATTAAGAAGAATGAAAATATACATAAAGATTTATAGTTCACACAGTAAAACAGAGAATATATTTTGAAAGTAACTTTTCTCGATTAAATATTCCATTTTGAAGATAATAATGCCAAACAATAAATTATAAATTGTAAAGATAACAACCTAGCATGTGCTAAGAATGCTGCATGGACCAAAAAATTCAATCAATAGTGTCACGATGTCAGAAACAGTTCTGTAACCTTGATAAATTTTAAATACAGTAGAGCAGGTAGAGATCCAATATCCGAATAGGTTTTGGGTGAAATGATAGAATACAGTCGAATGATGCAGAATGTAGTCGAAATTATGGCAATATAATAATATTAGAATAAAAAGTTGGACTATATTAAACCGTTGGCTTACAAAATATCCTTTGAAACTACAGTGTTTACAACAACAAATTTAGAAGTTACCAAATTACAAACCAAATATGGAACAATAAAAACGGTACCGTACCGTACTTTAAATACCTAGGAGAAGTTATTTCAGAAAAATATTCCCAACAAGATATAATATAGAAAGCTCGTACAGGCCTAAGGATGGTGCAATATATATCTATAATAAAAAATGTGTAAAAAGTGGAACTAAAAGACGCCTAAATTTTATGGTCACATCATGAGGCTTCCTCGCCATAGACTAATAAAAAGAATAGTAAACTATATATGTAGTGTCACTTGTCAATGGAGAATAATGGAAACAAAATTCCTGGCTTTCTTGTTCCATAACGATCTGCGTTGTTAATATTAACCTTTTATGGTAAATTCAATGACTTGCAGTCAATTTTAATTGAGAATAAATTAAAAACATAAAAGTTGAGGATACAAAATGGGAAAAAAGACAGAGTACTGGCCAACATATAACCAACAAAGAAATTTACAATAGAAAAAAAAAATGGGGAATTATACCAGAGACAAAACCTCTAAGAGTTGAAACAAAATGGAGCGGAAAGAAAAGCTGAATTCGCAGAAAAATGAAAAGCTGGTGGACAAACAAGGAGAACAAGTCCAAAAAATTAACTATCTTAATTCAGCGTCTTCCACTTTGGGAGCCTTACGTCTCATAATAATAATGCTATTACAATAATCTAGTAGGTAATTTGACTTGGACGGCATGCAAAACTATTTCAAATGAATGAGAAATTGGAATCTTTCTTTCTCACTAGAGACAGACCATGTTTTCAAGCAGGATGAGTCTTCCAGCTGAGGATGGGCATCCTGCCCGAAAACATGTTCTGTCTCACATGTGAAAGAAAGATTCCAATTTCTCATTCATTTGATATAGTTGTGCATGTTGTCTGAAGAAGAAGTGAAAATATCTACAAGATGATTTTTATATTATTAAATAGCCATAATAATATAAGATACTAGTACTTCTTTGTTGATTGCCTCTCTTCAGCAATCTTGGAAATTACCAATTTTCCTATTGGTAAAATAAAAGTACCGGTAATCATAAATGTCATCCAAGAATTTTGAAGCTGTGACCAAGACCTACCCACCACCGAAATCAACGGTATTTGGTTAGCCACTTTCAGCTCTGATAGCCAATGAAGCCAAATTCCATCAGTATCAGACTAATAAAATTTGAATTTTCAATTCTAACAAATTATTGGAATTTCAATTTTATGACAAAATTAAATATAAATATCAAGTAAAATTAAATCAAATAAGTATTCTTAGTTTGATAAAATGTGGCAAATACAGTACCTGCAATTCCAATGTCTAAAGTCACCTAGTGTAATTAAAGTGAAATAAGAATTATATTAATCTGTAGTAGATTAAACACATAAACGATTGTCTGGGCTTTAAAGAGAATTTTTTTACTTCTGAAACAAATAAATTAAGATGTCAGTTTTATTCCCAGACATTTTTCTACATGAGTTTTTTCATGTTTTTTGGAGAATGAAATAAAATTCATTATGCTTCATGAAAAATACTAAGCATAAAATTCTACATAGCTCACTTCATTGACAGATTTGAAATACGTACGAGGATAAGGTAAAGCAGCACCGGTACAGTACCTGCATGTTTAAGAAAACTGTAATCAAGAATTAATTTAAAAAACGTTAAAATAATCGAAGAAAGAATTTTCAATATTCATTATATTGAGCTCACTGAAAATGTATTGGGAATGAAATGAATGGTCTAGTTTTATACATTGTGATAATTTTGTTATAGAATGGACAGTACAGTATTATTATTTACCATAATGTATTGAAGCATAACACAGACATCATCCAAAAGAGATCTTCAACATTTAAATATCCGATAATGTGAGGAAAGGAATGAATTTTCAAAAAAATTAAATATCAATTTATTGATAATATGTACAATATAATATTGATGTACAATTCATGAGATTATAGATTCACAAGTTGTATGACACAGTCATAAAGTAAACACAATATAAGTAGATTTCACAAGAACTTATTCGATTTTTTAAAGCTGTGGAAGTCAAATTTAACATATTAAAATCAATGTCAATCAACAGTGAAATAAATTTATTCTGAATAACTTAACAAATATTAGAAAAAATCATTTTTGACAATGCTGTTTTACAGTTTGGTACAATGATCTGTAGGGCCTATATGTACAAGGCCAGCGTAACTTGTTACACGGCTAGAAAAAATCTCAATCTGAGACTTGCATACACACAATCATACAATCATAGGAAACAAGGATTGAAAGGCTTTTAAATTAATAGAGGAAGCGGCACAAGGTATTGAAGGATGTCGGAAAAGGACTTTCATATAAAATATAATATAATGCTTTCTGCCAGTGGCGTAGCCAGGATTAGATTTCGGGGGGGGGGGGCTCACCAAGGGGGGGCAGTGGCTTAGCCAGGATCAAATTTCGGGGGGGGGGGCCTCACCAAAGGGGGGTCTGGGGTATTGGAGGGTCCGGATTTTTTTTAAAATTTAGTGGTGTGAAAAGCTAATCTAGACAACTTGTTAGGCTCTAAAGTTCAAAAGACAGTTTTGAAAAATTACTACCCAAGAACCTAGGTGGCCAGGTTTGAAATGATAAAGTTTGATATACCGATATCTGTGACTATTTTGAGTCAAAACCCTTGAATTGGAACTAATCATACTTAACTCATGTACTGAATCTCAAAATTAATACTAATTATTATAAGTTTCATATAATTTATGTCATTAGCCTAAAACGCACCCAACCCAAAGTTCATGAAATCGGAATTTTTTTATCATAGCACACTGATTTTACACGCTTGCATAGAACTTGCATTTATTTGTGTGTTTTCATTTATAAAATCCCGATTTTATGAACTTTGGGTGCGTTCAGGCTAGTGGGTTATACTGAATTTTAACTTCAAAACTAAATTTTCTACAAGATGAGTTTATTCAAAAATGTGATTTATCAATAATTAACAAAGTTAATCCACTTCAAACTTGAAAATTGCATTTTATTTAATGTAATAAATAAATAATTATGGTAGTCACAGTTTTCTAACATGCTTTATTCGATTTCGTAGCTCATTTTAAATCAAAATTATCCATTTGAGCACCTAACAAGTTTCTATATGAGTAACTATTGAGGAAAAATTTGAAAAATGCATTAATCTGACTATAACTGTAGCTATATTCCATCACACAAACAAGGTTTCTGTAATCTGTTCGTTATAATACAACAAAACAGATAGAACCCTTCGGCTTTAATAAGTCCTTATCTATTAGTTATTTGAGAATTTCTTATTTCTGAAATTTCGGGGGGGGGGGGGGGCCGGGCCCCATGGGCGGCCCCCCCCTGGCTACGCCACTGCTTTCTGCACATTGGGAGACTTAACTACACGGAAAGCATTCGATTTGACCATTTCAAGCTTGATTCGGCCAAGCTTTCACTTAATGTTGTGCCATCAGTTTAAACGGACTAGAACGGAGTCGATAAAGTTGAATTTTCTTGATAAACTGTCCTTCACCCACAAACTATTCGAGAGACTTAGTTTACAATGACTACTTAACAGCCGAATAAGGTAGAAACTTATTTAAATTACTGAGCAGATGGGCACATATAGTACTGCCCTACTTAAATCAGGTCTATTAATTATTCTGCGATTATAATATAATAGTATTCATTTATGAAACAGTTGTGAATTTTAAAATATACATTTTCTATTTTTGTAATGATTTGATGTTGCATAAAGAAGTTTGCTTGTCTGTCTAAATAAATGATGATGATGATGATGATGATGATGAAAAGCGATTACTGAAAGCATATTATATACGGATTATTAATACGATCTTCACTGTAGTCATCATGGATAACATGATGAGAGGTTTATTATAATCATCTATCCAGAAGCCAGATGCCTTTAGTATACTGAGAATCTAAATCTCCTGATTTAATTAACAGCAGCAGCTTGAACAAATAGCTTTCATTGAAGAGAAACTAGCTACAATAAAAAATTATTGATAGAATCATTATTTACAACTCAGTGTTTTAATAAATGTATTTATTCATCGAGACTATAAAATACAATAGAATTCCATATTGATAAAGACAATATTATATTTATACTACAGGCTATTAGCCCAGAACTGCTTTCTTCACAAACTTTTCTTCAAACGAATCACAAAATAAACTATTGAACAATTAATTAAATATGAAAAATTTATATCAAATTTATGGACACTCCCATATCACTAATTCAGCTAGAGCTTATAATTATAATATAGTCAGTGACGCAGTATTGATAGACACACAGACTTTTGGAGACACTGAAACTTATTCATGTACGGTAATCATAAGAATGAAATTAGGTTTTCAACGAAGATAAAAACAGATCTGAGAGACAAAATTTTAATATTGAAAGACTTGAAGATACTAACTGTTCAGTACTGACTGTATACATGAAACATCATGGTAACAGTGTTTTAAGGTTCACAGCCTAGGCAGGTGGACCGTCTTAATTAATCACTCAGGTCCTACATGAGAAATATAGGCTACCATTAAAATTCGTTAAATATTTAATTAATTATTGGATATTTTATATTGTGACTTAATTGAATAAAATTTGTAAAGGAAGCAGTTTTGGGCTAGCAGCCTGTAGTATAAAATTTAATACTAGAAATATACATTTTAGACAACAGGCTGTTAGCCCAAAACTGCTTCCACCACAAATTTTAATCAATCAAGTCACAAAATAAAATATCCAATAAATATAAAATATGAAAGATTTAACAAATTTAAATTATTTCAATTAAATATTTTTTTTAAATTTCAAGTATATTTAATATACTATGGTCAATAGCAATATGGTGATATTCGATGAAATTATAGTCTCGATGAATAAATAAATGTGTTAAATAATTGAGTTGTAAATTATTCTGTAAATTCGATAGATTTTTTTTTTGCCTAGTACGGTTAGGATGACTCCAAATTTTGAATTCTAAGAGAGGTGAGAGAGGTAGCTTTGAGCAGACTAACGGGAAAAGCCTTCAGGAAGCACCTCATCACCTACTCCATGGGCACAGATGGGATCAAGCCAGGAAGCTTGCACATAATCCATTATTAAAAGCTGGTGTCATGATTCACATAAAAAATCATTAAGCTCACATTTTTTCGGGGGATGAAGCCCAAAAAAAACTGGATAATGAGCTGAATGATGATGATGATGATTGATGAGTTGGACCTACAGTTTTAGGTGGGTTCCTCACCACCGGGAAGTTATTTTACAGCATAGTCTGTTTTACTGACCAAATCAAAGCGGTCACCCTTACAAGTGCAGTATAAACACGCGTGTCTTATCTGACTGAACAGATACCTGGCAGGGCTCGTAGCTAATCACTTTCCTATGTGATTCATTGTGGATGAAAATAGTCAATATTTATTGAATTTGTTTAATACGATCTTAACAATTATTCAACTTTCAAATGTTTATTTTCCAAGTGTGTTTATTGAATTCTACAAATGTAAGTAGAACTGAAATTAGTTTTGAAGGAACTGACAAGCATACAGAAACACAATTTATTAATTTCGAATTCATCAAAGTGCTATTAAGTTATACTGAAGACTTCAGCAATGGCGGATATTGACAACAGCATTGAACAGCTGATGGAAATTGATGAGCGCTATTACACAAAAATATCAGTCACCGCCGGGAATCATGCCGCGGACCTCCCAATTGCCGGTTGGACTCCTTAAGTAGTCTAGTTAAGGCGCCCGACCAGCAATTGGGAAGTCCGCGGTTCGATTCCCGGCGGTGACTGATATTTTTGTGTAATAGCGCTCATCGATTTCCATCAGCTATTCAATAATGTTTTCAATTACGCCATTGTGGAAGTCTTCAGTATAAATTAATAGCACTTTGAGGAATTCAAAATTAATAAATTCAAACTGAAATTCTCGACAAATTTAATTCACAATTGACAGATACTTTTTATATAAATATATATTTTTTTTTTTTTTTTTTTTTTTGAAGATTAAGCCCACATGGATCTGAGACCTGTTCGTGGTTAATGAGTTGGATGATGATGATTGGTGAGATTGATGCTTTAGGTTGGTTCCTCACCACCGGAAAGTGATTTACAGCAGAGGAAAGTCTTTATGCTGGTTAATACAATCGGTCACCTTTACAAAGAGAGTCCAAGAGTTCGTAGCTTATCTTATTTTCAACATTATACAACATTCCTCAGGGTTTCATTTAGTTCCTCAGCAAAGATTATTCTGTTGTTTGATAGCTGCTTAGCAACTACTCTAATTGAAAATTTTCCAGTATTTCTCAAGGTATACATAATTTTTTTCCGTTATAATTCAGATTTTTAGAGATAAAAGATCTATTAATTTTCCTAATAAAGAAAAATAATTCTTTATAAAGAAAATGGAAATGCTAAAATGTTTACACGAAGCTTTGCTTAAAGTCAAGTCAATGATAATGTTTGCTCGGAAATGGTTTCAGGTTTCTTGTCACCATAAATACTATGATAGACTTGACACCTATGATTATCAAGTAATTAAAATCTACCGATTAAAAAAATCGATGTAATTTTTATTGTCGTTAAATTACTGAAGTTTAAAACCTGCTATTTCAGTCAGGCTTATTGGCTAACAGTTGAATTTGGAAAATACCGTCCCTTTGACGACATCATTTTCAACAAATTAATATGCTGTATTGATATTATAAGGAATAAGATTTTAATGTCGTAAAAACTAGACGCGGTATTCTACGTTACATTTTTTTTTTCAAGATTATGTCTCGAAGATTGAGGTTATTGAGTATAAGACAAGTTAAGGACATGAAATGATCACCCAGCCAAATATTGGTTAATGGAAAATACCATCGTACAGACAAGAATCAATTGATTACGATCATCTGGTTTTGCTGGAGGAAAAGGCAATTCAAGGAAATTCCCAACTAAGCGATTCAAACAGAAGGCCACACAAAAACATCAGTAACCTACTTGATATTACATTAAATTGAATGCAGTTCCTTTAATCTTGAAGGTGGAATTCATCGCAATGCATGCACATCAAACATCAATAAAATTAATGCAGAATATCTTATGTGAATGCCATACACATCAATTGAAAGAATTTCTAACCATTAGTTGTTCTAGTACAAACATAACAAAAATAGTTCACGAAAGCTAAAGTAATAGGTATACCTAATTGTACTATCTAAGTTAATTGTATACTAAAATTAATTGGAGTTACAAACAATGATATAAGATATGTTGAACCACGCAATGAGTGTTTCAAAAAGGTTACAACCATTCGTTTGACGACAGGAATAATCCAATAGAAAAATATTAGCGCCTATTTATACTAAAATATTTATTCTAACTTCAAAACATTTACTTACTACATAACTATTCAGAATCGAACACAATTTCATTGCTTTTTTCACAATGTTTGACCAGCAAACACTGTAGAAGTATTTTTCAAATACCCAAAAAGTAGTAAAATTGGTGTATAATCGGAGGATATTGCAAGCTGCAACATCATCCTAGCAAAAACATCTATTGTAATAAACAACACAATACGAAAAAAAAAATCCAATAAGGCAGTAATTTCCATTCTTGGATCAGTCCGCAAAATAGCTTCTAAATTGTACTCCGGAAATCGAATTTGAGTCTAGAGAAATAATTATGCTTTCACTAGCAAGGTAACAAAACATGGATTATGACCACCCAAGAAATGAAGGTTTTCCAAGTAAAGTCAAACCACTTATTCAGAATTAGAGCAGATAGATTAGAACGATAAAAATTGTGCCATGTTTTGCAAAGTGCACTGCGCACCAGTGTTGACAGACGCAAGCTAAAGAATTGTGGGGAGTTTAGGTGAAAATTACCGTAAGTTCAATTGTTACGTACGGTAATTACCGTACGTTTGATTGTTCCATACAGTAAATTTGAGCCAAGTTCCCACAATTCTTCACCCTGCGTCTGGCAACACTGGTGCGCAATGCAAAAAGTGCGAAGCTAGGAAACCCAGCTTAAACTTCTGAGCATTAACTTCTTCACCATAAGACTGTAGAGTACATTTCAGGTCTCTAAACCCTAACTGCGACTCGAGAAAACCTTCTTCAATAAAAACATTTCAACATCCTTGGGCAAATACTGTCACTTAGATAAAAGTTGCACAAATTAATATCCTTTAACTTATGCATCTAAATTGGTTTAAACTTACACAAATTCACTCTTAAGCACAACTAAACAAACACAGAAACTAAATTTTCTACGTGAATTTCTACTTTCTCGAGATTAGTAACCTCTTTGAAACACTATGAAATTAATATCGTTTTGATCTAAACAACTTTTTGACATCAAGTATATTGCTTCCCAAACACATCAAAATAAATATTGCTTTGAACACATTGGTTAAGTGAGCCTATGAAAACATAAGTAAATATTGCTAATATCACTTTGATCAATAAATTAGAACATTTTTTAATGCAATTGCATAATTCTTAGCAAGATAAAATTTATTACGTACAGCAAAAATAACGAAAACTTGATTCCGTACGTATAATTGAAGCCAAAATTAGGCACAAAATGGCTGTTGGAACTGTGCTATGACATTGTATGCAGTTATTACTAAACAAAAATGTTTTTAAAAAATATCTTCGATAGAAAAGAAAGTTTAGTTTCAAACATTTAGGATCCAACAAAACTTTATGAAGTCTGAAATGTAAAGCTAATGTCAGTAGGCATCTCTACTTTAGGAATGGAACCGACAAATTGGGGATTGATAAATGGATAATGATTATTATTTTCACCTTAAATATTGGTGAAGTTGAGGAATACCTTTGTTTTACACTATTTTACGCATTGCGATGAATCAAACTTCAGAATAAACAAAAGAATGTTCAATTCCTCAATAATAATATTAATAATATCGTGTGACCTGGCTGGCTCAGGTCTGGTGTTAGAGTTATCAGGTCGCACCTGAATAAGTTCAGGGCCTCTGACGTAACTTGACGACTGTTTTTTAGGCAGCCGGGACCGACAGATTAACGTGTCCTCCGAAACACGGGAGTGGCCCGAGGTAAAAACTTTCGGTCAGAACTGGGATCGAACCTCAATGCAAAATTTATATATCGTATAAAGGGAATAATTATATTTATAATCTGATAATTGATTTGGAGCAGAACTACATCTAGAGTCTGTACAATGAATTTAAAGTAAAGAAGAGACGTTACGAAATCACAGAAAGAAAAGCCATGGAGTTGAGAATAGAAAAGTAAAGACAGAATCATAACAAATTTGAAAGATGATGAAGCTGATCATTTGCTGATCATTTGATAAATGGCTCAGACGAAATAAAGAAAAGTGATATTCTAATATTTAACAGTGCTTTCATTTACTCTAATAAATGATTTTTTAAAGGTATACAACGTTTTTGAAACATAGAAACCTCTTTTTGAGAACATAAATCTCTTGATGAACCTACTTTTCAATAAACCAAGTTTTTGTCATTATGAATTTGCAAATTTATTCTCCAGTATAAATATTGCTTTCCTCATAATGGAAGTGAATAGAATTTCAATACATTGTATTTCAGAATATTTAGCAGATTTTTTCTCTGCAATATTCTTTCGTTCAAGCATACAAACAGTTTTGATAGGGCGCATTTCTATTGTCACTGTTTAAAAAGTTGAGAATATTTTTTTGACAAGCATAATTAGCAAGGTCAAGATCAATCTTGCTTTTCATTATGGAAAACATAATAGTAAACTCAATTATCATTGTTTTCATAGAAATTATTTTGTATTTTTTTATTAACAAACCTAGTACATTTTAATTTTCTATTTCAATGCACTGGTGTTCTGATAATAAAGGAGATAAAAGAACCATGAGATAAAAATTCGATAGGGAACTTGGAAAGATTGTTCAAAAGGTTCAATAAGACCTGACCCCGGTAGGTATAACCCCAATTCAAGTTTCCAAAATATTGTTGTATGCTCTTCCTGGGTGCATCAGGGGCCTGTTGCATAGCAATTCACAAATTATAATTACAACTCACTAGTGAAAACTTCTATAAGATTTTGCAGTAACTACAAATACAATAACTAATAATATCAGTTTGTGAATTGTTATGCAACGGTTTCCTGATCTTCCCATTTCAATTTATTTTTCAAACGAAATGTTTGTTTAGATAAGGCACAAACAGAAGTTACATAAATATGGTCTATATTTTTATTAGATGCCATAATTTTCTTAACAATTTTAGTGAGGGAGCAGTAGAACAAATATCTATTTTATGCATGGTCATTGAAATTTCTTGCATTACATGAGGAGTTGAGAGATCTATACTATATTTTTCAATTTAGGCCTGAACTGGATTTCGGTATATCTCATGAGAAAATTCTTTCTTCGAACTTGTAACTCTTTTAATAGGGTGGCTAAATGATCATAATACACAATAAAATTTGATTTTAGGCAAAATCAATAAGGCATGATAAACAGCGTCATGACCTTAACAATAACGCCTATAAAACCAATAATACTTATGACATGAAACTACTAAAATTCGACAAGTTAATTAACTTCAACGCCAAATCCTAGAAGAATCACAAAATGATTAACATATCTGGAAAATTGTACCAGTTTCGAAACCTCACTGAACTAAGCCAGAAAAATCAAAACATACAGTACTTAATATCAAAATACTTCCTAAAATTAGCCAGGTCTTAAATGTTTAATTTAATTGTTCAACTGATCAAATAATTAAAAAAAAAAAAACAGGTCACAGTCTATGATTAATTGGCATTATTCAATAATGCATTTGTTACAGCACAACACATAAATAATTGAAATATCTAGTCTAAATTTTAATTAATAATCAGGTTCAACAGAAGCTTTACAAACTTGTGAAGAGATGAGATGATACAGCATGCATTGATGACCAGCAACAAGCATTCAAGAAATAATTATCTCAATTCAGAATGTGTTTATGAAGTATTCTAATGTATACAATACTACATGCATTTTTATATGTATTAGATATGAACTTCTTGTCATTTACTACAAGCGTAGGAGTTACTGCTGAATTTTATCAGCCAAGACAATCAAAATGTAATATTTTTTTATTAGTGCTTATAAAATATTCATGAATTGGTGATTGTACCTAACGAGCTCCTGGAAGTTTTCAATAAAACAGTATTGCACTTCTAAAAATGAGCATTTCTACATAAAATTTTAAATAATCAACAAAGTATGAATTAAAGCGAGTGATAATATATGCAAGTAAAAACAATAAGATGAATAAAATTAAATTCAAAGAGAATGAGAATTGCATAAGAGGAAATCAGTGATGCTTACTCATTGCTTCCCCTGTACATAGAATAAATATAATTTTAGCTTGATAGCCGGCTCTAAATATCGTTAGGTTATATTGAAATATTCCAACTTTGAGAACTTTAATTGGATTATTATAAAATAAAATATTTAGATAACAATTTAAAAAACACAATAAAACGTTTCAATAAATAAAATATATCGGAAGCATATCATAACAAAAAATTAAAACAGATGCAATATAATTTGATAAGCTTGATTTCGAGACTGAAATTCAGTAAACGCAATGATTGGTTCAAAACTTAAAAAGCGAACTTCTTTTAGAATATTTTATATTGATAATGAAGCACGCAAACTGAAACCTAATTTTATACGTTTATACTAGACAGACAGCAATGAATACAAATAATGCTTGCCAGCGTATTGTCAGGTAATATAATGTAAGGTTGATGTATTTGGAGAATTTTATATTAAATGTTTTTGAAACAAAATCGGTTTTGTATAGGTTTGAAAGTTTTCGAATAGGTAACATTATACAATAAATACTCCAACTTGGAGAACTTTAGAGAATTTAAACTCATTTGGGAGTACTCAACTGATTTCGGAATGGGTAACATTCTTTGAGAATGTTCACAGAAATGAATAGATGTGGTGGCACGAAAGTTGAATAATCTAATGCCCGTATTTATGAGCGTTCCTTCAGTGTCTCTGAGCCGTATTTATGAACGTTCCTTCAGTTCCTCTTTACTGGTGGGACTCTTGGATAATATAATATATTTAGGCATCTCAAAAGTCCCTCAAGTCAAGACACTGAAGAAACGCTCATAAATACGGGCACTAGACTCGAGAGGCTACTGAAATGTCTGTATAAATACACATTTCAAGAGTCCCTTGAGTAAAAGAGACGTTCATAAATACGGCCCATATATGTCACATCGATTATGTTGGAAATAAATTATTGTAAAATTGACAGCTTATCGAGTAAATACTTATTCTAATGTGATGAGAAGAGGTTTTCTGTCAATGTCAAATAACGAAGAAGACGTCGACAGAGGAGCTCGATTGTTCAAGAAATCTTTTCAAGTGTCTTTTCGTTTAGAATTGCAAAGCCTTTTTTTGTGGCGATAAATTTATCCAGCGCTGGCTCAAGAATCTGTGTACAGCGGTTGAGGTTGATACGACGGAGGGCTGTGCAGCGGGCAAGATGGTCGAGGGAGGCTTCGGTGAGGAGTCGGCACGATGAAAGGTCGAGGTGAGTGAGGGTGGTGATGGTGGAAGCGGGTGCAGTCGCCAGCTGAGCCACGCCGGCGTCTGTTAGTCGGGCACAACAGGACACGTCCAGCTGGGCCAGCTGAGGCAGATTCTGGACAATGTATCGCAGCGACACATCGGACAAATCACAACCAGCTAGCCGCAAGGTGCGCAGGTGACGCAGCCGTGATTTGGTGTCGACAAGGCCGGGTCGTGAGTCAGGAGGCGGACTGAGCACGTCTCTCAGTGACGCATCGTTCATGCCGGTTACAAAGCTCAGATCGAGCGAGACCAGTGGCGGACACGAACATGTGCGCAGTGCAGCCACTCCCGACCATGAGCAACCCTTCAACGACAAGTCCTTGAGTTGCGGCAACCGAGCCACCAGCCACGCCAGCTGTCTCTTAGCGATTCCAGTCCAATCGAGCACTAAACAATCTGGCTGCCGACGAACGATGCCCGCCAAACAAGCAGCTGTCAGCCGCTTTTCAGCAAGATTCATGCGTTGCCACAACGATGGTTCAGCACTGAGCTGCGACCACAGGCGACACACACGGGCACAACGTGCCAAATCACTTGCAGAAAGCAGCCGAAACACAGGCAGTAGAGCTGCACGTTCCAATGCAGCTGCACTCTTTCCTGCAGCAGGGCGCACACCGTACAAAGGCCTGCGCAGTGACTTGCTCGAGGTGCCACTCAATTGGTGAGACAGATGCGATCGAGATCCACTCGTCCCGTTTGTATCAGACTCAGTAAAACTGTCATTCGACCAGCGCTGTTGGTAACAAAATACATATTTTATTACACGCATTTCAAATTTAAAAATCATACTAGGAATATGCATAAGTTCTGCACAAGAAGTAATTTTCATGACTATGAAACTCGTGGAAGGAGAGAACTTGATGTTTCTAGGGTAAGGTAGTCTAGAGTCCACAATTCTCATTTGGTGTTGGGAATTAAGATTTTTAATACGTTAATAAGTGAATCACTGACAAATTTTTCTCCTACTCAATTCAGAAAGATTTGAAATTGTGTTTTCTCTCATTTTAAGTAATTGATGTAGTTTTTGTGTCATTTTAATTTTTTTGAATCGTCAATGACCATAGTGTTCATGGCAAAAAAAATGCAAAAGATAAAGTACTTAATAAGATAGATTATAAAGGATTGTCAATACAGTTACTTTATTCCACATATTATGAAAGTAGTGCCATAATGAAGCTATTTTAACACTACTGTCACATTTTAGTATCGGAGTCTAGACCAATCAGAAGCCAGGATTTCTTCAAAACAGTGCCAAATGAATACTATGTCACATCAGCTGATTCAAACATTTAAAAATCAATTTGAATTCCAATTCAGAACAGAACAACAAACACGCACTCTAGGTTCTGTTAGTGTGAGTAAGTTTAATTTAACGTGATACATTGGTAATCGTAGATAAAATATTGTATTCAATGATTGCATTTTGCCTATAAACCACTTTGAGATGTTTTGGACACTCTTAGTGTTACTTACATCTCACTTGTGGCTTAAAAGCAGTCATAATTCAATCTTTCCATAAACTACTGTTTTAAACGTAGCGCCAACGGTTTTTGATCTGCTTCTGGAGGATATTGATAGATGTAGGCAAAAAACACAATTTTACAATTTAGTTCATGGTCACCTTGACCAACAAGAAAGGCACTATTATGGGTTCTATCATTAAACTAATGCTGGCAACACTTGAAATTAGCACTTCAACCTTATTTACACAAATTACTTACAACACGCACTAATCAGTTTATCACACAGGAAAACCAATAAGAAACAAACAGATCAATAAAATACAGCTAATAATGAATTTACTATATCACTGTTCAAAAACTAATTACTAACTGTGAATAGGCCTGAATCTTAAACTGAACTACTTAACTGTGATCAATAATTTAATAAATAGCAATCCAATAAACTGCTCAATGATGTAAAGAGAAATGTCTAAAACGAGTTAAACACTGAACACTTACGAAGTACAATGGTCTGTCACACTTTTATCAATTACAATTGGTACTGGGTATGTCTGTTTGTAAACTGTCACCGCAAACTGCCACTCCAAACGAACGTAAAGGAAGTTTGAACAATAACTGACTACGACTCACAAGGAGAGTCCTTTTATCAAAAATTTTTGTTTATTCAAGTCTCCACAAATATATGGATCATTCCACAATTTACTCGAACATTCCAGAAACGAAAAAAGCAGAGAAGAGAAGAAAATAAACAATAAACACAAACATTAGCATTAGCATGCTTGCGATACAACGACAGATTTACGACCTCTATGCAGAAAAGGAAGCCGGAAGTCATTTCTGCCCGTCATTACAGTACTATAGGAACATTACTTAAAACAAGAGAATTGAGTATTTGGTATTTGAATAACTTTTTTATTCTAATCCGACAATAATAATTATGTTTAATTTATAACCGGTAAACGTAGCATTTAAGTCTTTAAAGTTTTATGACAATGTGTAATTGAAGTATTTTTCTTTGCTTTTTATAGTTTTATTTTTATTTATTTCTTTTTTCTATAGATTGATTTCTTTTAAGTGTAGCATTCATTTCCTAATCAAACAAGTTTTGTAGCCTTTGGATCCATTAAAATAGTATTGTTTTATTGCATTGTTGTGTAGTGGAAATGAAATTTGAATTTGAAAACTATCAAATACTTTTAATTGTTTACTCGATAATTGAATTATTAATTCGGGTGGAAAACCATGTTGCAAGAGAACAGAATTGTTTCTTACAAAGATGCGAAAGGTGGGAAAGAATGAGAAAATGAACTGTGCCTGTGTGTGTGAGAGAGAGAGAGAGTGAGAGTGAGAGCAATCAGTGTCACAGGACAACAAGAACACATCGACTACTGTTCTATCCAATTAGCCAAATTTAATAGGGGTGCAATTGATAGAGCAGTAGAGGATTTTAATGAGCTGCCAAATTATATTCAAAATGCTCAAACAAGAGCTTAATAGGGAAAAGAGTAAGCAGTTTCCTCCAGACCGAAATCTTACTTGGTAAGAATATCTGGAGATGACATGAACTGTTTTACCTATTTCAATTGATAATTAACCAAGAGTTAAATTATACAAATTCTCAAACTTAATTATTGGGAAGACGGAGTCTTTCCCAAAAGACATGGACTTTTCTTTGTAACAATGCAAAATATTTTTGAGATTTTTTCTGTCACTTCAAAATAGTTTTGTTTAAATTTCAACACATTTTCAGCAACAAGCTTTGCAGCTCAAGCTTTCTTTGTTATTCTACTTGAGTAATGCAAAATATTTTTGAGATTTTTTCTGTCACTTCAAAATAGTTTTGTTTAAATTTCAACACATTTTCAGCAACAAGCTTTGCAGCTCAAGCTTTCTTTGTTATTCTACTTGAGTAATGCAAAATATTTTTGAGATTTTTCTGTCACTTCAAAATAGTTTTGTTTAAATTTCAACACATTTTCAGCAACAAGCTTTGCAGCTCAAGCTTTCTTTGTTATTGTACTTGAGTAATCTTTGGAATCTCCTTGAAGTCCTGATTCAATCAAAAATATTGTAAAATATATTATTTATGGATCATTCAAGAGCTCCACCGTTCAAATAACCCTATAAGAAAGCACTAGGCAATTTATTATCCAAGAACCTCGGACGAAAAATATTTTTGGGTGAAAAATCAGAAGTGACACAATTCAATGAAAACGCTACTGTGACCGCACTTATGCTCGACTAGTTCATTCCAATTGTCACGGAAAGTTGAAGAATCAAATGTTGCTAGAATATTAGATGGAACAAAGAAGATTCACAAATTCTACGACTTCCATTTTTTGATCTCAGGGTTGTATCCTTCATGAAACGACTGTTTCAAAAACGATACATGATACATTTAAATTGTATTTTTAAAAATCAAATTTGACGTTTGCTATAATTGTAATTTCAAATTTTCTTGCAAAAAACTGGAATTGAATTGAATACGAGAGGGTGGTTTTTGCTTGAGCTAATAGAAGGCTACTACTATGAGCAAGGGCTTGGTCACAGTCTATCTCGAAGATACACCCTCCTATCAAATAATAAAATTAATAAATTTATTGAAAAAAAAGAAATGGAAAATATGCACTACATTACAATTAGTAGCGAAATTTAAATTGTAATTTTCATTTGACAAAAGTATTTTTAGAAGAAAAACAAAAAACTCACATATTGGCGACGTAAAAACATTTCACGGATATTACAATATTAAATGATGTAAGTTACTAAAATTTTAGAAAAAAATTAGTTATAAAAATAAGACGGTAAAAAGTCAAAGTAAAACTTTTTTGCCAGTAGTGAGTTGCAGAATGTAATTTTATTTATTTTTTTCATCAAATTACTGTATATAAACTACAGTGTATAAAAAATCAACACTGTATATATAAGTACTACTACGACCACTTCTACCGCCACTGACTACTGTATATAAAAATTAATTAAGAATGATTTCAGAGCAAATTTTTCAGTTATTCCAAAAATTATAGATGTAAATCCACCGCAAAATAAATTATTGTACCTTCACTACCGTGATGAGAACTGACTGGATATCAATCAGCTGAAATAAGCATTGTCAAGTCTAGTACGAGTGAATCTTATAACAAATGTATGCATGCCTTTAGCTGATTCTTCTTGTGTATGACTTTTCAGACCTATGTTTGTGTTGTGTGTTGTATGTTCGTGGTTTAACTATATGACTGTCAACTGTATGTTTAAGTCTGAAGAGCGGAAAAATATAAATGAAAACGTCAAGGGTAATTTACTTACACTAGTTGAGTTTTGATCATCTAAATCATTGCTCGCCTTCATTCGCTTAATAGTTGTACCTTCAGAAGTGGTCAACGATGAATCTTGATCACCTTGTTCATAAGAATCACTCTCTGAATAAGACTCATAATCAACCTGAAGTAAAAGAATTATCATTATTAATTAATGTTGACAATTATCTTGTTGCTGCCTTCACACTATTCTTTATTTTAAAAGTTCATTCAATGAAAGAAAACATTCATTCCAATTTTATTTTCTTCATTTGTAGATTTGTAGCACATAACATTACAGCGAAAGTTTATTGAGCAACATTCCATCAACTTCAATTACATTCATACGACAGCCTATGCTATCGTAATCAGGGTGGCCACCCATTTTAAAATTGAAAATTCATTAGTAATTCCCGGTTTTCCAGAGTAAAATTTCAAATTTTCCAGGTAGAGTATCCGCGGTATTTGAGGAATAACAACAATAAATTATATACATAGAAGAATTTATTATGGAAATCTTCAGTTTGATCTCCCATGAAGAATTGCGTATTTAAATTTTCAAATATATTGATAAATTTTGACACTGCAGTCTATTTTTTGTGAGGAATTAATAAGTTTTTTCAACTACTCATGTGTGTGGAGCGCTTTCGGACAGGGTCCATTTTCAACACTCAGTGAGTAGTTAAAAAACGAAAAATTCCTCACAAAAATAGACTGCAGTGTCAAAGTTATCAATATATTTGAAAATTCTTCTGTATTCATTCAATTTCCCTTGATTCAATAAAACTTGAATGTAACCTTGAAGAAAATTCTACTAATGTAAATCCGGCTTAACGATAATAAAAAATATACTCGCGACAACACTAGTTATGGCAAAACAGGAAAAAACATCGATGTTTGGAGACCGATGTTTGGAAACCGATGTTTTTCAAACATCGATATTTTCCAAAAACATCGATGCTTTTAGATAGTTCCAAAAACATTGCCAATTATTATTGCTAGCAATCAAGTGTTTTTTGTATTTGAGTATTTTGAGTTTATTGTTACGGTACACTTTACTAAAGTAAATTAATTGGCACTTATGAAAAATTCATGAGTAATTGGAAAAAATCATGAGGAATTCACGGAATTTTTCCCGGTTATGTAAAATCATGAGGAATTCCAGGTTCTCCCGGTTTTCCCGGTAGGTGGCCACCCTGGTAATCATTCTGGTTTTGAACTCTTGATTGATATTAGACAAAAAATTATGAAACAAAAAAAGTTTAATTTGAGATGTCTTACCTCCAATCGATCTCTCTTTTCTGAGCTGGCATCACTACTAACTGACATTCTGCGAATATCAGATGATTTTTGCCTGGCTCTGAAATGTCTCGGCTACACATACAACACAAAACATTCGATTAGGTTCACACAGTGAATTTTTCAATTCATTGAATAGCATATGAATGATATTTGCTCGATCAATATTGAATTTGCGGGGCTAATTTTAAAGATTTAATAAAACAGTTTATAAAGCTAAGTATTTAAATTTTGTTGATAAGTAAATCTTATCTAATAATTTACTTAACAAGTTGTTATTATGCTGTAGACTGTTACGATTTAAAAAATATATAGTTACACAAAAATCTTTTTGAAATTACTTGACTGTTGAATACTTACTTATTTGTGTAATAGCCATTACGCATTGCTTCCTTAGATAGGGTTGAAGGTCTACTGGATCACGCTTAAAAACCTTATTCAGTAGACCTCCAATCGTGTCTGAGGAAGCATTACAACAATGCGAAATAGCTTTCACACGAATAAGTAAGTGTTAAATTAACCATTAAGGTATTTTTAAAAATTATTTATGTTTAAATATAAATTGAAAAAGTAATATAGTACATAAAAGATATATTTATATCACACCGGATTGATTACATAACATAGCTTCATCAAATAGAATTGAAAGTGGTACACGAAAGAGCCATTTAATTCAATGATATACGATACTAACTTAATCCGGAACCATATTTAAATAATTAATGTTCCGGACTAGTGGATTGTGATAGGGAAAATGAAAAAAAAAAACGAGAAATTTAGTATGAACTACTGTATTATACTAAATAAATTGAATTTGCTACATATTTTTGCCATTAAAGGTGATTTATATTAGTGAAATAATGGAAATGGAGAAAAAGCAGGACTGTTCTGGACTTTTATTACAAAAAGGCACTAAAGGCACTAAAAGTCAATAAAGTATACGGTTGCAGCTCGTGGATTCATGGACGTGATGTGGCTGAAATAGCGCAATAATACGTCTGCTGTGCTATTTTATTCATTTAATTAAGAAGGCTTTCTTTCTTTGTTTCAGAAGAATACAAAAATCTAGTTCGATGGAAAATCAAAAACTTAATTTATCTCAGAAGAGTTGATGGAATAGAAAGAGGAAAACACTAAAAAAAAGGAAAGAGGAAATGCTAAAGAAAGAGGTCGAGTGTTATAATGGATCATTCAAATGCTGTAAAAAAGAAGACTTAGGAAGCAAATGTTTAAAATAAATGGTAAATGTAAATAAATAGAAAAATAGTATAAACGTCCATTATAGAATCATTTGAAACTGAAAATATGATACGAATTTAATTATTATAAGAATAAATATAATATGGATAGAGTAAACTAACCTTATATTCCACATTTTTCCCGTCCCTGCAACACTTTGGACACTCCCAGCTGTTGGGCAGATCTTCATTCACTATACCTTCCAGTTCTGGACACTGAAATACAAATAATAACCATTGCAACTAATGTTATGTTCTGTGTGTTTCTTTTAAAATTCAGATATGATAAAAAAAAATGGAGCAGTTTACAACATATTTTCTATGAACCCAATGATTTATGGGTTGGGCTAAGGTAATTAGTAATAACTGAGATTATAAAAGCGAAGAATAAATCAAATAATGATAGCAACTCTCAAAATGTAAGAAATAAAATGTTTTTAAGATTCAAAATAACTACAAAAATTACATTTATTGTTCATCTTAAAAAAGAATTCAACATATGGAGCTGAGCAACAAAACAAATTTTTGCCATCTTAGGTCTTATAGCACAAAAATGGCTTATTGAGACAAAATAATTAATATTAGAATAAAAAATCAGAAGCAAAAATAAATAATAAATTAATAAAATACAATCCGAAATAACTTTATTCTCGTATGCCAGCAGGAAAGTACATAAATGAAATAATAATAATATTAATAATATCGTGTAACCAAGCTGGTTCAGGTTTGGTGCCAGAGTTATCAGGTCACACCTGAATAAGTTCAGGGCCTCTGACGTGACTTAACTACTGTTTTTAGGCAACCGGGACCGACAGCTTAAAGTGTCCTCATAAACGAAATGATTGAGCAACACAATCTTCAAATTTACGAACCTTCAAATACAGCTCTCCACGAAAAATAAGAGATATAAAAGTGGGACAAGCAAAAAAAAAAACACGTTACGTATCATCACTCCGTTGCACAGAATCAGTTGGCTGTATCATCGTCACGCAACAGCCCAACATAAACACGATGATACACGATAACACAATGATGATGATCCATGCAACAGAGATGCTACGTTACGGGGTTTTAATCGCTGTCTGGACCCACCTTAAGGGATTATACCTACTTGGCGTTAACATATTAAGATTTACTGAACAAGGGAGATGACTAACTGGCCACTGAGCTTAAAGTTGGATAATTGAACATATCGACTAATCGATAGCCATTGATTTGACTTATATTTGCACACATATATTTATTTGCAATCATCACATAAAATCCTAATTTGAGATATTTTCCTTATATCAGGTAAGCTTGTCAAATAGAATACAGTTATAATTCTTAAATGTATCTAAAGAAAAAACTTATACAAAATTAAGATAATGTATTAGAAACAGAAATTACACACAGAAGGTTAAACTACCAAAAACTAAATCAATATTCATTCAAATTTGAAACAGAATAGCAGGACTTCTCTATCAAATAGTTTTCACTGCCTTTTCTTAAAAGATGGAGTCCATTTTACGAATGGTTTCTGGCAATGTGTTGAATAATCTCAGCCCAGCATAATATGGAGCTTTTTCATAGTTGGAATGACTATGTAATGGAAAGGCAATCAAATTTCTGTTTTGAGTGTCATATTGATGATTTTTCTGCACAAAAATCAGCAATTATGAGTGGAATGTAGTTTCATGATTTTGCAGATTGAAAGGTTGTTTTGCATGAGTCCCTTGACCTCAAGCCAAAAATAATCCGTAGTATCGTTTTTGGGTCAGAAACGCCCTGTGTCTGTTGGGTGAGTTTTCCCAGAATATTATTTTTATTGCTGATGATGCCCACATGAGCCCGAGACTTGTGCGTAGGTAATGAGGTGAATGATTACACATAGATGCCAGACGGAGGAGGGGGATTCAAACACACGACCGCTTAAACCACAGCAAGCTGATGTTGCGACGCCCCAACCAACTGCGCTTAGCGGCCCGCCATATTGCCATCATACAGTTGAAGTTGAAAATAATATTATATACACATCATTAACAATATCTACACCATAGCATTTACACATTGAACTTTGTTCAACTGCTGAAGTAACAGAATGAATGTTCTGATTGATTTATAGTAGAAAGATAGTCTAAATGAGAATAAATAATATAGAATGAAATAGTAGAAATATTGTCAAGTGATAAATAGTATCTCGATGATCTTTTTCATGAAAGAAGGAAGTAATTGTGTTAAAATCTAAACAACAAATAGGTGATAATCAAAGACGTTACCTGTTTAACTAAGCAGTCGGGATGAATTATTTCATAGCAAACACTACATTCCATCAATGAGCTGGGTACATCTTTATTTTTTTGTATAGGAATGATTAATGGTTGACCCCAGCCATCCAGTCCACAAACCACACAGGCTGCAGTAACAGGCAGCATAGGCTAGAAAACGTGTAACAAATAACTATGTATCAGCAAACAGTAACTATAAAAATCTTGTTTCTTGAAAAATTTGTAACAATTCAGATAGAAAGTAGTTCTCTTCTTGATATAGTTGTTTGAATAAGGAATAGTTACAAATAACAATATAAAAATACTCAAATCTTCATTTTGAGACGTTCTAGAACTTGAACACGATTAATAAAATTAACTCAAAGAAATGCACTGTAAATTTATTCAAAATGACTGAGGTTAAAATAAAAAATTTGAATAGAAATTTGTAACAATTCAGAAAGATGACTCCGGTTATATTCCTTCAATGAATTGGGTACATCCTTATTTTTTGAATAGGAAATATTAATGGTTGTAATCTTTACAATATAATCTTTAATAAGTTCGAAATTTATTCGAAAAATTTAACAGAGAACTTGACTTTAAATTCAAACTAATACTACTCAAATTTTACACAGCTAATTCTGCTTCCCTATATGAAATGGATATATAGGTATGAGTGGTATTGCAGAGCTAAAATCTCTGAAGAGAAGCAATAACTTTATCTTTGAAAAAAGAAGATTGACTCCAAAATAAAGAAATAATAAACAATTTATAATAATAATTTTAAAAAACAGAAAGCATTTGATGATGGGTGTTGTGAATAAAGTTGAGTACATTGACTCTGTTGAGTGACTGGAGTCGACTGATGATCCGTTGAGTCCACGGGAGTCCGATTGGAAGGCGTGAGAAACAGCTGTGATTGGTTCAATTTTTATTCACATCAAATAACAAGAATCTCAAAAGTTGAGTCAAAAATATTAAAACATCAGCTGACTCAACTTTATTCACACCATCTATTATTTGTGCAAGTTGAGAACAGACTAAAACAGTTCAAAATTTATTTTCCCAGTAGAGCAGAAAAACATATTGGTCTCTCATTAGCATATCAACAATAATAAAAAACATTTCAATTTTCTCATATTGCAAATCTCTGTGTTAGAACAAAATCAACATGTATTATTATGTTCGGTTGGTAATTGTAAGAGAGGAACAACTGCGACCCAAGGTCGCCTTGATCCTGCCGTAGGATTAGAGGACCGATTGCGCCCTGAAATCACTCAAGTCGAGGGCCAAAAGTCAATCCCCTATAAAATATTATATTATATTATAGGATGAAGCTCACATAGGTCTGAGACCTGTGCGTGGGTAATGAGTTGGATGATGGTGATTGATGAGTTGGACCTACAATTTTAGGTGGGTTCCAAACCACCGGGAAGTGATTTTACAGCAGAGAACAGTGTCTTTTTTACTGGCCAATCTAATCGGTCACCGTTACAAAGTGAACCCAGGAGAACTCAGTTTATCTCTATCTGATTGAACAGATACCTGCTACGGCTCACGGCTATCACTTCCCCCTATATCGATATAATAGAGTCTAATGTTATTGTATAAATGTATTTTCCTACTACTGCTTGCAAAGAATTAGTAAACATGCTGAAAACTAATCATAAAAGAGCTGTTTACTGAGGAGCAACAAAAAAGTACTTTATGTCATACCTATACTTTACACTAGCCAGTGTAGCCAACCTTTCAGCCTAGATTATTGAACCTGACATCCAACATTCATTAAATATTCTACAATTATCTATGTTTTCATAAAGAATGACGATCTATTAATTATTTGAAAAATAATTTTTTGAAATTATTGTACAAAAGTGCAGATCGAACAACATACAAGAGCCAAATTATCATAAACAACAATAACTATCATACTGTTGATACTGAAGCTTGCCAGCTGATTATTGCTAGATGAATTTAACATAACCTCAACGATGATGGTGCATTGTGTATGGAAATGACAATTTCAACAATTATTAAATGAATTTTAAATGAATTATTAATTTCAACAATTATTAAAACTGAAGTTGTAGAAAAAATGTCGTATGCATTTCGATTGAGAATCTTCTTCATCACTCTCGCAAAATTACCACACTCCGCTATGCGTCGTGCAGTAACTGTTTAGCTCGAGTGATGGAGTCGTTCTTCACGATCTTAATACATAAATATTTATTTATCTACAGCTACGATATAAAGTGAACATAATAGGCTAGAAAGTGATGTCAATAAGGCTTACTATATTCCATGGAACCAAACTAGTTGCATAATGAAGATATTGTAACACTACTATCACTTTTTAGTACAGGTACAGACCAATCTGAATTAAGGATTTCTTTAAAACAGTGTCGAAATGAATGGTGTGCAATAGTCACATCACCTGATTTAAACATTTTGAAATCAAACTAGATTTTAAATCGGAACTTTTTTTCTGAGGATGAAGCCCACATGGGTAGGTCTGAGACCTGTGCGTGGGTAATGAGTTGGATGATGGTGATAGATGAGTTGGACCTATAGTTTTAGGTGGGTTCCGAACCACCGGGAAGTGATTTTACAGCAGAGAACAGTGTCTTTTTTGCTGGCCAATCCAATCGGTCACCGTTACAAACAGGACCTACGAGAACGCAGCTTATCTCTATCTGATTGAACAGATACCTGCTACGCCTCGCGGCTATCACTTTCCTGTCGTCAACAATCACGCATTGTAGGTTTTGTCATAGTTTGGGCAAGTTATCTGATGATGCATCGATATGTTAAATTAAACGTAATTTATAGGTAGAAGGAGATAAAATGTTGTATGCAAAGATTGTATTTGCCTTAAAACAACTTGTGAGAGGTTTAGAAGACTCGATTCGGTCGTGTTCTAACATAACACTCATTGCATAAAGGCAGTCATAATACAATCGTTGCATAAACTACTGGTAGTTTTTTCAAAAAACCCACCAGAACTAAAACAGAAACAGCTGCATGTATTGATCATATTGTCGCAAAATATAGAGAAATTAATTTTCCAATTATATACCAATCGATAATCACTGACGACCTCTCTATCACAATTTTAGGATTAAAATACTACTTAAATAACAATGCAACACGGATTGCGTCACAGGAAAGCAATAGCCTGCAAGCAATAATAGATATGAACAACCTAAAAAGATAATTGCAGGAGGAGGAATGGGGTGAGGTTTTTGAATCTTTGTAGTGGTGAAGGAGATATTGTGGAAGGTATCCATAATGAATAATAAGACTATCTGGCTACCAGGTTTCTAACTCTTTTCCCGGAGTTTGATTGAGATTGATAATGGTATAAAAACCGAAACTAGTTTCTCAATATGTTTTAATAAATGTGGTTATGACAATTTCGTCTTATTATTCAATGAGGTTCTTTGCTCCATGGAGTAAGTGCGAATACTGACGCATCTTATGACAGCTTCATATCAACTTTGTAACTTCATTTGTAGAACAATACCCGTCAACATCGACGACAGAAGGAGTATAAGCCTATCAAACAATGGATCACCAGAGGGCTAGTATCAGCGATAAGAACCAGAAATCAACTCAACCAACAAAGGAAGTCACATTGAATTGATTAACTTCTACCGCAGGTAAAGGTATTTAATATTAATAAATTAAACAAAAGAGCAATATTACAAGGAAAAACTGAAAATATATGACTCATATGCCCCAACATGTCTTTATAGTGGGGTTTATATAGGAGAATTACTGATAAAACATATTCTGTATTAATTAAGATACACTATAAGAATGCTCTAGTTATATTTTGATTGATTGATGGTAATAAATGGTATATTTCTTCACAAAAATAAAAGCAGGCATTCAATAGAAGTTGAAAACTATTCATCTTCTATTATTACTGGGATGAAAGATATATGTGAAACTGGAGGAGGAAATACAGATGAGTTCAATAAGAAAAGTACAGATTGAGTATCACCAACTTGTAAGCATTGGCGCATAATGCACGTCTGTTTTGCTCTTCCTGGTCCTCCAAATTTCACCATGTCCTGACAGAAAGCACATTCACCACAATCCTTTTGTTGACACGCTTCGCACTTCTTACACCTCGTTCTACGCCTCCTGGGGCCGCTGCCCTTCTTGTGTCCACCCATTATATGTTTCGCTTTGTTTTCACACCCACTCCAGCCTGTAGTCATTATAGGCAGTCGCCTGTCCACATGCTAGAAAAAAAAATCATTCTCATTCATACATTCAAATCAAATTGGTTTCTATTTTCCATGATCACAAGTAACAAAAATTCAAATCATACAATAACATTGCATTTCTTGCAAACAAAAATATTATATAAAACTTACAGTCGAAATTGAAAAATATTCAATCATGATAATTAAATTCATTTAAAGTTTAACATAATTACACAGAAATACAACGCAATTTTTTGAAAACTTCATGAATGCTCTCCACAAGCCTTAGAATCACATCACATTTCAAGAATCACATCACATTTCAATCACATTGAAATATTCATTTCTAAAAAGACTTACAAATAATGAATATCAGACAGCTGTTAGACCAGACGTTTTGTATGTATCAAAAACGCTAAAACTATCAAATTTTCCTTATCTAGAAAGACTTTAAATTTTAGAAAGAAGAATATTGAGAAAAATCCTGACAACTCGGTTTACAGACTTAAATCAAACAAAGAACTCTACACAAAAACAGAATAATGAAGAAACATAATCAGAAAAAGAAGACTACAATTTTATGGATATGTTATTTATTGAATGAACGATAACAGGCTCGCCAAACAAATAATTAATATCTTAAATAACCACAAAATAAAATCAGTCTCAGGGAAATGAATAAAGAATTGATTGCATTTACAATCAACACGGAAATCATCACAGATTGGAATGCATTTCGCAAGAAAATCGATAGCTTAGAGTTTCAGGAGGTGCCAAGACCACGAAAAGGAGGGAGAGGAAAATGGACCCAAGAGGAGAAGAAAACACAATAGGCACTTCGAAAAAATGAAAGCTGCGTGGGCCAGGAAGTTGATACAACGTGCTCGTTAATGGGCTATTCAAAAAATAATAATTCGTGTAAACACATAAAGCCTATCTTGCATGAAATGGAAACTAGCATAAGCATAATGCGTTAGCAGAAAGTTGATAAAGGTATATTTATATTTTTATTTATAATGTGTAAAGGAACGAGAAGCTCTTGATGACCTGAATTGTAAGAGAATGACATTTTTAAAGATTTGGGTAAGGCATAATATACTTTATGAGATTTGAGGCTTTAGAATGAGAAAAAAATATAAGAAAACTCTAGATGGAGAATAAGACAAAAAAGCAAGAACAATTATAAATATTATAAATCTGATAAAGCACTTCAGCAACTCTACAATCAACCTTAAATTTTTAACTTTTCATGTGAATTTAACGACTTGCAGTCAAATATTCATTATGAATAAGTATAATTTACTTACTCTGTAGGCCGAGCGCTTTCGAATTTTTGAGATCCATTTTCAGAGGCGTGTGTTCCTTGATCATCGATGACAGGTTTTTGGTTAGAAGAATTGTGGTTTTTGTAAAATGTAATCAAAAAGTTTGTGTGATTTAAAATTTAGTTGTTCGTTGAGGATGTTTTCTTTATTGTGTATGGTGTGTTTGTATATTTCAAATTGTTCCAAGGTGTTGAGTTCGGGTCCTTTAGATTTTATAAGTAGAATGTGTAGGTTGGTAGTGATGTCAGTAAAAGTGTGTCCAGTTTGAAATTCGATTCAGCTTTTGATGTCAGGGCTTGAAAATGTTCCTTGTAACGTTGTTTGAATGTGCGAATAATGTTTGAATAATGAACATCCTCAACGAACAACTAAATTTTAAATCACACAAACTTTTTGATCACATTTTACAAAAACCACAATTCTTCTAACCAAAAAACTGACATCGATGATCACGGAACACTCGCCTCTGAAAATAGATCTCAAAGATTCGAAAGCGCTCGGCCTACAGAGTAAGTAAATTATACTTATTCATAATGAATATTTGACAGCAAGTCGTTAAATTCTCATAAAAAGTTAATATTAACAACGCAGTTCGTCATGGAACAAGAAATCCAGGAACTTAAATTTTTATTTAATTCTCTTATTTTTACCCATCTATCTCTTTCTTTGATTACACTATTATTTTGTCTGTAATAAAGCTTTGAGGTGACTTATTGATCATTTCACTGCAAAAGTGATATGCAACCAATAAATTCATTTTCTCATTAACAAATAAGATATGGGTTTATTAACACATCGAATACGTGAATGATTGCTAATGAAGGTCAATTTGTAGCCAATGAGATTGATTTTCGTACCATGTAAGTTGAAAATTAGACACATTCAAAAAATACTACAATATCTTGATGCTATTGATCAGATTAGAAAATCTGGTTTGACTATAGTTCCGATGTTGTCACAACCACATCCAATATAAAAAACAGCTACTTGCTGTTATCTGTCGACGAAACTCTCACGCTGGAGAGTAGGGGATAGAAAGAGGAGAGGAAGACGAATGAGGAGAAAACACAAACAAAAAATAAGATGGAAGAGGAGGAGGAGTTGGAGGAGGAGGAGGAGGAGGAGGAGGAGGAGAAGGAGGACGAGAAGAAGAAGAAGATGGAAGAAGAAAGAAAGATGGAAGAAGATGATGGATGAGAAAAAGAGACTATAAAATTAAACTTTTAGAAAGTTTGTTACACATTCTAGAGACCCAGATTCAATTGAATTGGGCACCCTGCTAGTTATAAATGAAAACATTTCTCGTTTATTATTAAATATGTGGGTTGACGAAATATAGTCTTATCCATTATGTATCTTGAACATCACTACCGCAAATAAAAATGAGGTATGCAACCAGAACGCCCGAGGATAACGACACAAGTCTGGCAAATAAACTCCATAGCAGTGAGCTAAGTTGAATAACATCTTGGAGGGACTAGGAACGGCAAGAGGTAGATGATGACAAACTATGGCAATGAATCAAGTAACTGATGTTTTGAAACAAGCTGTTTCTAACTGTGTGCTTGCTAGCTGAGATTTGCCTTTGGATTATTCTGGTTCTCAACTTAATCTTCAATCCTGTTTTTCCCTTTTCTTCTCCTACTCTCCACTTCCTTTCATTAAACGAATAAGTTAACCTATTCCTAGTACGTGGGTAACCATAGTTGGAAAGCTTATTCAAATCAACACGCTACCATGATCTTCTCTGCAAATTGGTTGTGTATTTATATTTTTTATGCTTATTATTGTTGTTTTTAATAGTTACTTTTGAATATTTATTATTGTGTGTGAGTTTAAATTGAAATTGAATTGAAAGTGGAGGAAACGCTGGACTCAACAGAATCTCTTAATACTCAATAATGTTAGGCAGAAAGGTTTTCGAGAAAAAAGCAAAATGATAATGATTAAAAAATCAATAAGTTATAAAGAATACAAGATAAACTAAAAAATGCTTATTAACAATGCGCTTAAGTATAAAATACAGAGAACTCCCATTATATGTAACAATCTAGTACGGTAGCATTTGCAATGACAATTTAATATCGAAGAATTATTTTGTAATGCATCCCTGTTCTATACATGGAAATGTACGAGACTTTTTAGTGTACTAGACTAGTATACTGAAAGTACTAACCTTTTAGTGAGCGTATTTGTTTTACACTACTCACAAATTCTCAAGAAGGAGAACGTACACAAATTATCATAATTTTATACTACTGATTGTAATATTCAATTCAACTCATCTTTCAAACTAGCGTATCAAATAGCGCCTAATATGCGCTTGATAGGCACAGACGAAAAATTCACATATACAGTACGGGAGGTATAGGATGAGCTGCGAGTTGCGCGAGAGCAGAAGCAACTGCCTACGGAGAGACAGAGAGAAACAGAGAGACTGCTGGCGAGTGAGTAAGCCCGGAGCTTCCCCCTCCGCTGCCACAAGCGCTTTTGCCACTGCGCATCTCAAGGTCATAGTTCATCCTATTCCTCGAGTACTGTACATATAAGGCGTATTCTATAAATACATGTACATTGCAGTAAACTTTTAGTGACAGGGATTTAATTTGTTTAATAGTTATCATTAATTTTTTACAAATTGATAAACAAAACTCGAAAGCAAATATTTGAACAGAACATTGAATACTGCAGCACAACACTGATAAATTCAATTTCTTTTTAATTTTGTAACCAATCACTTTTAAAATGGAACTGTTCAATCTATCGTGTTTATTTATTTATCGTATTTATTTATGAAGAACGCTCTTTTTTCTACTTTGTCACTAGAAATGATACGCTGAACGCACCACTGCACCACCTCTTATCTAAATCAACGCTATAATTCCTAGTCTACTGCAATATACAAAATCAACTTTTAGAATATTAGAGATTTCAATTTCAGAATCACTTATAGTATGTGAATAGAATAGAAAAGAAAATTATGTGTCACCATATCTTTGGCTTCTGTACACAGATAATTACGATTTCGAACAAACATAGCCCATGTATAGGCAAGTTGAACTGAGGTTCTTAGTAAAATCATTCGTTAATAACAATTTTCTAAATCGAATCACAACACTTATAGAGTACACAAACAAAACGATAACTAGGGACTAGCCAAACAAAACGATAATGCAAATTGCTATGAAAGCAATTATCGTAATATGTAGCAATCTATTACGGTAGCATTTGTAATAACAAATTAATATAGAAGAATTATTTTGTAATGCATCACTGTGAGCATGGAAAAGTACGAGACGTTTATAATATGTCGCGGACTCGTTTTTACTGTTATATTGATTGTATTAAAGTAATTGATTATTAAATTTTTATTTACAGAGGCAAATACCAAACAGAAAACAGCATCTCTAGGGGGAGTTCTCCCATACACATTCACCTATCTTGGACTGAGCAGTAGTTAAAAATGATGAAAATGATTTTTACTATAGTTTTGGATAATATTAAATATTCCATACCTTAACCTTGAGTACTGGCCTGCCAGTAACTGCAATATCTGGATTATCATATCTATGCTGTTCAACAACAGTTCTAACGTCTTTAATAAGAGCTACAGGATCTCTTATCAGTTCAGGAACGTTCTTCTTATTAGTTGGCAAGCCATGCAGGTAAGTAACTATGGCCTTTAAACCGTGTAGCTCCTGAAAAAACAGACTCGCATTATCATGTGCATTATCCACATCTCCATTTTCATTCACACTACTGTGTATCGAAAAGGTTACACTGGTGGCATGAGCGATTAAAGTAACCGTGTCGTTGCTTGTGTAAAAAAGTATGCCACACGATCGTCACACAAGCTATAGGTGAATCGCCACGAGAATAGCATTGCCACCCAGGTTAGCTGAGGCCATTCTCGTGGCGATCCACCTATAGGAGGATTGAGGCTCATTCAACAACTCATGCAAGCGATACAAACCGTCGAATAGGCATACTTTATGAAATAGCCATAATCTTATGAACAAAAATTTTGAAAAATATTTGAATTCTTTTTATTATATTCTTTTTTACTTTATTAAATTGATATTCCATTATTTTAACTTGGGGGGATAAATTAAATTTAGAAGTATCATCAACCGAGCTTGACAAGCGGGTATCATGACGTGAGACTAATAATAAAATTTACTGATCATTTATTACACGAGAAAATTTTCAATTACTTTTTCAAAAACAATTCTAATGAACTGAAAATACATATTTAACGATCATGCTTATCAGATTCATCGAGGAATGGAATTTTTTGAGAATTACTTAATAGGCTTTAAGAGATTACTACTATTCGTTTTAAAAACGTAGTAGTAGGAGATTTTAATACAGACTTAGCAATACAGAATAAAATGACAGAATATTTAAGGGATATTATATACATACATAACATGGAAATAAAAGTTCAGGAATATACAAGTCACAAGAAAATTACAAACAATAATTGATAGCATCCTTACAAATATAGATGACTGTCAAACGTGATTAGGTGGCTCGGATCTATCGGATCATGACTACTAAATCTTAGAGGTAAGGTTTCAGGGCCATAAATCGATTAAAATGAGTAAAGTAATGAAAGAAAGTCAACAATGTGGACAGGGGAATATCAATTGTTGAATCTGTTACAAGAAAACTGGAGAATCTGTTACAAGAAAACTGGAGAATCTGTTACAAGAAAACTGGAGTAGTGTTTATAATAGTTTAAATAACAAATATGATAGTTCATTGATATTTTAAGGTTTCATTATGGTTGTCCAGTTGAAAAATTCCCTTTAAAAACAAATTAGACAAAATTGATGAGTGGATAACTTACGATATCCTTTCAGAAATAAATAGGGTTAAAGATGCTTATAATGAATTAAATGATCTAGAAATATGTTAAGTAAGGGTAATTACAAAGCACTAAAAAAAAAATACCGTATACGAATGAAGTGAAAAAACCAAATGCAAGAAAACAGCTGAAATTTTGAATAATAGTGTGAGCTTTAGCTCAGAAGTGTGGGATGTAATAAACAAAAATAGGCATGTAGCTTCATGAAGATACTTATACTAGTGTCCCCAGAATAATTAACGAAAATAACAAATATATTGATGACAGTGTAGACATTTGTAATTTCTTTAACAAATATTACCAAGCGGAAATTAACGATAAATAATTGTAAAAAATGCCAATACCTTCAATTAAAAAACAAACATATTTCAAATGAAGATAGGGCTATAAACGTGTTTGTAAACGATTATCAACTAGAACAGGAAGAAAACATTGCATTTCTAGGAGTTTTGTTGGATAGACGATTCATCTGACTAAATACTCGTTGTATACGATTCATCTGACTAAGCTGCTCACTGCTGAATGATGCATTCTCTGTTGATGATATTTTAGAAGTAAATGACAAGGCAATAAATGCTGCTATTTTCTGGAGAGGAAAAATTTAAGTTTAAGGTGATGGCCGGACACGAAAAGTAAAGTAAGTATCTGACTAAATACTATGTTGTAGAATTACATCGGGGGTATTTGTCCTGCAACAACTTGCTAGATTAAATGACAAAAGTTACTTTTTACAGCTTACCATGAACTCTTACTGTCACATATAAGGTATGTTATCTTAGTATGGGGCAATTCATCAAAACAAAATCTTGATAGGGTGTTTAAGATCCAAAAGAAAGCGGTTAGGTGTATAGAAAGAGTAAATAGATTAGATTCATGTAGGCCGTTGTTCAAGAGACTTGGTCTCCTAACTGTACCTTGCTTATATGTGCAAAAAAGAGTGATATAAACCAAAATCTTGACGTACACGATTGTAACAAACAAGTTGAGAAAATTATCACTCTGAGTCACAATAATAGCTTATTTGAACATAAACCTAGTTATATTGGTAGGAAACTACAAGCACAGACAAAGTACTATATTCTGTAATCTGTATTCTGTAATCTATAATCTGTAATCTGTTGTTTCTGTAATATATGCTACAAGCTACCGCAGCTACAAGCTACCACTAATATTGTAAACTAAAGTTAAAATATAGAAATATTTAAAAACCAATTGAAAAAATATTTAGTTTATAAAGCTTTTTATAGTGTACAAGAAATCCATTCATTTCGAAATTAAGCCTCACCTCAACTAATCGATATAGTTATTAACTATAGATTGGTAATATTGTATGCATAGAATTGTTCATCTGTCATTTTTGTTTTGGGGGCAATTCATCTCACCTACAAGTTATTTAAAACTAGATAAATTCTTCATAACTGGTATAAAATGAATAATGTCTTCCTTGAGGTATAAAATGACAAATTTTGTAATTCGATCAGTTAGTTTTTTCAAATACATTTTTAAGAATCTGAAAAAATCAGTTTTTGTCTTTTAGTTACAAAAAAAAATCAAAAATTAAACTCAAGAAATCAATTGCCCCCAAAACCGAAAACTTTCAAGTTTGAACAAACATATTTCACAAAATAATTGATGAAATTGTTTTTCACGCAATAGATAACATTTCAATACCTTGAAACAATACAAAATACTTCGAAAAAGTTATGACCAAACCCTGCGCACAGCCTCAAGAAAAAGGAGACTTACCCAAGGAGTGAGATGAACATGTTCTTGTGGAAGTTCTACTGAGTTGTTAACCTTGTACAGATGTGATGTTCCAAGTAGACGATTGACATAACGTGCTAGCACATACCACAGCATTTCAGTGAAAAATGGATAACGGTATTTTGTAGGTACCTGCAGTCAAAATAAAAAGATATAACTCATTTCACAACGTATTTCATAGGTTTGAACAACACTGTAAGCGTTGGGGGCTTATTAAAACGCCTACCATCAAGTATAAGGGTGACTGGTGTAAGTTAATATAAAATGAAAATCATTACTCACAGAAAGAAAACTTTCTCAATAGTTTGTATTCAATTATTTAACAACTTTGCTGTTAACTCTTATCACAAAACAATATTTGAAAATGAAAAGATTTTTGTAATTCTAATGTATGTATTATAGTAAAACATTAGCCGATAGCCACGCAGACATAGCCGATTTCGACTGAGGGTGACTCTTCAGACCTCAACAGCATGTTTTAGTGCAAAGAGTGTACTACGGCACAGAGGAAAGAGGTAGGTTTGAGAGCTAACACAATTATCTCAGTAAATATTTATGTTAGTAAGTTATAAATACATAATTACTGTATTTATATCAGTAGTATTTCTAATAATTAAATGAAATACAGACCTGGCTACTGAACATGAACATAAATATTTTAACTCTAGTGCGAGATGAAACAAGAGATGTTGATTGGTTGTGGGGTCAGCGTACTGTTTCCTCTGACATAAATTAAAATTAATTTAATAAAGGTCTTACCTTTGCGATGAGGATGCTTTGCAATATAGATAGTCCTGTTCCATCCTGCATTCACTAGCACAGGACAGACCAACTAACTGTCAAAATTTTAATTGACAATTGAATTATATACGTAACAATAATGTTATAAGCTTCTCAAAGTCCAAGGTTAGTAAATGAAATGTTGAATGCTCACATTTGTTATTTCTGATGATAATTCAAAATGGAGGGGGTAATGATGATGTGACGTAGTTGCGGGGAAATTGTCAACATTTTAACACACGTTCTTATGGGGAATCAATAGTCTCTCATAATTATCGGGAAAATGTATATAATAACATTTTCTACTGGAAGTAGCCTAGGAATAGAATTTTCTATAAATAGAGCACGATTAATACAATATTCATCAATTATAACACTACTTATTCATAAAGTCTAGGTGGTGTTTTACCTTACAGAAGGTAGCATGATGTAAAAATTTGATGTTTAATCAAATTAAATTTTGCCTTCCACTTAAACTAAAAATTAGGTAACTTTATTAAGCCTGCATTGTAATTATATTTCATTTTCAGTGATGCTTACGCAACTTTAGAAGAGAAAATTAGCCTTCCACAAAAGGCTATCTTACAGAAACGAGGAATAATAACGCTTTCATTAGGCCTACTAATACAACTGAATGATAAAACTTGCATATTCCGATTGTAATGTCGTAAGCATGTAATTCTCACCAATAAATTTTGAAAACTTGGACAAAACCCGTTTTATTTGACACTAAATATTCGACAAAACATCTTGTAAAATGATAAGTGAGTATTCTAGTGTAAAATGCAATCTGAATAAGCAAGTTTAATTATTAAGTGAAAATGATTCAGAGAATCGTTACTACCCCACAAATCTGTAAAAAAGCCTATAGTGGAAGGCTAATTTTTTTAAATGGAGTAGACCTAATTAAAAATTAAATATAATTATAATATAGGCTTAGTAGAATTCTCTAGTTTTCAACTCACGTGGAAATTCCTGAGTAAGGCAAATATTAATTGAATTATATTGCGTTTTACATCATGCTGCTTTATGTAAGATAGGACACCACTTAGGTGTTACGTGAATAATTAGTGTTATAACTATTTACTCTAGAAATAATCCTCACTTATCATTTTACAATATGTTTTGTCGAATATTTACTGTCAAATGAGATAGGTTTTGTCTAAGTTTTCAAAATTTAATGGTGAATTACATCCTTACGATATTACAATCTGAGTATGCAAGTTTAATCATTCAGTTGATTATTAGGCCTAATGAAAACGTTACTATTACACGAATCTTTAAGATATATTGTGGAAGGCTATTTTTTCCTTTTAAAATTGCGTAGGCCTAACTGAAAATGAAATATAATTACAATACAGGCTTAGTAAAGTTGTAACACTAACTCTGGCGGCTCTGGTAGCGCAGTTGGCTGGAACGCTTGTCTGTGAAAAGATAAGGCTCTCGCTGGCTTCGTTTCCGGCAGCCTTGGGTTCGAATCTCATTCAGCCATGGATGCTTCTCATCATTCACCCATTCACATCATTACCCACGCACAAGTCTCCGGAATCATATGGGCATCATCCGCAATAAAAAAAAACTAATAAATATTGTATTAATTGGGCTCTATTTATAGAAAACTCATATTCCTAGGCTGCTTCCCGTGGAAAATGAAGTTATATACACATGAAAAGTTAATTATATACATTTTTCCAATAATTATGAGACTTTCTATTGACTCTCCATAAGAACGTGCCTTAAAGATTTGAAAATTTTCCCACAACAATTACCCCCACCATTTTGAATTATTATCTGTGCACGTTCAATCTTTTATCTACTAACCTTGTCCAAGAGAAATAAACTCATCTCTGGTATTGAAATACTTCTGACCTAACCAACATCTATTGTCTGATTGTCTATTGTTTCAACATGAGATGGTCTGTCAATGACACTACGTGTTACAAAAGAAAACTTCTACTAAAAACATTCTTCGAATTAAATCTGAAATACAAAATTTATATTTTACACTCTAATAATATGCAAATCAATGGTGAGAGCACCATAAGATGTTTTACACAATGCCATTTTTTATTCATTTTACTAATTGGATTTAATTTACTACTTTGGATTGGCCAGCAAAAAAGACTGTTCTCTGCTGTAAAATCATTTCCCGATGGTTGAGAACCCGCCTAAAATTGTAGGTCCAACTCATCAATCACCATCATCCAACCCATTACCCACGCAAAGGTTTCAGACCTGTAGGCTTCATCCATAAAAATATTACTAATCCGTTAATTCAATAATTTTACTCATTTGACAGACTGAGTTATCATGTATTTCTATATATTTCTGAATCAATCAGCATTTTTTCAAGTATGAGCTTATGTCTAGACGAATAATTTTCTTTTAACCAAAATTAATAAATTAATTAAGAATACATACTGCTTAACATTGTCAAAATCGCATTAATTCATTCATGCTGACACACTAGTGTCTATAGTTAAGGTTATTACACAGATTCAATTGGATCTGGATTTCTAGAAAGTGTAATAACATATCCAAAAATTTAATTCAATAGTCTCTTCTTTCTTGTTCCTTTTTCTGCCCAACTTCTTTTTTCTCTCCTTCGAATTCTCTTTTTTCTTCTCCGTCTTCCCTTTCCCCTTTTTCTTCATTTTCTCCTCGTTCATCTTTCTCTCCTTCTCCTCCAATCCCTTATTCTCCAGCGTTAGAGTTTCGTCAATAGATAACAGCAAGTAGCTGTTTATTACATAGGATTACAGATTTTGATAGGCTGGTATCTAGATTGTCATTAATGTCGAGATGAGACAAAAGAAAACATTTATTATAACCAGAAATAGTGTGCTTGGCTCCTCAAATAACGAATGTATTTGTGGCAGTAAATGGACTTAATAATACGAATGATAGGAAATCAATCCACCTAAAATAGTGGGTCCACCATGTTCCCCATAATACAGCTCAAACGGCAAGCAGGAACTGACAGTAAGGATCTCCCCACCAATAAAAGTCATATTGGTTCATTTCATATAACAGTGCTAAAAAGTAATGGTTAATATGAATTTTATTTTGGATAATTCGAAGTTTTTATGCGTACGAAGATTATGAAAATATAAACCGAATAAGAAATTGTCGAGTGCGGCCGACGCAGCGATCTACATCCAACAAATCAAACGTTATTTTGAAAGTAGGGATGGCTAAAGTGATGCTTATTTCCGGTCCTTAATTTTTTTAGATTCTTTTGTTTTGACCGAGAGACTTAATTCCAGGAAACAATTAAAAATTTCCAATTATTTTGAAAATTTTTAAAAACTTATATTTTTGAAACTTTTGACTGATTTTAGTATACTGTATTCTTTTTAAATGTTTGCTGATATTTTTTTTATTATTCTGCCATTGTTTATGCAGATTAAAATAGATGTAGTGTAAGTGGACAGAACAATACAGTACTGTATGTTATTTTAATTTATATTTATACTGTATTTTTTATGACACGTTTGTACCCATAAAAATGCAAGTATACCATATGACAATTTAGCCAATAAAAGTATAAACGTTTAAAATTGAAATTTGAGTGCTTTTATACCCCTTGTGATTAATTTCCCTAATTCGATTTTTTTCACTGGTCCCTTGAGGTTTGAATAATCAAAGTCCCACTGTATTATTATAAGAGATCAATTAAATCAGACTCACATGTGTGCTGTCTTCAACAAGTGCGATTCTGAGCTGTTTATCAATTCCATACGAGTGCAAGAAGTTTCCACCAAAAACGAGCGAGTCGCATGGTGTGTAAACAGCGTGTATCCACCCAGTAGGTATGAAGAATGTGTTGCCAGCAGTAAGAGTGACCCGGCCACAACGTTCTACAGTGTCACCAAAAAATATATCGCTTTGCTTCCCAGACAAAACCCACTGTTCGAATAACCGTATATTGTGCTCGGTAGGAGGGATCAGCCAGAAAACCTACAACAAAGTACTGTACTTACTATTGAAACTAGATGATAATGACAGAAATTTTATCACGTCACAGCACAAGCAATGACATGATTGAATAAACATTTATATTAGTACAGTACTGAAGTTGAAATTTGGTTAAGTTCCTAGGAGCTTTACCGGTGGCATTTGATTGGTCTATTCAAATTCATAAACGTTAATAGTTATTTATGTATTAAGAGCGTGAAGCGTGACTTTATCGCTCGAGCCAAAACATTTACTGCGCGACGCACAGCGGAGCGCAGTAATTTTGCGAGAGCGATAAAGAAGCTTCACGCGCGAAATACATACAATATTTTTCCTACAACTGCAGTTCTGGAAACAACACAATAAAAGTTTGTAGTTTGTAACATCACAGACCGTGCGCGGATTTGGTTAGCGTTCGACTTTTTAGAGGTTATGTGAATTTCACGGATTCCATGATCCACCAATGAGAAGACATCAAAATCAAAACAGAAGCGTAAAGAAAACAGCTGGCGACCGTAAAGTACTTTACCGCTTGCGGAGCAGTAAAGAGGAATTTTACAAGTAGTTTTCATTACGTAAAGAACTACTTTACGAGCAGCTGTAGGAAATTAGTTATTTATGTATTAAGAGCGTAAAGCGCGACTTTATGGCTCTAGTCAAAACAGTTACTGCGCGACACGTAGCGCAGTAATTTTGCGAGAGCAATAAAGAAGCTTCACGCGAAAATTACGTACAACATTTTTCCTACAACTGCAGCTCTGGATTCCAATAAAAGCTTGTAGTTTGTAACATCACAGATTTTAGCGTGCGCGGATTAGGTTAGCGTGCACCATTTTTATGAGAATGAGGTTTTAAAAATTTCACGGATTTCGTGATCCACCAATGAGAAGACATCAAAAACAGCTGGCGAGCGGTAAAGAAGTATTTTACAATCAGTTTTCAAATTACTGTACGAGCAGTTGTAGGAAAGAAATGTAAATAGACCAATCAGACGCCACTGCTAAGACTCCAATGAACTCAACCATTTATTTATTAAATACATACACCTTCATAACTAATAGAGGCTTACAGCTTAACGTCAAGACAATCCTCATTGACATCAGACTGGTCTACACAATTTTAAGGAATAAAAACAAAACAAGAATATTTCAAAACTATAAGCCTAAATGACAAACGTAATAAGGAAGGAGTAGTAACATCTTCGAGAATACAATAATAACGAAAAGATAAAGAATGAATATTATACAGATAGACACAACAATATCAGAAAAATAAAACAAATAAAGAGTAAATAAATAAGAGCAAAATAAATAAAAGGAGATGTAGTAGTAGTTTGTAAAACAGTAGAAATAGTTCGCCTAAATGTCGAATGTAATAAAGAAGGAGTAGTAACATCTTCGAGAATACAATAATAAAGAAAAAATAAAGAATGAATATTATACAGATAGATAATATCAGAAAAATAAAACAAATAAAGAGTAAAATAATAAGAATAAATAAATAAGAGCAAAAAAATTAAAAGGAGATGTTATAGTAGTTTGTAAAACAGTAGAAATAGTTAAATTTGAAGAGCTCGCACATATATCAAACAAAATTGGTGCAAATCGTCAATTTTTTTTTTTTTTTTTTTGTAGATTACGTCTTGGAGACTCCAGTTAAGGAGTATAAGACAAGTCAGATCAACAATATTATACACTAGATACCATAATTACTTCAATTAGTTGAGGTGAGGCTTAATTTTCATGTGAAAGGAACTCTTGTACACTATAAAAAGCTTTATCAACTAAATATTTCTTCAATTGATTTTTAAATATTTCTATATTTTCAAGACTCTTCAAAAACTGCGGTAGCTTGTTGTAGAATTTCCTACCAATATAACTAGGTTTTTGTTTGAATAGGCTACTATTGTGACTCACCAAGTGATAATCTCCTCGGCTTCTTGTATTATAATCATGTACATCAAGATTTTGGTTAATATCATTCGTTTTTACATATAGAGTAGCTTCATACACATATAAGCAGGGTACAGTTAGGAGACCAAGTCTCTTGAACAACGGCCTACATGAATCTAATCTATTTACTCTTTCTATACACCTAACCGCTTTCTTTTGGATCTTAAACACCCTATCAAGATTTTGTTTTGATGAATTACCCCATACTAAGATAGCATACCTAATATGTGACAGTAAGAGCCCATGGTAAGCTGTAAAAAGTAACTTTTTGTCATTCAATCTAGCGAGCTGTCGCAGGACAAATACCCCAGATGAAATTTTACTACATATTTTCTCAATGTATGGAGTCCAGGTCAATCGTCTATCCAACGTAACTCCTAGAAATGCAATTTCTTCTTCCTGGTCTAATTGATTATCGTTTACAAACACGTTTATAGCCCTATCTTCATTTAAATTATGTTTGTTTTTGAATTGAAGGTATTGGCATTTTTTACTATTTATAGTTAATTTCAACTGGTTTAAAAATTGGACAATGGACTGCACACCTATATGGGCACTTATTTCTAAATTATCTAGAATGGAATTGCTGAAAATGAGTGATGTATCATCAGCAAATAAGAGGGCTCTACCACTAATTAATTCTTTAGGTAAACGGTTGACATATAACAAAAAAAGCAATGGACCTAGTATTGACCCCTGAGGCACTCCAGCTTGCACCTCTAATTTATTAGATTTATTCTTTACTATACTATTACCAACTACTGTAGTTAGTTCTACACATTGTTTTCTCCCAATAAGATATGATTCAAACCATTTCAGTTCAACCCCATTTACACCTACATTTTGCAGTATTTCCAATAAAGTTCTATGATTAACACAATCAAATGCCTTTGACAGATCTAAGAAGATTGCAGTAGCTTTATCACCTGAATCTAATATATCTATTAGTTTTTCAACTAGAGAAACTATGGCTGTTTTTGTTGATCTCCCTTTCTGGAAGCCATGCTGTTCATCACAGATAAAGTTAGCTTCTTGAAGGTGCAGAAGTAACCTATTTAGAACTACTCTTTCAAAAATTTTACTTATTACATTTAAAATACTAATGGGCCTATAGTTTTCTACCTTTTCTCTATCGCCACTTTTGAAGATTGGCAAGATCTTCCCCTCTTTTAAATTATCTGGAAAAACACCTTGTTCTAATGAATGATTGATCAGATGAATCAAAGGGTCTAACAATTGATCTTTACATTCTTTCAGAATTTTACTGGATACCCCATCCATTCCTACAGTTTTTTTATTATTTAAACTATCAATGATATTTGACAACTCGTCTTGGCATACTGGGTGGAATTTTAATTCGTTCTGAATCCCCTCAGTATTCCTCATGTTTGCATCACTAATACCTGTATTAAGAGATTTTTGAAGATCCTTAGCAACCAGTTGATAATATCTGTTAAAGAAATTACAAATGTCTACACTATCATCAATATATTTGTTATTTTCGTTAATTATTCTGGGGACACTAGTATAAGCATCTACATGAGCTACTTGCCTATTTTTGTTTATTACATCCCACACTGCTGTGTTAAAGTACACACTATTATTCAAAATTTCAGCTGTTTTCTTACATTTCGCTCTTTTCACTTTTTTCATATAGTTTTTCTTTAGAGCTTTGTAATTATCTTCACTTAACATATTTCTAGATAGTTTGAATTCATCATATGCATCTTTAACCCTATTTCTTTCTGCAAGGATATCATCAGTTATCCACTCTTCAATCTTGTCTAATTTGTTCTTTACAGGGACTTTTTTAACTGGACAACTCATAGTAATATGAAACCTTAAAATATTAATGAAACTATCATATTTGTCATTTAAACTATTGCTATTGTAAACCCTACTCCAGTTTTCTTGTAGCAGATTCTGCTTCAAACAATCGATATTCCCCTGTTCACATTGTTGAATTTCTTTCATTACTCTACTCTTTTTAATTGATTTATGACCTTGCAACCCCACCTCTAAGATTTGATAGTCATGATCAGATAGTTCCGAGCCGCCTAATCTTGTTTTAGAGTAATCTATATTAGTAAGGATGTTATCAATTATTGTTTGTGATGTTCTTGTGACTCTGGTATATTCATGAACTTTTATTTCCAAGTTATTCATGCAAATAATATCCTTTAAATCTTCTGTCATTTTATTCTGTGTTGCAAAGTCTGTATTGAAATCTCCCGCTACAATAACGTTTGTAAAACGAGTAGTAGTAATCTCTAAAAGCCTATTGAATAGTTCACAAAAATTGTTCCATTCCCCATTTGGTGACCTGTAAATACCTAACACCGCTACTTCGAAATTATTGTCGATTTTTACTCTCAAACCAGTAACTTCTAAATCCATTTCCACAGCAAATTTCTCTACATATTCTAAATTAAATGTTAGCATATTCTTAGCATTTTTAGTGAAGATAGCTACTCCCCCACTTCGATGAGATGTCCTGCAATACGACGTTTTCAATGAATAGTTTGGAATATTAAGTTGTGACAATTCATCTTCTTTTAAACCATGCTCTGTGAAAATAGCTATATCAGGAGCCTCTTCTTTAAAAAATACTTCGATTCTATCTATTTTGTTACGAATGTATTGAATATTCTGATGGAACACAGTGAGTACCGGTACTTCCCTATCATCCCTTATTACTTTATCGTTGCTTTTGCATATTGAAGTAGATTTACTTAATCTCTTAGAATCTTGAGAGCCTATCAGATTGCTACAAGAGTTCCTTCCACTAATGCTATCCTGATTTTTTGATCGATTAACGTCTTTTAATACAATTGAAGATATGAATTTATCATCTGAAACTAGTTTCCCTTCCCGGTTTTGAGCCACTTTACTAAAAAAGGTTCGTTAGATGATTGTTTAGGAGAATTATTGACAGTAGATTGCAAACGACTTTCAATCAGCTCTGCCAGCCTATTACAAAATATTACTTTGCCAGATTGATTTAGATGTAGACCATGATTAGTGAAGTTTTGTTTTTTCAGCCTTTCATTTAGAAAACAAATCCCCAACTGCTTAGAATTCTTATTTTTTAGGCTGTTGATTGTATTATGAATTGATTTATTTGTTGACTTAATGGCTTCATTTAGCTCTGGCCTATCAAGCCTATACGGAATTGTACTTATTATTACATTAGTTTTTTGGCTGAGTGGCACAATCTCTTTAATTTTTTCATTTATTTCAGGAAGATGTTTTAGATTAGGTTCATTTATATTGTTTGAGCCACCCAGTACTATTAGAAAATCGTTTTTTCCAAAATCTTTAGTTTGTTCCTGTGCTGACTCTACGATAGCGTTTATAGGGGCACTTGGTTTGAAAAAGCTCTGAACTTCATACTTATTTTTTAATCTTTTATTTAGTAGGTCACTACAGTCTCGTCCATGACTGGATGTCAAGAGCAGTACTCTACCTTTCCTATCGTTATTTGCCCTTACTTTAGTTTTGGTTGCTGTTTGCAAAACCTGACTATACGTTTTTGTTTGACCATTTCTATTTATTTTTTCCCCATTTGATTTAGGTTCTACTTTTTTTGTATTGATCAGAGGTTCAGATCTTACATTAGCCAAGTTTATTTTTGATTTTAATATTTCGATTTCCTCTGACATAGACCTACATTGACTCGTGAGATTTAGTATTTCAATGAATGAAATATCAACGCCAAATACAAGTTGAAAAGAAGAGCACTGTCCTAAAAGGGAAATTTAAAAAAACCCATCAACACATTTGATATTGATATCAATTGACAGGCTACAAAATCTTATTAAACAAATACTAAGGCTACAAATGATTCTCAATTTGACGTTGTAGTTCCATATCAATTTTTCATGTAATGTAACATAAATATTGAGAAAAACTTTACTAGTGAATTCAACTCTTACTTATTCGTGTGACGGCCATTTCGCATTGATGGAGTTCTTCTTCAGACACGGCTGAAGGTCTACTGAACCAGGTTTGATTCAACATCACTCCAGTTTTCAAATCTGATTCAATATACCTCCCCTCCAGCCGAGTCTGAAGAAGCATTCCATCAATGCGAAATGGCCACACACGAATAAGTAAGTGCTTAAAGGTTATCAGAAATCGTGCATATAAAGGATAATAGTATCCATTAACACTAAAATTATCGGTTTTGGATGTAAAGTACTATTGGATAGACCTATTTGATTTAATATTAATATGAACAAAGGAACGTATCACTTATACAGAGTGATTCGGAACTCTCTATACCAATACTTCTAGGCAGCGTTTCTGGACCACTAACAAAAGTAAATATCGTAATGAAATTTTTCTAAAATCCCCAGTTACTCACACAGTCGCCATTTTGTTTTTTCACTCATTATTTTTTTATTCGAACACCTCTGAATGTATAATTTTGAAATTTTGCATACAGCTTTATAACAATTAAAACAATCTAAAAAATTCATCAAAATTTTCCGACATCAAAAAACAAAATGGCGGCCATTTAAAATCTTTGAACAGGACTAAATTAATAATGGCTAATGATATCAAAATTGGATTAGAATAATCTTTTTTAGATATTTGCATCGCAAATCCAACGATACCTCATTTTCCAAGATTGGCCAACAATTAATCGAGATATGCTACTTTTTAGGGTGTGAAGTGGTTGAGAACGGGTTGCAGTTTTTCGCTTCCAACCACCACATACCCTAAAAAGTAGCATATCTCTGTTAATTGTTGGTCAATCTTGGAAAATGAGGTATCGTTGGATTTGCAATACAAATATCTAAAAAAGATTATTCTAGTCCAATTTTGATATCATTAGCCATTATTAATTTAGTCCTGTTCAAAGATTTTAAATGGCCGCCATTTTGTTTTTTATGTCAGAAAATTTTGATTGTTTTTTTTAGATTGTTTTAATTGTTATAAAGCTGTATGCAAAATTTCAAAATTATACATTCAGAGGTGTTCGAATAAAAAATAATGAGTGAAAAAACAAAATGGCGGATGTGTGAGTAACTGGGGATTTTAGAAAAATTTTATTACAATATTTACTTTTGTTAGTGGTCCAGAAACACTGCCTAGAATTATTGGTAGAGAGTTCCGAAACACTCTGTATATAAAATATAGTTTCAATAGCATTTGTCAAAGAAGTAGAACTCTGCTTATGGACGATACTGAAAGCAATGAAAATGAACCAAGTGTACCATTAAAAACTACTTTGTTTACCGTTATGTCATTAATGATACAGTTTGTAAAATGAATTTTAGGCGGGTTACACACATATGCATCTCGCACGGTGCGACTGGTATTTTTCTTGCTACTAGCATGCAGCTTGAAGACCAACCTGTGTTAATTACGTGGAGCTTACACACTTATGCGACTGTCATGGTGCTACTGGCATCATGCATCTCGCATGCAGCGTGCAGCGCCACTAGGAACCGATCGGTCGGTGTTTGGCGTGGCATGCAGCGTGCATCTCGAAATGGGGCATGCGCAGAACACATTTCCAAGTCACATGACCATACGAAGTCTCCTTCTAATGGCGGTAAGTAACAACAGCATTTCATCATCCTATGCCGACGATGACATTTTCCAATGAACTGAACGCCAATAAGTACCCACCTCTCTCATCTTGCTACTAGCATGTGCCACGACCATGCAGCCTGCATGCATCTCGCATCAAAAATGCTAGTCGCACCGTGCGAGATGCATATGTGTGTAACCCGCCCTAAATCTCTTCTAGCAAATTAAATTTCGCCCTAGTATGAATATAGATTGTATTATTCAGGAAAAGAATATCATGTTTTTTTATTCAACCCCACTCTATTATTTTGGAAAATCTAATGCGCGATATCAACTATAAATACTTTCCAACTGAATAGAACCTCATACTAAGGATACTAATGAAGTTTCTATTAATCTACGATATAACCAATCAATAAAATCATTAATTAGATTGGGAAGCTGCTGTGTATCATTGCGTAATGGTGATTTATAGAGTGAGCGAAAGTTACCTGAATCACCAAAAGCTAGGATACAATGTACTAAGTTATCCAAGCCAATGCACAAAGCTGCTTGACTGTATTTTTCTCATGAATAAATAAATATGTGATGCTACAGTTCCAAATTACTTTTTCACTTGATTTTCAACATAAATAATTATTGAAAATAAACTTGTTCAATAAACGTGTTCAATTTGAAGAATATATAGGCATTTATAGGCATAGTCATAGTCAGGCATAATCAGTCATAGTCATGCATATAGGCATAGTCAGGCATTTATATAATCATTCACCTCATTACCCACGCACAAGTCTCGGACTCATGTGGACATCATCAGCAATAAAAAAAATGTGAAAGGTAAAGAATGTAAGCAGAGAAAGAAACATCACCCATTTGATGCTTTGAGAACATGCATGAATGCAATCAATTTACAAGTATATTTCAAAGTTTTGATGAGCGGGAATAGTTTAAATCAAGTTTGAAGTCACAATTTATTCACATATCTATAATTATCTATTCATAATCTATATATAGATTATCTACTACATCTTCTGTTACTCCAACATCTTCTACATCTAAATCTTCTCTTTATAGTCTTGACTCTGACTGGTAAAGATTATTTCATTTCATCTCTAATAAACTGAGGCCAGATGGCTAAAGAAATAATAGAAGAGATCTCGGAACAAAAATAAGTTACGCTCACCGTAATGATTTTGTTGGTATCAAATTAAAATATACTTGTTAGTAATTGGTCAACAAGAATCATAAAATCTAATTATAACTATAATTGAAATTTTGTAATATACAAATACCTTGCTACCCTTGAGTATATGATACCAAACAGATGTTCCCCCAAAATCAACATGGAAATCTGTGTAGCATCCTTTCACCGACATTAAGCAGTATTTCTGCACTTTTGGGTACATCATTTCGTCAATGACATTGGTCGATTCTGTTTGCGCTTCCTTCAAATGTCGCGGCCAAACACAGTCTACCCAATCGATCTCTCGAACCTGAAATTAGACAACTTCATTAAATTCTGTTTCCAGCCAAGAAAGTGTTTTCTGTTATGAGCACATGCCCTGGAATGGCTCACACTACTAAATGGAAGATTGAGATGACAGATTCTTATCGGGAAAGAATCGGAGGGAGCAGGTGATCTTCCATTTATTGTTCACAGCATGGAGGTATAATAAAGTAGAGGAAGCATAAAGTCTGAAAAGACGACGCCATCTTGAGCGGCTATACTCTACTATAGATGTACACCAATGTTATTGTAGCTGTTGTACAAGGTGGAACACAGGAAGCGGATGTTTTTTAAACCGCTAGTACTTTGGTCATTTTAATGACAGAAAAATAATATTGACTTTAAATAATAACAATTTTTTTTATTGCATTTTTGAAATCTTTTTTCCGTAACTATGTTCTAAAAATAATGTCCTTTAGATGACGTCCTTCTTGCCAGATACAAATTTTGATCCTCTCCTGAAAGTTATGCACTGCTCTCCAACTTTCCATTCAGCACAGCCTCAATTTCTTGACTAATGGCAATCTTGAGGTCATGTCTTGTGTGGAGCTTGCTCACATACACTTTTGATTTCAAGTAGCCCCCCCCCCCCCCAAAAAAAGTAACAGATCAATAAATCGGGTGAGCTTGGGGGCCAGTTGACATCACTGAATCGTGAAATGACGTCCTGGAAACATTTGCCAAACCACTACCATAGATGCTCTTGCAGTGTGAGCTGTGGCTCCTTCCTGTTGGAACCACAATTCTCTCATGTGCACTTGACGCCCATCCCACTGGAGTAGGGTGTTTCAGTGTGGGACTGCACCTCGACGTTCCACATTGAACTTTTGCCAAAAAAGACAATGAACAGTGACCGCAGAATCGTTATTTCTAAAAAGCTGTTTGACTGTAAACACACGATGCTCTACAGTTCAATCTACATGGCGACTAAAACTTCCCTGTGTTAGCTATCTACCAACGCTAGCCCCCAACTCGTCGCCGAGTACTTCGTTTTGAAAAACATCCGTTTCCTCTGCTCCACCTTATATTTATCTATGAACTCGACCAACTCTTTATAGCCCAGCCAATAAAGACTAAAGATAGGCTCTATGCGCGACAAATTAGGGGAAAGTTGGATTTTTACCTGATGATAGACCATAAGAGGTACATTTTCCCAAAAGTCCCCACTTCTCCCCCCAACCACCCTTGAACTTGTTATTTGCAAGCTTTTGCTATATCTCGGTTGTTGTTCGTCCAAAAATGGTTTTATTTTTTTAATGTGTTTGTCTATAGACGCACTGCAAATTTTATCCTGTACAATTTTATTGTAAAACTAATATTAAAGGCGCCACAAAGCGAGTAACCTAAAAAATATATGAATTAGGGTGACGAGGTTGCAGTTTTTTCTGTATATCTTTTTGTAGCATAATAATAGAAAAAAAGATTGTTCATGAAATATTGCAGCAAATACCTTTAAAATGATACCATTGGTATGTTGGTATCGGGTAATATGAGGCCCAAAGGGTCCTGAAAAGGGAGCACGCATGCCTTGTTTCACCATGCTGGAGCTGTTCTCTTGAGTTGCCGCGTGCAATTTAGCTAGCCTGTTTTCTCACATAGGCCTACTGTTAACTATGGCTCTACGTATAGAGCGTTATTTGAAAAACATATATATCAATAGCAATCACTGTATTTAATATTTTTTTAATACATAAATGAATGGGTTAAGCAAATTAAGTGCTATAAACTGTTAATATGTGTATACAGATTGTAAATATGTTTTACAGCATTTTATATAAATATTTTGTTTTGTTCAACTAAAAAATATTGTAACAAATAGAAAATGTGCAACACAAAAAACAATAATTGAGTTGGGTGGGTGGTCCGTGATGGTGTCGTTTGTTTGAAGACATTTGCAATAAGTGTCTAGCTAACAAAAATCTGCTAGTTATAGCCAATCTGGCTATAGTATTCCCGGATTTAAAACTGCATCAACTGTCTCATTGTTCAAATCTGGAGATCCCAATGACCCATCAAACTACTGCCCGATAAGTTTACTGAGCGTATTTTCCAAAATCATGGAGAAAGTTTATCAAACGTCATCTAAATAATTATTTAAACTATCACAATATTATTCACAATAATCATTGTGGCTTTCAAGAGGATAAAAGCACAGAGGATGCAATTGTAAAATTAGTCAATATCATTTACAACAATTTTAATACCAAAAAGAAAACATTAGCAGTGTTTATTGATTTGAGTAAAGAGTTCGATACCATACCGCATTCTAGATTATGGTTCGGAACCCACATAAAATAGTAGGTCCACCATGTTCCCCGTAACATGGCAAAAAGGGCGAGGTGGAACTACCCACCATAAAAAGCCATACGCTTATTATTATTATTCTAGATTGAGAAGTTGCTAAGCCTAGGTATTAGAGGCACTCCGCTCAATCTCTTCAAGGATTATTTGAGTGGACGCTCTCAATCTCACTAATGGTAATGGGACGAGTGAAGTAAATTTGACAAACTATGGTTTGCCTCAGGGTACAGTACTATCACCTGTATTATTCTTGATTTATATCAATGATATGTTAAAATTAGAAATAGAGAATTGTGACATTATATCTTACGCTGACGATACAACTTTAGTATTCGCCAACAATATGCCAGGCATAACATGAAAATAATCAGAGAAAATGCCCTCAAAAAGATAAAACAATACTTTGATGATCACACATTGACCCTGAGCACCAAAAAAGTATGTATCTAACATTTTCGCCAAATAAAACCGGGCAGCCTGATAATTTTAATAAATTAAAAATCCATTCATCTTGCTGTACGGATTCAACAAATGTGTGTGGTAGCCCTGAAGTAGATTGTGTTGACAAAACTAAATTTTAAGGCATCTTTTTGGATCGTCACTTGAGATGGGATGCTCAAATAAATAGCCTGTGCTGCAGATTGAGGTTCCTCATTTAAAAGTTTTATAATATTGGCTTGTTGAAAAATAAAGAAATTGCTTGTCTAGTTTATTTTGCTTGTGTCCAAACTGTTCTACAGTATAGAATCATTGCTTAAGGAGGAGCCAGAAATTTTTACTTCAATAAATTATTCTTTATCCAAAAGTTCTTAATCAAGGCTATAACAACCAAACCTAGACGATACCTCAGTAGTGTCTGGTTTAATGAGTTGGCGTCCTAACAGCAAGACAATTATATACAAAAAGTCTACTCATGTATATAATTAAAAATAGAAATAGTTTTCGCCTTCAAGAAACCTCATACGACCTGAGACCAACCAGTATCATATTTATGAATATGACCATGCTGCTCTGGAAGTGTGTTCTAGACAATTTGCATTTGTAACCAAGAGACTGGCCAATTTTATTCCTATTGATTTTTTAAACAGTAGAATAAATAATAGAATGCGATATGATCTGGATAAATTGATAGTTTCAGAAAAACTTAGTGACAGACTGTTTCAATAGCTCTTAAAATTAATTAATTTTTTTCTATTTTTTGAACCAATTCTTATAAACAAACTTAAACTTAGGTAGTAGTTTTCTGGAAATCGAAGTGTTTTCTTTGTTTTTTCTGAGAACTTCTTTTATCGTTTCTAAATCAATAACTTATTATCCTCTCTTTTTAATCAATTTTAATTTTTAAATTTATTCACATAACGTTTTTTTGTTTTTACCTATTCTATAAACTTTTCACATGCTTCAATAAGCGACTCATACCTGCGCTCAGGCTTTCAACAGCCTAAAAAATAAGAATTCTAAGCAGTTGGGGATTTGTTTTCTAAATGAAAGGCTGAAAAAACAAAACTTCACTAATCATGGTCTACATCTAAATCAATCTGGCAAAGTAATATTTTGTAATAGGCTGGCAGAGCTGATTGAAAGTCGTTTGCAATCTACTGTCAATAATTCTCCTAAACAATCATCTAACGAACCTTTTTTAGTAAAGTGGCTCAAAACCGGGAAGGGAAACTAGTTTCAGATGATAAATTCATATATTCAATTGTATTAAAAGACGTTAATCGATCAAAAAATCAGGATAACATTAGTGGAAGGAACTCTTGTAGCAATCTGATAGGCTCTCAAGATTCTAAGAGATTAAGTAAATCTACTTCAATATGCAAAAGCAACGATAAAGTAATAAGGGATGATAGGGAAGTACCGGTACTCACTGTGTTCCATCAGAATATTCAATACATTCGTAACAAAATAGATAGAATCGAAGTATTTTTTAAAGAAGAGGCTCCTGATATAGCTATTTTCACAGAGCATGGTTTAAAAGAAGATGAATTGTCACAACTTAATATTCCAAACTATTCATTGAAAACGTCGTATTGCAGGACATCTCATCGAAGTGGGGGAGTAGCTATCTTCACTAAAAATGCTAAGAATATGCTAACATTTAATTTAGAATATGTAGAGAAATTTGCTGTGGAAATGGATTTAGAAGTTACTGGTTTGAGAGTAAAAATCGACAATAATTTCGAAGTAGCGGTGTTAGGTATTTACAGGTCACCAAATGGGGAATGGAACAATTTTTGTGGGAGTATCTCACATCGTCTAGATTTCAGATCGTCTAGGTGCTATTTTAAAACGAATCTGGAGTATGTGAGACGGCTGGAAGTATCATGCGCTGATCGTCTCAGATCGTCTAGTATTCACATCGACTAGCGTCTCACTTCCTCTATATTTCATATCGACTAGGTTCCATAGCAGCCAGGCCGGTACAGTCAGCTACCGACTAAAATAGAGCCCGCCAGCTGTAATCACACGTTCTAATTATTCCATATCGTTTCACAATGCCATTTCACTATCTGAATTCCAACGAAAAAAAATAATTTTGGTACACTTGACAAATGGTATTACGTGATCCCAACAATGCAAAAAAAACATCAATTTGAAGCAGTCGTTCAGCTTTTAAAATGTTTCAAAAATTTTGAAATGTGAACTGAAAAAAAACTAATAGAGAATTTTTCCCATTTTCATGGAAAGTTTTAAAAGTGGGAAAGTTGTAGATAGAGATCTTATCTTGAGTTTATATTTCAAACTTTTATCTATATAAGGTGAACCTTCTTCTCTTTGAATTAGGAGCAGAGTTTACAAGTTGGATAAATAAAACTAAGCACTTAGTTCCTTTCAAGTTGTTTAACGATTTAGTTTTTCTTCTACAGTTATTCACTGTTATTCTTTCAATGTTATTAATTGCTATAGTGCTATATTTACAAAGTTTCATTTTGATGTACAGTATACAACGTTTTCAATATAGGCCTACAGCAATATTTAGCTTAATTTATAACAGAAATATACAATGCCGTGGATAATTACTATCCTATAGCCTACACTGGATAAATATACTGCAAATACTTTCAATAACTTACAATAAGAATAACTATTTATGTTATAATAACTTACAATTAAGGGAAAGGCTCCGTTGAGCCTGCCTTTGGTTAGAGTCAGTTAGAGACATTATATTCTATATCATATGTCAGAATTGAATTACGTTGATTTCAGCTCTAACTGAAAATCATAAATTCAAATCGATTTTTCAAATACGAGTAGCTTTGGATAAACTCTACATAAAGAAATATTTCTTATTGATTTCATAATTCCTAATTCATGCTCTTTATTTTTTATTAATCTATCCATATTGCAGGAATATTTGTCTATCAAGTCTCATTTTTAATTATTTTTGAACATGCAGGGTTTTCTTCTCAAAAAATTTCACGAATTATGGAAGCTGTACGTACATAAATCATTTGATTTCAAAATCAATAGACATTGGAAATTATGTTTTTACTATCATTGCCATAATGAATATCTATATCATGTCTTAACAGGAAAATGTCGCAAATTTTGTCCAGTTTTTTTTTATGGACATGTACTCCATTTTTGTGAAATTCAAATTCGAGTTATGGAGTTCGCTGTATCCACTGCAATCAATAGGAGAGGGTTTGGGGGGAAAGTTTTGGGAAATGAACTCTCAAAAACTGATTTTTAGCAGTTTTTTGCGGAGGATAGTATCCACAAAAGTTTAAAGCTTGTGCGTGTGTAATGTGATTGATGTTGATGAAAGATGAGAGAACCTACAGTCTCAGCTACAAAGGTAAATGGCTGTAAACAATATCAGAGCAGCTGGAAAAGTTGAAAACAGTCAAACGGTCACCGTTTTAACCGCTGTCACGAGTATTACGTGACTTATCTTCTATTGCTAGGAAGACCCAACGATTTCTATACATAAATATTTATGTAGCCCCATAGAAATCGTTGAGTAGAACACGTTAGCAATCATAGAACCATCCACTACTCAAAAATAAGTTCTTGATATGAGTCGGTAGTGTTTTCAAGTGAATTTATTTAATTTACCATTCAAGGAATTTTGAGTGGACCGGACCCCCGGAATGGAGAAGGTCTCGGTACACAGGCTAGACAAGTAGGACAAGGATTCATGATGAATCATTCTGTACAAGCAACCACAAGTTCCCTATCTTCTTTGTCTAAATCCAAAAACTATTGTAGGCTACATGTTTTTCTGGATTGTACAGCGATGTGCAATGATGAAAAATTATTATAGAAGCACAATAGCCTATAATTAGCTCATAATTATTATGTCTGAATTTAAGCCAGTATGATTTTTTACCAAGAGTTTTGGTGAATTTTTTAATAAATGAAATGTTTGTAGAATCCTGTTTCTGCTAGATTGTGTTCATATGAAGGAAGACTCGAAATGAAAACCCTCAAATCGAATTCAACATATTGAGTAGGTATTTGAATAAAGTATGTATTTAATGAAAAATCGTGACTTTTTATTTCTCCTGTGTTATTGATGAATTGGTAGCCCTTCTACAGTTTCACTCTGATACAGCGTCAATAATATTGACAATAAATGATGTTATAACTAAGTCATACTGTATTTGTTTTACGGAATCACAGTGAGCTCTATATAACTTTCATTGAACTGAATATTGAGACCATGGAAAATTGACAGTTGATAAGGCTCCCACCGACCCCGTTGCGCAAAGGTAACGAACAAGTAAAAAGGAACATACTGTTTTGATAACTTTTTTATGAGTTTGTGATACAGTATTTCAGTGGATCTCAATGATAGAAAAAATGAAGGATGTAGTTTTATTCAAGTGAATCAAAAACCTAGGTAGCAAGAGTAAAATCCTATTACATTAAGTGAGCAATTTCTGTATCTGTATACCGTATTTCTATCCAAAATTTAAGATTAGCACAACATTTGTGAGTCAGAAATGATTTCAAATGCAAAATGAAATTGGTTTTGTCCAATGTTTTTCTATGACACATCTGAAACACAGCCTCCCTGAGCGGAGCTCGGTCCATTTCTTCCATTTAATAATGATGTTATTCTATGGTGGAAATTTTCCATATATAATGTGATTAAGTTATAATAATACAGTACTAGAAATATTTTTCTGCCACTCTAGAATGTCTTTTTTATTGGGTGAAAGGTTGAAACACATACATTTCACAGCTAATAAAGAGAACTTCCTCAATTTCGAGTATTTTAGATAAATGGGCTAGTGTGTGGCCACGAATCTAGAATCTGAATTTCTTCCTTTTTTGCGCGATTTAGGTTCGGGTGGAGAGGATGAGTCATACATAAAGTTTGTAGAATTATTTATATAAAAATGGCTAGTCTCGATACGGCAATATTTGTTTAGTGTCGCCGGGCTGTCGCGCCGGTAATTGCTTATTTCCTGTCTAGTTAATCCCCTCTCTCTCAAATACTGTTTTTCAATCTCATACCAAAATTTAGCATCAGTTACTGCTGCTAGTACAGCAATAAGGCTGTGCAGGCAATTGTGAGTCTGTGAATTATTGACAAAAATATTTTCCCCACCAATCCAAGAAATGTCGAAATGGGCTATTGTAATTTATTTTGAATCTTTATGTAAGTATAAGAATGTTTCATATCAATTCAAGGGTAGCCCTAACCAATTTGAGCAAGAAAGGTCCCAGGATGGGGGGGGGGGATAAAATTGCGTTTATCTACTGGAAGAGACATAAGGGCGAAGCTGGTCTCCCCAGATTCCGATCTTTCCTTTCCCCTTGGCGATGGACAGTTTCCAAGTTATCAAATCGAGTTTAAAACCGATTAAAACCAGTTTCAAATTGGTTATCGATTTAAAAAAATCAACACTTCCCTGCTCACGACTGTTTTCCCTGATGATTGGAAATTCTCAATTGTTATCCCCTTGAACGAAGTTCCTAATCCTATTTCTCTTTCTGATTATAGGTCTATTAGTATCTCCTAGTGCTTACCAAAGTTTTAGAAATTCTTGTTCATGACCAGATGGGTAAGTTCATTGCTAGATAAGGTTTGATCAGTGACTTTCAGTCTGGTTTTAGAGAGGGACTTAGTACCCTTCTGAGAGTCACTGATGATATTCGTAGGGCATTGGATGGGTAAGAGTTGAATCTGATCATTCTAGTTGACCTCAGTAAAGCCTATGACTACATTTTTCACCCCATTCTATTTTATAGATTAGTAAATATGAGCGTCTCTCATTTCACTATCCCTCCACGGTCCCGATCCCTACCTCCTTGGCGATGACTCAAGCACAGTTTTCACAGTTATCAAGCACTATTAACTTTAACCCGTGAAATGAGTTAAAATAGGAGGATTTTAAGTCTAGAAACGATCAAAATGTGGCTATAGATAGGTTACTTTTTCGGAGGGAGGGCCCCTGGACCCCCTTTTGAGCATGAGAGCCACATATTTTTCATCATAATTGTGAAAAGACAGCTTTGAGATATGGGCCTACTGTGAAGGTAGACTATAGAGTTTGTCTGTCACAATTAAGGGCAGGCTTATCGGAACCGTTCACCAAGTTATAGTATTGTGTTCGAATTCACTTCTTTTATCTTTTGTGACATACATTCATATGATAATTTATTACTTTGATAAAAGCATTGTAATTCAACAAGAAACATATTTTTAGAATGAATTTAAGTGGCGAGTCTTGGAATGAAGAATGAAAGATAATATCTGATTGAGGTAGTACATTATCATTGTTGTTAGTGAGGGGGGAGGGCTAGTTTGTACCCCCCTCACTAGAAATTTCTGGTCACGCTTACGGGCGGTGGGAAAGAGAGGGTGGAGGGGAATTTTCACAAAAAAGGTCAGCAAAAACTCATTCATGACCACCCCCCCCTCAAATTTAGAGCTGGGACCACCCTTGTATAAGATAAGAAGTCACTCATCTCAAGTGTTGAGGTAGTGTAGTGATAGCTGCTTCCAGTTCTTTGTCACTTTCAAAATATATCCTGCCAAAAAGTCCTTCAGTTTATATGTGAAGCAGGTTTGTCAAAAAGACTTGGTTTTTTCAAATTTCAAAACAGGTATTACTTTCCGGATGCCTAAGTATATTGAACAGCATTTAAAGAAATTTGAAGGACTCTATAAAGCAATTTGACAATACGTTTTAACTCTTTCATTTGATGGAAATAAGATCGTAGAAGCTTTAACACTGATAAACCTATTCATATTTCATGAATGTTTTAGTCATATTGATCATTTAATTTAACCTTTTTCATTGTTTCAAGCTCGATTTATGCAATGAACTTTTAAAAATTCCAAATAAGTAGGTTGTAACTCATGATTTGTGATTTAGGCTACATTGAAATGATGATGATGTGAATTGGATTGATTAGGAATAAACAGAAGAAACAATTCAGTATACTTGTGATTTATTGAAACAAAGTTAAAAGGAATAGCAGATATTGAAATAACTACACAGTAGTTATTTTCAAACAGTTTGTTTCTCATAATTTTTACAAAAATAATCTATTTTGTTCAGTTTGATCAATTGAGCAATTTATTGATATGCTGTAGTTATATTTTTAAAAGAACTGCCATGAGTATTCCGTCAGGAGGATGGTCTTGGAATAAAATTTTGTGTATTACTAGGCTAAGTTAATTTATACAAGAAATTTCAAGAACTTCAATAGAGAATTCTTGTTATTGGACCCTATCATGAGAGTTGTTAACAATTCATTAAGAAATCAATCTTCTACCTTGTATTAATTAATTGAGATTGGGACACTTATTATATTGGACCTTATCATTAGAGTTGTAATCAAATCATTGACAAATAATTATTTTGTACAATGACATTTGTAATGTTTCTGTTTTTTATGTGGCAATAAATTCAATTCAATTCAATTCAAATCAATCTATCAGCTTGTTTTATGCTAATTGAGACAGAAGTGATGGGAAATACTGAATCATATTTTATGGCGAAATTGAACGCCACTGTGCTGGGCGTAGCGAGAGGAGTCCACTTTAATTGGAACCGAGCATACTAGACGAAGTGAGAACTGGACGGTCTGAAAACTAGACGCTCTGCGACAGCGTAACGCAAGAAACTAGAGGGTCTGCAATCTAGACCACCTGACACAGAGAACTAGATGGTTTGAAAACTGGACGCTGTGACATACTAGACGCTCTGCGACACTAGACGGTCCGAAATACACCCATTTTTGTGAACTATTCAATGGGCTTTTAGAGATTACTACTACTCGTTTTACAAACGTTATTGTAGCGGGAGATTTCAATACAGACTTTGCAACACAGAATAAAATGACAGAAGATTTAAAGGATATTATATGCATGAATAACTTGGAAATAAAAGTTCATGAATATACCAGAGTCACAAGAACATCACAAACAATAATTGATAACATCCTTACTAATATAGATTACTCTAAAACAAGATTAGGCGGCTCGGAACTATCTGATCATGACTATCAAATCTTAGAGGTGGGGTTGCAAGGTCATAAATCAATTAAAAAGAGTAGAGTAATGAAAGAAATTCAACAATGTGAACAGGGGAATATCGATTGTTTGAAGCAGAATCTGCTACAAGAAAACTGGAGTAGGGTTTACAATAGCAATAGTTTAAATGACAAATATGATAGTTTCATTAATATTTTAAGGTTTCATATTACTATGAGTTGTCCAGTTAAAAAAGTCCCTGTAAAGAACAAATAAGACAAGATTGAAGAGTGGATAACTGATGATATCCTTGCAGAAAGAAATAGGGTTAAAGATGCATATGATGAATTCAAAATATCTAGAAATATGTTGAGTGAAAATAATTACAAAGCTCTTAAGAAAAACTAATATGAAAGAAGTGAAAAGAGCGAAATGTAAGAAAACAGCTGAAATTTTGAATAATAGTGTGTACTTTAACACAGCAGTGTGGGATGTAATAAACAAAAATAGGCAAGTAGCTCATGTAGATGCTTATACTAGTGTCCCCAGAATAATTAACGAAAATAACAAATATATTGATGATAGTGTAGACATTTGTAATTTCTTTAACAGATATTATCAACTGGTTGCTAAGGATCTTCAAAAATCTCTTAATACAGGTATTAGTGATGCAAACATGAGGAATACTGAGGGGATTCAGAACGAATTAAAATTCCACCCAGTATGCCAAGACGAGTTGTCAAATATCATTGATAGTTTAAATAATAAAAAAACTGTAGGAATGGATGGGGTATCCAGTAAAATTCTGAAAGAATGTAAAGATCAATTGTTAGACCCTTTGATTCATCTGATCAATCATTCATTAGAACAAGGTGTTTTTCCAGATAACTTAAAAGAGGGGAAGATCTTGCCAATCTTCAAAAGTGGTGATAGAGAAAAGGTAGAAAACTATAGGCCCATTAGTATTTTAAATGTAATAAGTAAAATTTTTGAAAGAGTAGTTCTAAATAGGTTACTTATGCACCTTCAAGAAGCTAACTTTATCTGTGATGAACAGCATGGCTTCCAGAAAGGGAGATCAACAAAAACAGCCATAGTTTCTCTAGTTGAAAAACTAATAGATATAATAGATTCAGGTGATAAAGCTACTGCAATCTTCTTAGATCTGTCAAAGGCATTTGATTGTGTTAATCATAGAACTTTATTGGAAATACTGCAAAATGTAGGTGTAAATGGGGTTGAACTGAAATGGTTTGAATCATATCTTATTGGGAGAAAACAATGTGTAGAACTAACTGCAGTAGTTGGGAATAGTATAGTAAAGAATAAATCTAATAAATTAGAGGTCCAAGCTGGAGTGCCCCAGGGGTCAATACTAGGTCCATTGCTTTTTTTGTTATATGTCAACCGTTTACCTAAAAAATTAATTAGTGGTAGAGCCCTCTTATTTGCTGATGATACATCACTCATTTTCAGCAATTCCATTCTAGATAATTTAGAAATAAGTGCAGTCCATAGTCCAATAGGTGTGCAGTCCATTGTCCAAATTTTAAATCAGTTGAAATTAACTATAAATAGTAAAAAATGCCAATACCTTCAATTCAAAAACAAACATAATTTAAATGAAGATAGGGCTATTAACGTGTTTGTAAACGATAATCAATTAGACCAGGAAAAAAAATTGCATTTCTAGGAGTTATGTTGGATAGACGATTGACCTGTACTCCATACATTGAGAAAATATGTAGTAAAATTTCATCTGGGGTATTTGTCCTGCGACAGCTCGCTAGATTGAATGACAAAAAGTTACTTTTTACAGCTTACCATGGGCTCTTACTGTCACATATTAGGTATGCTATCTTAGTATGGGGTAATTCATCAAAACAAAATCTTGATAGGGTGTTTAAGATCCAAAAGAAAGCGGTTAGGTGTATAGAAAGAGTAAATAGATTAGATTCATGTAGGCCGTTGTTCAAGAGACTTGGACTCCTAACTGTACCCTGCTTATATGAAGCTACTTTATATGTAAAAACGAATGATATTAACCAAAATCTTGATGTACATGATTATAATACAAGAAGCCGAGGAGATTATCACTTGGTGAGTCACAATAGTAGCTTATTCAAACAAAAACCTAGTTATATTGGCAGGAAATTCTACAACAAGCTACCGCAGTTTTTGAAGAGTCTTGAAAATATAGAAATATTTAAAAAACAATTGAAGAAATATTTAGTTGATAAAGCTTTTTATAGTGTACAAGAGTTCCTTTCACATCAAAATTAAGCCTCACCTCAACTAATTGAAGTAATTATGGTATCTAGTGTATAATATTGTTGATCTGACTTGTCTTATACTCCTTAACTGGAGTCTAAAAAAAAAAGGGTTTCACCTTAGCAGGTATTATTTCCTTATACACCACATGATATAGTACACAATGGAAACTGTGACATTAAACTAATGTGGAATTAAGAATGGTTTTATCTATTATCTTTAGTTAGTTGTCTAAAAAATGTCTACTTTATTTTATTCTATTGTAATTATACAATGAAGATAGCTCATTACTTATTTTGTATTTTTTAATTTGGACAATAAAATTTGATTTGGCGGGTCCATAGGTGGTGGATAATGGAAAGCCCTAACTTTAGGGTGGGGGAAGTCTTCCCCCCCCCCCAACCAAGACTGGCAAAAGTAAAACTTACGTTCTATAAATAATAAATTTATATTAAGGACAACAGCATTTTCTAAGTAAGTCTGAGTGTATTCCAATGTTTATGTGTGTATTTGGCAGTTACTACAGTTTATAGCACTTAATTTGCTTAACCCATTAAATAATTTATTAAAAAAAATATTAAATACAGTGATTGCTATTGATATATATGTTTTTCAAATAACGCACTATATGTAGAGCCATAGTTAACAGTAGGCCTATGTGAGAAAACAGGCTAGCTAAATAGCACGCAGCAACTCAAGAGAACAACTCCAGCACGGTGAAACAAGGCGTGCGCGCTCCCTTTTCAGGACCCTTTGGGCTTCATATTACCCGGTACCAACATACCAATGGTAATGTATGCAACCTCGTCACCCTAATTCATATATTTTTTATAGACAAACACATTAAAATAAATAAAACCATTTTTGGACGAACAACAACCGAGATATGCGCGTTATAGCAAAAGCTTGCAAATAACAAGTACAAGGGGTGGTGGGGGGTGAAGCACAAGGGGGAGAAGTGGGGAATTTTGGGTAAATGTACCTCTTATCATGGTCTATCATCAGGGAAAAATCCAGCTCTCCCCTAATTAGTTGCGAATAAAATCCTTTATTGACTGGGCTATTAAAGATGACCGCCATTCTACACTTCGTTGTAGGTTAGTCATAATTAGCGTTAAAGTGATCAAAACAACTGCTACATCTTGATAAATGTTCCCAAAGAGCAGAAAATAGTTTAACGGATGATAAACGACGCTCAAACATTTAAACTGGGATGAGAGTGAAATCTTGTAAAAGTGAAATACCAGAGCGCTGATGTAGCCGCTAATGGCGTCAGATCCCATGCAGTAGGTCTTTGCTTGCTTCCATTTCCGGTTACACTTTTTTACATTGGCGGTATATGTTAAGCTTCCTCCACTCCCATGGTTCACAGTGTCAAGAATTTTGAATAGAGGATGGGTGATATCTGGGTACAATACCAACTTGAGAAAAATGAGCTATAAACCAGAAAATGAGAGTGTTCCATGTGATTATGGAGAGAAAAATATGGAATATGAAAAAAGAGTCTTCTGCAAGAGTAATTCGGTACTTACTAAAGCAGGAGACTGCACATAATTTTCCAATCTTGTATGGCTGAATTCCAAGGAAATAACGTTTAGTAGCCTGTCTTTGTCTGGATCCTCATAATATCGTTGCCATTCTTTCATAGACATTTCAATATTTTTGTGAGTATTGACATCCATTACGTCCAACGGCCTTCTAGAGCCTGGATTACAAAGAAGCATACATGTGAATAAGGTTGTGCTACAATTCAATGAAGATAATTTTGTTTTCATCAACAATTTACTAAGCGATTTTCAAAGAAGAAATCGTAAAATTCATTACTATTACCGTACAGAAATCTCAATAAACTGAATCTATAATGTAATACAGTAATGTTAATATTATAAAAATATTATGAAACAATAAACTGAATGTATAATGTAATAGAGTAATTTCAATACAACAAAAGTAATATGGAACAATGAACTGAATGAATAATGTAATAAGAGTAATTTCATTAACATAAAAATACTAAGAAACAATGAATTGAACTTCTTGTTCAAAAAAGAAAACGAATGAATAACCTGTTGAGAAATGTACTTCTCAACAAGTATTAAAAAGAATAATTATATGGAAATACTCTACATATTAGGATATATCAACATCAGTAAACACTAAAGAAAAATCATAACATGTATTGCTGACTCACCAACACAAGTTCGCACATCATTGACTGTAAAATTTGGGCTAGGAACTTGGATACCAAGGCCAGTTCTTTCTCTGAATAGTAGTGGAGTATTGAACCCATGGCGCTGCAGATATGCAACATTGAAGTCTGAAATGATTTGACAAGTAATTAGCGAAAGAGATCACATAAAGAGCTGAATGTTTGCATATATCAATCATAGTTACCCGAGTAATAAGTTTAAAAGCTATATTAGTCTCTTCTTAGATTTCTTGTTCCATAACGATCTGCGTTGTTAATATTAAATTTTTGTTGTAAATTTAACTATTTGCAGTCAGTTTTAGATTGTGATTATATAAAAAATGTACTCACACGTGGCCGAACTTTTTCGAGTTGCTGAAACCCATCTTCAAGGCACCCTAGATAGCGATGTTGGTTTGTTGGTTAGAAGAATGGTGGTTTTTGTATAATGTGGTCAAAAAGTTTGTATGATTTAAAATTTAACTTTTTTTGTAGTGGCGAAGGTGATATTGTGGAAGATATCCATAATGAATAATAAGACGAAATTGTCACAACCACATTTATTTACTTTCAAATATTAAACCATAGTAAATTAATAAATGTGATTCTGACAATTTCGTCTTATTATTCATTAAGATTTAACTGTTCATTGAGGATGTTTTGTTTATTGTGTGTGGTGTGTTTGTAAATTTCAAATTGTTCCAAGGTGTTGAGTTCGTGTCCTTTAGGTTTTATATGCAGAATGTGTAGGTTGGTAGTGATATCAGTAAAAGTGTGTCCAGTAGTCCAGTTTGAATGATATATGGTCTACATACATGGGACATTTTACATAAGACAAACAGGCCGCGCATTCAAACAACGCTACAAAGAACATTTACAAACCTTACATACAAAAACAGAATCGACTTTTGCAGACAAGCTTGCTTTTTGCAAGTTAATTATATTAGTCAATGTTAAGTTGATAATTGACAGTATACCGATTATATTTAAAAAAAGAAGTGCGTTCAAATTTACAGGAATGGCGAGATTGCTATATCTTGTAATTCCAAGACGTTTTCAATAAATAAATACGATGTTGCATTGAACTACAATTAAATGAAAAAATAAATGAATGAATCAAACTAATCTGCAAATATTTCGATAAAGAGTGGAAATACTGTTGGTCTGAAGCCTATTGCTTCCTTTCCATTTGATTGTATGTGAATGAATAGTAAAATATTGTAAATGAAAATCTTTGTTCTAGTACTTCCAACTTGAAATCCGCTACTGACTACAGAATCAACACTGAAATTCCGTTACTGTTCGTTATTCACCAGATCACACTTGTTATTCTAGAAAATTGTGTCTCAACGACCTCCCACAATATTTTATATTGTTCAAACTACTTACAGGTAATTCTAAAAAAAAACATTTACTTTAGATTGCCAATGCATGAAATATGTGAACGTAACAACAGTTGTTACATCAGTGTTCCTTGTAAATATAGCAATTAATCTAGATTTTTGAGAGTTTTGGGTTAACAATTTTAGCTTGAAGAGGATCTGATGTTTGGTTTACTTTGTCTTGCTCTTGAGCATTCTATTGCTTTTGGCTATTTACTGTGCATTTTAAAAATTTTGACAAGCTCCATACCCCCTTGTATAGGAGGGCAGTGGACGCTATTAAATTTATCAATCTATCTATTTGATACCAGAAGCGATTTTATCATTATGATTCAACCAACTTTCTGCTTTTATTTTTTGAATATCCTAGGACGAATAGCGTACAAAAAGGGTGTGCCATACTTTTTTCAGTCAACTCATTTTTGAACAGAACGGACGTTTCTTCTTCTTTAGATAATTACTGGATGAGTACTGTATTTGGTTTTTATTTTTCTTCATTTCTTTTTTTCCCTATAGTAGTTCTTCTTATTCAAGTAATCAATTTTCGTTATTATAAAAATATATTTTTTTCTCAATTATTTTATTCTTTTCACACCAAGTTATTTGTTTCTTTTTCTTTAATCGAACTTTTCAGTAATTAGTATTTTTATGATTTATATAAAAATTGTACAAATTTTTGAAGGTAACTCCCATATAAGTTAGCCTCAGGAGTACCTAGTTTCTCAATAGATGGAAAATTATATTTTCTATATGTTTCATATGTTGTACATATATATAGTGAGAAATAAATTTATTTATTTAAATAGAACTTCAACCAATCGATGTTTTAAAAATGTATAAGTACTGTGATAACTAAATACGTAAGTAGTGTGATAAATAATATGTAGTAATGTGTAATAAATAAGTAGTGTGATTGAAAAAAACTGAGCGATGACCTTCCTCAAAAATTTAGATTGGTAATAGATCGTTTTACGAAGACTTTTAGAAAGGTACACTTTACACTATTGCCAACTCTACAAGTTCCTAGATCTCAAAACCACGAATATTCTTTGAAATTATTCTGAATTAAAATGAACGAAAACGTGCACTTTTCTGCTATGGATAAAATAGATACTTTATTAGGACATTTTGTAACGAAGGGATTTTTATAGAAACTTAAAAATGAGTTGACTGACAGTAATACAAAAGTCAGATTCTGAAACAAACTCTACACAATAGAAATTAAGCATTGCAAGCTCACTTGCTCTCTCGTATCAGGAAAAGATTCAGAAAGAAGAGTAAAATGAGAAAACTTTTTCAGAGAAGTTAATTAGATTGATTATGAAAGTTGATTGGTATTATAATCAACATACCCGAGCCCTGCATTTCCTTGACAAAGCATTGTGTAAATCTGTCAGTTTCCAATTTTTCTTGTAAGTTGAATGAGTTTCGACCTTCGATCTCTTCGTCTCCCAATGCCCAATCATCCGAGTAGAGCTTTCTATCTTTTCGATCTCGCTGAAAAATAATTTTTAATATTACTTCGAATTTTATGTTTTAAATAAAATAAGCTCACATAAAAGAAGCATAAATAAAAGAAAGAAGCTCACCAACATGAAAATTTCAGAAAACATTTTATAAGCTGTCATTTATTTCTATATTATGAAATGAAATGAAAATGAAATTTATTCATAACACTGACATACAAATCACAATGATACATAATGGACAAAAATAATACAACAAAAATAAACTGACAATAATGCAATTAAATCAAATGATCAAAAAGTAATAGATGCAATAGATGAACAATGAAATAAAATCAATCCATCATTATTCCCCACCATTGCATATTATGTTAATGAACTTAATAATAAACTATGTATAACCTATATTCTGAAATAATGAAATTTATTCCTTCAAAACAGAACAAAATATTTTTCAAATAATATACAGGAACTAGAGTTAACCACATTATCCAGTATTCGTGGTCAACTTGAAACTTAAAAAAAATAATTACAAAATAAAAGTACAAATTAAATTTGAGTCCAGCACTTATAGAAAACACTCGCACTCTATGACGCCTGCACAAGTAAAATTAAATAATAATACAGCATTACAAACAACAACACTTTGCTCCAGACAGCTGAGACAGTAATGCAATAGAAAATAAGAAAAATAATGGCAAGAGAAATACATATTGTACAAAAGGCGAATCTAAATACATTGGTTTATAAAACCCTGAATTACAGAAAAACCCATTTAACTTGAAAAATATATTTATCCTTCACATAACCCTGTGAAAAATTTAGTCAATATACATTATGTTATTGAGGCATCAAGAAAACTCAAGTATTCAGAAGACACTAGCCAACTTCTCAAAAGATTCAAGAAGCATCTTGCATTTTCACTCGATTTTATTTCCCATGGTAGTTGATTGAAATACTTAGGAGCAACATATTGGTAAGATTGTTTAAAAATTGATTTATTGACTTTTGGCAACCTAAATGTTCTATGTTATATTCCTCTTGTTTGATAAAATGAGTTCACTGTACCAGTGTTGCCAGATCTGACATAAAATAACTTTAAAACGTTATAAACGAAAATATGATGCAAAGGTAATGCTCTTATATAGCAAAATAAAGGATAGGAACTTTATCTTTTGTGAAACTCATTTCATCACTCATTTTGTGAAACTCTTAATTTTTTAAGGTAACTCTTGCAAGTGCCCCCCAGCAATGAATCCCATATTGTAGCCTGGAATCGACTAGCGCAAAATTAAGTACTCTTAAGAGATTGAAATCACAGAAATTGTGATATATAATTGTTATATATTTATATATATTTCATATTTCACGTAGATAAAATTACTATATTTATTTATATATCCTATATATACTTTCCAAAAACGCGTGAACATGTTTATATGGAAACTTACATCTCCGTTTGAAATGAAGAGATGGGGAATGAGAAAACTGATATTTACTTAATTTTTATAAAAATTTAATCTGATTTAGACATTTAGAGAAGAGCGAGCAAGTAAAAGATGTAACAAATATGGTTTAATTCAAATTTACTTTTATTTCATACGGTACAGGTAGAAAATCATAATAATGAAAAACTTAAAGATGAGTGAGTCTGATTTTTAAGACTGAATTGATTATTCAAAATAAACACCGGAATTTGTTTTATATTAATGAAAAGATTGAAAAGTCTATTGATTTCATTTGATACCAGTTCAGAAGCAATCAAGTAGAAGTACTTTATTGAGCGTATATCTGAAACTAACAAATCAATAATTATTGATCAATAATCAACTTTAATTTTTTCATGTCAATCAACATTAACAGATCTTTTCAACTCAATAAGCTATGAATAAAAGAATACAACATATAAATAAAAAAATTAGAAGAATAATTATTCGAATGGTGATTTTTTAATGTAAAATTTATTTTTTACTCAATAATAATAGTTGAGGAGCAAGCAAGTAGAAGTACTGTATTGAGCGTGTGTTTAAAGCTAACAAATCTATTATTAATTAATAATCGACATTAAAATTTTCATGTCAATCAATATTATCAGATGTTTTTCAAATCAATAGAATAGAATAGTTTATTTATTTTTCCTTGACGTGGCAATAGGGCTATGATTAAAGGAATAAAAAATCCAATTAATAAAATAGATTAAAAGAATAATTCGAAGTGTTTATAGAGACATTTATATTTACTCAATAATAATAATAATAATAATAATAATTATTATTATTATTATTATTTTATATTGTTTTTATTTCAATTGGAATATTCTATTATCGATGTCAATTGACTGGTAAAATAGTAATCACAAATTATACAAGATTATGAAAATAAATAGCCAATCACGATAGTCATTCGTTTTTACAAGTAGTGTTATTTAGTCCAATAAGTTTATTTAATTTATTGAATCATTAACACAAAATTTACGAGGAAACTCAAAGAAAATTAATTTTATATAATCAGTATTAGCTGTAAATTAATCAGAAAACGACTTTATCTGTATTTAAAATTCAATTTTGTCACGAATTAAATAAATAGATTAGTTTTAACCCTTTTTTAAAATGTTAATTAATTAAGAAATTAGTTAAGCATTTCAAATTCAATTTTGTCACGAATTAAATAAATGAATTTGTTTTCTTTTATGCAATCCTTTTTTTAAATTTTATTTAATTAGGAAATGACAGTATTTGCAATTAAAATTCAATTTTGTCACGAATTAAATAAATAAGTTCGTTTCGTATTTTTACAATCCTTTTTTTTAAATTATTAGAAAAAGTAAGATAAGACATGACTGGTGAGGAGGGTACTAGACATTAGGAAAATCGGCAGGGACTAGTCTGATAATGAACTTGAGCTTGCTGATACCAGCTATCAGCTCGCTTAGGTGTTATCTGATAGCGGCCCAGAAGCCTATGACTCGGGTTAGGCCAACAGTGCAAGAGCAATGAAAAGAATTACGTACCGGATGCGTAATATAGTTACCAACTCGCCTACACTTACTTTTTGCCGCCATTTTACTACACTGGCTCAGCACTCGGCACTGAGCAGGGTCCTGATCCCCATCCCTCATCCCTTCAACCCTCATCCCTTATACACACACCCACACACACAAACACACATGCACACTACTGGCAGAACTGCTCCGTATCATGAGAAACGCTCCACTTATCGATCAGTAGCTTTGGACAACACTACCAATAGAGTACAGTATCAGTACATGATAGAGTGCCAATCTACTATTCATGTTGACAACCAAATTTACAAAGAGTGCACTCCACTTCGGAGGCTTGTTACATAACAAATAATAATACTAGTACTTGTAGTTACTGTAGAATATAATGGCCATTTTCACACGTAGTTTGCAGTTGTAATTCGTAAACTGTTTTGTCCTTAAATCCGTAAGGGTAGTTCCACCTCACCCGATGATTGAAGATATTTTCCATTTTTTGGTAGGGGTTTCCGCTTTAGGTGGAATAAAATAAGGGTCAGTGTAAGGGAAAATAAGTATGCAAATGTCAAATCTTTAAATGTTATTAGGGAAAATCATATTAGTAATCTTAATGCAATTAGGATTGATAGGTGGGTTGTATGAGTAAGGCATACGTAATTAATCCCATAAGATTTAAAATTATAACAATAATTGATTTTTACTACAATCTAATGACCATTTTCACACGTAGATTACAGTTGTAATTCGTAAACTGTTTTATCCTTATAATTAGACCTGGTATTAGATATTATAATAACGTAGTTTAGTATTTGGTTTAGAGTTTAGTTATCTGCTATATTTTTCATATCTTATGGTGGTATTGATAAAAACGATTACTAATAAACTAAATTTGCAATCCAGATAGAAAGTATTTCATTGGAATCCTATATAATAAACAGCCACTCGCTGTTATCTGTCAATGAAACTTAACGTTGTGAAGGGAATTGAAGGAGAAGAGATGGAAGAATTAGGAGGGGGAAGGGAGGAGAAGAAAGAGGAGAGAAATGAAGGACAAGAAAGAGAAGCAGAAAAGAAAAATAGGAAAATCAGAAGAAGAAAAAGAGAGAAGACGAAGAAAAAAGAGAGAAGAAGACGAAGAAAAAGAAGAGGGATAAGAAAAAGAGACTATTAAATTAAATTTGTAGATAGGTTATTGCACAATTTAGAAGTCTAGATTAATTTAAATCGAGCATTCTACCAGTCTCTAATATTAATTTCAATATTCAACAGAAGAATCAATACATCATTTAAATCGACTTGTAAGAAATATTCTCTGCATGGCAATATCTACTGTAATTCTTTAAAGTTTACAGTATAGAGCCGTATAATATTATTAGGCAATAATGCAATATTATTGCAAAGGAAAGAGGGGGGATAACAAAAAGATAATACAAAATATAGAGAATTCAAGATAATACGATAAATATATATAAATATATATATATATATTGGACGATATAAAGAAAAGTGAGAAGGGCAGGGCCGCTGCGTGTTTTTTTGGAGCCCGAGGCAAGATTTTGTCACTTTTCATATTTGACCTCCAAAACCCAAAGTTCAAAATCTATTAGGGACTTCACTTGACTACAGCTTCCACTATATACACATTTTCACGAGTCTAGGTATAGTACATTATGCATAGACAGAATTTTACGCACTCAGTAATGCATCCATTGAATAATACAGAAGTCGTTACAGCCGTCTAAGTGCTTTTAAATAAAATTAGACTACAAACGCATGAAATAGATTTTTTAACCCACGGCGGCGCCGTGGATTTTTGAAATTTTGCATACAGCTTTATAACAAATAAAACAATCTAAAAAAAATAATCAAAATTTTCCGACAATAAAAAACAAAATGGCGGCCATTTAAAATCTTTGAACAGGATTAAATTGATAATGGCTAATGCTATCAAAATTTGAATAGAATAACTTTTTTTAGATATTCTTATTGCAAATCTAACGATACCTCATTTCCAAGATTGGCCAACAATTAACAGAGATATGCTACTTTTTAGTGTGTGCGGTGGTTGGAAGCGGGTTGCAGTTTTACGAACAAACAAAGAATAAAATGAAAGTTTAATTACCATAGATAATTACAAAAAATAAATAACCATGAGAATGAAAGCATTGCAATGACAGTTTAAAGAACGTCCCAGTCACCGAAATCTGCGCTGTGCTACAGCTGTTTTTTTTTAAATTTGAATTTTATTCTCCTCGCATTGTAGCATGTTTTGCAATCGTCATTACAAATTAATTTTTACAGTACACATATAAATGATGATAAATTGCCAATATGTATATATGCCATTATTAGATCGAACCAATGGTTTTCAAAGAACGGCCGGCCATCGATTGTGATGCTGTACTGGGCGGTGTTGAATGAATGGTTTCATTAAAACTAATGATTTAGCTGACAGCCGTACAGTATACCCTTTGGTGGACAGGCGCCATATAAATAAGGCACATCTATTTTAATAACGCAAGTTGTACATGTCTGTACAATTTTCGTTGGTCTATTTTTTGCAGTTCAGTTACTTGAATTACAATAATTTCATCCTATCACTTGTTTCTTATCGCAATTATTTCTTTAGCAAAAAGTATAATGTTGAACTTCCTTTATTTGATTTAAATTTTCATCTACTTTTTCTTCTCTCTCCCCATTTTCACCCTGACTGCAGTGTTGCTTGCGCATTACTGTTTCGATAATGTTTAGTAGTGTTTAGATAATTATCATCTCTTCATTTCATATAACGTTCCCAGAGGCTGACGAAGCTTCTTTTCAGAATTGAAATACATTCCTCAAACATCTCCAATATATGTGAGTAAAACATTATTTAAAAGTGAAATACAGTGTCAGTTTTAATATTAGATTTCATATAGGTTCCTGACGACTTTATGTTAAATTACTTATTACCAGACTTTTATGTTAAATTACGACAGATGAATTTTCAATAACTTACATTTCAAGGCCGGTTGCACGAAAGCCAATTAAATAAGGAGTTTAATGTCAGTTAACTAACTGTCATAAGTGTAACGGGTTTATTTCTGTTGCACAAAGACCCATTATTTAATTTTCGTTAACCGAACGGGCACAATCTGGCTACACTGTAATTTGATCAACAGCTGATTCTGAAGTTGAGAAAAAAAATGAATTAGAATCATTTCATTGTGAATTATTTAATCATTATTCAACTATCTCAATATTAGTATATTCTTAATAGATTTTATTAATTTTGAAAGGTTTTTAACACCTACGACTTAATTTGCAGTTCCGTGCTCTAGTACAATAAAGATAACCTATAAAATATAACTTAATGGGCATTAGTGATATTTAATCATAGGTGATCGGGCGGTTAAATATCTTTTACGCCGGTTAACTTAATCGGCGTTATCGCTTGTAATTGTCCTTTGTGCAACTAAATTCTCCCCATTAAGTTAAATTTCCGTATAATGACGTCATTCAACGAGAATTAAATTTAATTTCGTGCAACCGGCCGTTAGAGTTGAAAGTTACTCAGTTCCCTACAAACAAGTAACTTGGTTCGTGAAAAGGTATATGACAGCCTATCAATATAACTCTTGTGGCCATTTTCAACCACCATAATTCTCTCTTTATTCTTTTAGTTCTGTATATTTTTTCTCTGTTATAATATAATATTAATTAATTTAGTTTTTTATATCAATCCTGGATGAACCCGCGACTAGCACAGAAGCTATGCTTATGCTAGTCATGCTATACAAGTGAAAAATATATTTATTTTGTCATTAAATTGTCATTGTAATTTCATATTATTATAAAATTTAATAACCTTAATCTTTATAGTTTTTCTATATTTAATGAATGTGTAATTGTTGAATAGTTATGAAATTTACTCAATCAATCAATTTATTTACAGTATCATTACAACAAAGGTCCTCCTAAACCAGTAGGTTTTTCAGGAGGTGAAACATATACTTTGTATATATTTGAATTGTATTAAATTTTGTGGAAATTTCAATAAAGTAAAGTAATAGTAGTAGTAGTTAAATTTCATTAGCTAATTAATTTAGTTTAAGATATTCAAATGTTTTATTTAATCTGCTCTTTCATAATTTATTTTAATTCAAGTAGTTATGTAAAGTGACTTATGGCTTACTTCAAATATTAATATTGACCAGACGAAGTGAGGTCTCCGTTTCAAGTCGACCGTTTTGCATTTGTCTGTTTGTAACGCATTTTCTGGTAAACGCGTGGACCAAATTCTATAAAATTTTGTATGGATGTTCACTTTAGGAATACGTAGCTATTTATGTGAAAATATTTTTATAATTTGCTTGCATTTTAAAGATATTTGAAAGGAAATACCTTCTTCTATAGGAAGCATATGATTTAAGATGGGATATTCCACAAACTGGCACTAAAGTGGCCCAAGGCTAGTTTTCGCGGATTTCCGAACAAGAGTCGATTCGGCATTGATGTAGGCTACAAAAAATTGACAAACAACAAAACTGCTGAAGTCGCCTCTTCTTAATGGCGCAAGGGATTTGCTTACACAAGATTTCAACGGCAATGAGATGCTACACTGGCTGGGTCGATTGTTTACTGTTTTCCTAATTACATCACTGACCAAATAACTCACTAATTCATCATATTTAAATGAAAAAGTGGAATACTAACTTAAATCCTAACCATCACACCTATTGGTCATCATTCTATTCACTTATATCATTTAACGTAATATCCACCTATCTTAATAATGTTTGACCAAAGAGTTACTAGATCTTTAGGTGTCAAACTGATTTGCCTGCATTGGCCTCATAAGCGTTGTATGCACATTGGATTGTCACATTTATGGTGTAATAATTTTTTACTTACTTATTTCTTCAATTCTTTGTTCAATCTTTACAGTCCATTAAACACATTCTAGTAAGAAATATTACATTATTTGGTAGATATGATAAATAAACCAAATTTACTGAAAACATGACTCAATTAAAGTTTTCGTTTACTACGCTGACTGCAATTCTTCCACCACGTACCCATATCACCACAATAAAGCTGACTGTGTTTGTTGCCATAGTTGGTGGTCCTTAGTAAATTAGGTTAAATCTTAAACTGTTCATTAGTCATACTACTAGACACAACTAATAAGAAAAAAATAGTTGGTGGTCAACACATATTCTAGTACTTATACAAAACTGTTTGTCACAAGAATAGACGCGACAGTGCACTTATTTTTCTATATAACTTAAGCTAACGGTACCGATAAAGCGCGCTCAATGCTCACACTCTGAGGAAGTTGATTACCTATTAAGAATTAGAGCGGTACCCGTGTAAAAATAGTAAATATAAGTGATAATAAAGCATATAATGTCGTTATTTTTGCCAATCACCCTTCCCGGTGCAGTCCCCCAAGCGCTCGTGACTGGACATCACGATCGAGCTCAGAGAGCAGCCATCACTCCCGCCGTTAAACCCCAATTTTCCCATAACATTTAATGTACGCAAATTTTACTAATTATTTATCAACAACAATTCTCACTAATTCTTCTATTTGAGCAGGCAGTCCACCTTCATGTTCAATTTTTGAGGGAAGTGATTTCGTTGTAGGTGTCTGTTTAGTCAGATAAGTTACGAACTCCTTGAGCCCTCTTTGTAAGGGTGAACTATTAGATTGGCTAGCAAAAATGACTGCTCTCTGCTGTAAAATCATTTCCCCGTGGGTTGGAACCCACCTAAAACTGTAGGGCCAACTCATCAATCAACATCATCCAACTCATTACCCACGCCAGGTCTCAGACCTATGTGGTCTTCATCCTCCGAAAAAATTCATTTCCTTGTCTACTACAACAGTAATACGATTTCGACAATATTTATTTATCTTTTGATAATTGTAACAGTGACAATGGAAAAACGGAGATATAACCATATAGCTTGAGGAATTACGATCTTGTTCAAAATTATTTCTTAGGTCCAGAAATAACAAGAAAGTGGTAAGCAGGTCATGCAAATAAGCATAAATGAATACACCCTACTCAATAGCAAACACAATGCAAACATAAATAATTCTTGAAAATACTTTACTAGTGAATTTAACACTTATATAGCCTATTTCTGTGACGGCCGTTTTGCATTGTTGTAATACTTCCTTAGTTACGGATAGAGGCCTACTTCTGAGGAAACATTAAAACAATGCAAAAGACCATCACACGAATAAGTACGTTTTTAATTTACTAGCCAAGTATTTTCAACAATTATTTATAATTAAATATCACGTGTAAAAGTAATATGGAACCACAACAACAAACATAATTCATATTATTCCACTATATAACAGGGATTAATTATCGCGAATGTATAATGAAAGTGAATTGTGGTGGTGGTGATGATGATGTTGAGACACTTCATCTTGCACTAGACTATGGAGAAATCAATATTTTATAATTTCACATTTTAGGGTGCTTGCTAACTGGAGTCCCGATACTAGATTCAAGAGCATAGCAGCGAAATCAAACACATATTGTGGAATAGTCTTGAACAGAGATAAGAGTAAGCGATGAGTGGGGTAATGAAAGAGAAAACTGCAAAAAACGTCTCCGACGTTGAAGTTGAAATTTCATTCTCCGTTCACTCACCATACTTTCCACCAGGGGTGAATCCAGATTTTTGGGAGGCGAAATTTTTATAGTTTAGGAAATATCAAGTAAATATTTCGAGGGGATATCACCTGACAAAAAGGTCTTCACCCGCATTAAAAGACAAATCAAGATTTATTTAGTGTCGGTTGAGAATTCCTCAAATCGCCCTCTGGATTCACCTCTGCTTTCCACTTCAATGACCTAGTCTTCAATGTAAACAATCATCACATAAATGTGGTTCTGACTTTAAATTTCAGAGCTTTGAAAATTGATAACGTAAAACTTATAAGCTACTGAGCAAAAGCGCCAAAACAAGTAAAGAGCTTTTGATGAAGATACCTGTATAAACTAACAGTGTCCTGATCATATGGGTTTGTTTACAAAACGTTCATTGCTGAATATTATTAGCTACGAAGCGATCGTCTGTTTATTGTAGCAGACGACGAAAACATTGCTTTGGGCTGACAGAACTTTTGCTTTACAAATAGTTGCCTTATCCTGAAAGGAAACTAATGATTTTGTCAGATATGAAAGCTTTTAATCTCTTATACCACTATTTGATAGGGTTATTTACAAATTATTATACAATATTGGTATTCCAGGTTAATACAAATGAAACCATAAAAATTTATTTTGTCAGTAAAACATTTTGCTAGTGTCAAGAATTTTTATAATAATCATTCAGTCCATTCCCTCAGAAACTAATAGAATTAAAAGAAATTGCATTCAAAACTAGATCAATTTCGACCATTTCTGAGATAAACATAACCTTATGCAGTCATCAAACACAACAGCCACTACTTCATTTACATCTCATACAGATTTAATTATTATGACTAAAATGGCACTCAACATTTGCTAATCGAAAGATAAAACTATTCGTTTATTAATGAAATTGATAAATAATAGAAATACTCACCAACTGCCTTGTCTGTGAACGACTTGAGATCTCATCGGTCATTTTAAATGAAAACTATCACAATGTATAAAGACTTCTACATTTACAACTCAGATGATGAAGAAAATCACAACTTAATTGAAGAGCAGATAAGAAAACATAACATTTTTAAAACTAAACGAAATAAATGCCAACACGAAGTTCTCGGACTTCATTACGACTACAGCAAATAATGAAACAGAAGCAGCATTGCCCAGCAATGAACTGCTGTTGCTGTACTGTACGACTGAAAACTGCTGTCCGTGTTGTCTAGCGTCCAAGATGACCGATACTTTACGTATGAATATCATTCATGATTCAATTTGATATCAAATAGTTTTATTAAAAAAAGAGAAATTATTGAATAATCGAAATTCATTCTCTAAGATAAAAATAACAATATTTTTATCGCAGCATAAAGTACGATAACTTTATCTGTAGGTTACAGTGGCAAGTTTGTAGTGGCAACTGGCAAGGTGGCAAGTTTAACTTGAGTTTCAGTTGGGAGCAAATTCAAATTTATTTCTAAAATCAAACACAAGAAATGAGTCTGGTTGTGTGCAAAATAAATAGAAAATGATAGAAAAAGACTAAGACAAAGATGAATAAAGTACAGGTTAAAGGAAGATACAAAAAAAAGACCTGAATAACCTAGACCCAGGACATACAACAACGATGTTAAGTTGTATGAAGCTAAGATAACATGATTCAATCTATTTTATGGATAAATAGGTTCTGTGAAGATTGATCAATTACAGTAGATTTTTTATTAAGGTCTGTTCTTACATAAATATTATGTCCTGGCCATATATGTCGAGCAAGCTCTGTAGGCGAATCACTAAAAATTTGGCTTTTCAATTTAATTTAGAACAGCATAATCGTGGTTTTCATATATTATAACCTGCCTCTGCCGTGTTACAAGTGCCTCATTATACAAAGCCACTGCAGTCGCGCGCCACAATTTATGGTAAATTACACCAGCCGGAGAAATTTGATTGAAAGATTGGCTACTGGCATGTACGGTATGCCTTCATTTACTTTGATATTGTTGAGCTTTGTCAGACGCTCAGCTGATGTAATTTAGCCTAAATTGTGAAGCGCGACCGTGACTGCAAATGCTCTGTATAATACGGTTTAACTTGTCAACCCAGCACTCTCCACCAAAAAAGGTTCCTGAGACTTGACACTCTATATATATATATAGTCGTATATATATGACCAAGTTCATTCCCTCTATTGTAGTCTTGAAACTTGGTAATCAGGGGTTTTTCAATTGATTTTGGACTCTGAGGGTCAAATATAAAAATATAGTGTAGAATATAAATAAAAAAGTAACTAACTATCAAAGTAACCACTGTATAAATTATTGAAGGTGATTTCAATTAAATTGGAGCAGGAATTATTTCACAAGTTAGTTTGAAATGACTGACAAAATTTAACAAACTGACAAATATACAAATAGAATTGATTTTAATTTCGAATTCCTTAAAGTGCTGTCAATTTATACTGAAGACTTCCGCAATGGCGGATATTGACAACAGTATTGAATAGCTGACGGAAATCGACGAATGCTACTGTACAAAATTGTCAAATTGTCAGTCATTTTAAACTAACTTTTGTGAGATACGAGCCGATATGGCCAAGTTTAAAATAAATGCTGCTGTGCAGAAAGGTCATCATAGTCTAGTGGTTAAGGCAACCGACCGGCAATTGGGAGGTCCGTGGTTCGATTCCCAGTGGTGACTGATATTTTTTTGTACAGTAGCATTCGTCGATTTCCATCAGCTATTCAATACTGTGTTGTCAATATCCGCCATTGCAGAAGGCTTCAGCACTTGAAGAAATTCGAAATTAAGAAATTAGTTATCCCAGGGGTGCCCACAGGGGGGGCTATGACGCAGACTGCGTCATTGAAATTCTTGGGGGGGGGGGGGGTCCAAAAAAAGTTTGGGGGGGTAAAGTTGATTAAAACCGTGTTTAACGTGACGTCATTCAAAAATATATTTCGAAGTCACCAGAAAGAATGTCAATTAATGACAATAGATTTATCTTTTTATTATACTATTAAATATGAATTAGCCAATGCTAATTAGTAAATACTAAAAATTACTGAAAATTCAGTATTTTTTCATAACTATGTTTTTATTTTGTTTTTGAAAGACGCTTCTTTCGATTGTGTGTTGTAAATAACTATACATGAAATGTGTGCCTTTTATGTACTTCATACATACATAAATTCTCTCAAGATACTACACTAAGTAAATAACCTGTTGTTTAACTACTGGCCAGTAAATATTAGCATAACTGATTTAAAATGTTGAATGTTTGTGTTTTACAAATGAAGTTATCAACTCATTCACTTCCTATGAAAGAACAACTTTGCAGAATTATTTAACCTTAATGTAATTGGAACTTAATATTTACACCAAACATAAACTTATTGGTATTTGATTTTTATTGAACTACTATGAATTTGTAATAATATTTGATTGTTTATAAACCATTTAGGTTCACATTCTTATTTAGCTATTATGCAATTAAGTTTATTGAACAGAAGTTCATTTATTAATTTCATTGATATTTCTTTATTACCTTTACAAAATGTTACCTATGTAAAGAATCTCAAGAAATATACATACATTTTGTATATTATCGACTGGGTTTGAATTTTTTCAATACCTAAATAAATCTTCTTTGAATTTTAGAAAGAATACTGGGGGCTTATTTTTCCGCACATTTTTTTTGGGAGGAATACCTAATTTATGGGGAGGGGCTGGTGCTAAATTCAGGGGGCTTGAGGGGGGCGTCATGAGGCTTGAGGGGGATGGGCAACTCTGGTTATCCTAGCTTCACAATGGTTGAGCGGGTTCAGATGCCTCTTCCCAGCTTTGGTTCTTAGTGAATGTGACCAGCGCACACTGTTTGATAACCATGGTTTTAGTACATCATGTTGTAAAAATGTACAAGTACTGGTATATTATATTAGCCAACTCTACACTAGACTTGCACATTTCATTCCTGCTCATTTTTTTAGATACCATACATTAGTTGAATATTTTAATACTCTACATCAAGGAACCTTGTGCACTATAAAAAATATTAATCACAAAAGAGAGCATTATTTCAGGAAGTAGCTAAACATTCTTGATTTTTTCTACTTGTAAATGTAGTACTTACTTTTGAACAGTGTATATATATATATATATATAATATAATAGATATTAGTAAGATATAAGTAGACATAATGCCAAAACTCGTTTAAATATGTACAACTGACAGTTAACAGATAAGATTTTTCATTCAAATGCGAGTATTGCATTGAATCGTTAATGAGATACATTTTTGTGTTCATTGTAAGCTGAGTACCTATTGCTGTTGATGTGGTTCCATCTTCTTTCTCAAGAATAAACTAAACTTAAGAGATACTTAAGTGGGATTAAACTGCCACATGTGTATGTGTGATGACGCACAGAGTGAAGTACCGTACCAACATGCATCCAGTGTCTGATGATGCTGCTCTGACAGCAGAATGAAACTATCGTGACACTTGGAAAAGTGAGTGTTTATTCCCAATAGAAAGTAGTAGTAGTATTTCATCTTAGTTTAGTATTTTTGATGATCCTTAATGACTGGGAAGCAGAGCAATCAATTAAAATTATTGTTGTAAATATCCATTTTTCGTGAACTGCAGTATAACTATTCATAGGTAGAAACTTAATGCTATGCAGAACTGAACTTTTTGAGTCGCGGCGGACGCACTGCAACCAAGTGCCGAAGAAGAACCACATAATTCGAAACGCGTCCACCGCGACTAAAAAAGGTCAGTTCTACACAGCAAGTTTCTACCTATGAATAATTAAAATTAAAGGAGTGCCTGATGATGGGCTTCCTGCCGGAAACACGATTTGCCTCATGTATATTTAATTTATATTTGTTCTGCATGTCAGTCATTAATGGCAAAGGTGTACGTTGCTTCATTTATAGACATTTCGAACTACCTAAGATATAATGAATCCAATATGGAATCAATAAGATGGAATCATAATCGAAATTATAAAAACATATTAACTGAAGTATATAAGCAGTGTCAGGCACTCTATAAAACAAGTAACATATGGTTACTGAAATTTATAAACACTATCAGGTACGATTTTGAAGATCCATCTTGTTTCCACTAACATAATAAAAACTTGAAAACACTATTAAGTGGAGTGTACTGTGGGTCGTCTGACGATGCTCTTGACAACAGAGTGAAACGGCCATCACGCCATAACGTGAGTCATAATTTCCACTTAAAAGTGTTTTTTAAGTTTTTACTATCAGGTACCGTACAAAATAATAACATGGTTATTATACTAACCAAATGTCATTCAAATCTTTCAAACGACTTTTATAACAACTTTATTAACATGATGAACACATATTTTAGGAAAATCTATAAACTATGAAACAAATGCAGAAAGTAATTGACATGTTAAATCTACTCGTTATAAAAAATTCTAAACGTCAAACTATTAAGAACAGAATTCAAGGAAATTCAACAAAACTATAAACTATGCTTTCTTTAACAAGGGGGAAATCTTTGGGAAAGAATTTCAAGGGAACTCAACAAAAATATAAACTATGAACTATTTAACAATATTGAGGCTCATTTTAGAACAGAATTTTAAGGAAATTCAACAAAAGTATATTTTATGCACTCTCCAACAAGTGGGGCTCATAAATGGCCAACTTATAATTCTTTGGCGGCTTTTGATGTTGTTCGCAAATTAATCTTATTATAGCTATCAAAACAAAAATATTACATTGACTTTTATACTTAATGAACTATATTTTTTCCTGAAACTATATTTCATATTGTTTAGTGTGAGAGCTCAAAGAAATGATAACATAAAATAAGTAAAGCTCTCATAGAAAAAGTATTTTATATTAATTGTACTACTTAGATATTTTGTTATATGGTAAGATCTTCAAGATCCACAACAATTATTAAGATATTTTGAGCACTTTAAACTTCAAATTACACAGTATCAAAAGTCGATTTATATCACATGATGAGATCATAATACTTAGTGAAATCCTTAAATTAAATCTTAAGAGGATTGTTTCAAATGGCAAATACTCAAAAAAATTCACTATATTCAGTTTAAAGAATGACAACCTAATTGAAAATTTCAAAAGGTTAAAACCAACTTTCTCGGGAATCTTTGGTTTCAACATTGCAAATGAGCAAGTAGTATTGATAATGATGATGGAACATCAAGACACATGAGATCATGAAGCTTTGAAGAATAGAGTTTTTACTGAGCAAAACTCTTTGGCTTGAAATGAGTCTTATTTTTGCTATCAAAACAAAAAATATTACAATGACTTTTATACTTAATGAACATTTCTTTGAACTATTCTTTTTACTGAAACTGTATTTCATATTTTTTAGTGTGAGAGCTCAAAGAAATGATAACATATATAATAAGTAAAGCTGAGTATTTTATATTGATTGTAATTCTTAGATACTTTGCTATAGGGTTCGATCTTCAAGACCCACAAAAATTATTAAGATATTTTTAGCACTTTAAACTCTAAATAAATCACATAGTATCAAAAGTCTATTTATATCACATGATGAGATCATAATACTTGGTAAAATCCTTAAATTAAATCTTAAGAGGATTGTTTCAAATGGCAAATACTCAAACAAAATTTCACTATATATTCGTCAGTTCAAAAAATGACAATCTAATTGCAAATTTCAAAAGTTTAAAACCAAAGGGATTGTAGTTCTTTCAAAGATTCTCGGGAATCTTTGGTTTCAACATAGCAGATGAGCAAGTCGTATTGATAATGATGATGAAACATCAAGACACGTGAGATCCTGAATCTTTGAAGAATAGAGTTTTTACTCTTAACTCGAAATATGAATTGCTCAAGAATATTATTATTTGATTAAACAAATGGAGCTACGCATTGAGATTTCAGTATGGTCAAGCCTTATAAGTATAATACAATTTGAAACAATTCTCAATCAATATTATATTTGAATGCTAAAATTCTTTGGTCAAAGATGTCATTTACGTGATTAAGATATTATTTTACAATGAATGATGCAAAGATTCAATATCATCTCAGTCTCTCTACTTATTAGTTATCTAAAATATTCAATCTGGAGTATAAGAATCGTAGTCATAAAACAATTTCAAAAATAGGAAGAGCTACATCACTTTGAATAACTTACTTTGAACAGTGTTGTGGAGAGAAAAATGAAGCGTTTTGAAGTTTGAACCTGATTCCATTCACAAAACCGCCAAAGTTGCGTTCAACGAGGAACGCGATAGATCTGTAAAGTGAAAAATTAATTACATTTAAAGTACATCTTGAACAATGATTACACACGAATAATTATTTTATTTGATGTGAAACTTTTATTGATATCATTATCTTGAGAATTGAATGAACATCCATCATTCATATTATTATAGAATTTAATTTGTGCATTATTACCTATTCAATTCAACAGCACTTGTTTATGAGGTAACTACTGTCAACAATGAGAAAAAAATTAATAAAGAAAAAGAATGAACGAAATTGAAATTATCCTATTTTTTTAATAAAAATGTCATTTATGACACTACAAGAATAATTTTTTGATTTCACAAATTTTCTTATCGAAACCATATGGAGGTTTTGACTACCATCTTCATCTCACTGGAAAGAAAAAGTTATAGATTGTCCAGAAATGAACAAGTTCTAAGATTTGAGCTATTATTATGATAGGCGTTGGTTTATGGTGTTTTCTTAGACACTGCTGATGGACTTTTGAAGGAGCATTGTATTTACTGTTTGTAAGGTGTATTTGTAAATATGTCCTACCGTTCATAAATGTTAAATTTACGTCTTTTTGTAGTTTGTGTATGTTATTTAAGTTTTTATCTATGTCGATGTAGGGATAGACTATTAGTATGAAAAGTATGTTCTTCTGAAAAGGTTTTACAGTCGAGCTACTTTTTGCAGTCATTACATTTCAATTTAAAGTTGGCTGTTGAATTTTTGTTATTAAACGTACAAAGAAGATCCTTCAACGTTATTTTTATAAACAGAATTTATTAATTTCGAATTCCTTTAGGTGCTATTAGTTTATACTGTAGACTTTCGCAATGGCCGATTCCCGGTGGTGACTGATATTTTTGTACAGTAGCATTCATCGATTTTCATCAGCTATTGAATACTGTTGTCAATATCCGCCATTGCGGAAGTCTTCAGTATAAACTAATAGCACCTAAAGGGATTCGAAATTAATAAATTCTGTTTAAGTAAATTTGTCAGTTTGTTCAATTGTCAGTAACTTCGAACTTTCTTGTGAGATACGAGCCGATATGGCCAAGTAAAAATGAATGCTACTGTGCAGAAAGGTCTCCATGGTCTAGTAGTTAAGGCGCCCGACCGGAAATTGGGAGGTTCGTGGTTCGATTCCCGGTGGTGACTGATATTTTTGTACAGTAGCATTCATCGATTTTCATCAGCTATTAAATACTGTTGTCAATATCCGCCATTGCGGAAGTCTTCAGTAATAGCACCTAAAGGAATTCGAAATTAATAAATTCTGTTTAAGTAAATTTGTCAGTTTGTTCAATTGTCAGTAACTTCGAACTTTCTTGTTATTTTTATCTTTCATTACCTGCATATGCATCAATTTACTTATCCAGAAATTTGCAGGGGCTCGATTTCACTTTTAATTTGATCAGGTTCTATGCAAAATTAGCTGATAAGTTCAAAGTTTGAAACTGGAGTAATTTTAGAGATGTTCAACAAAATAAGCAAAAAGGCCCCAAGAAACGTTTTTACGTGTTTGAAGTGAATTAACTTAGTTAATTGTACAATAAACATGTAATTTTTCACTAATTTTATATAGAATTCAATTCTGAACAAAAAATAACTATTAACATAATAGCTGAAAACTTACCTAAACTTTAATTAACCAAACCACATAGTAAAATAGCAAGCTGTGCAAAAATTAGTGTGTTGATCCAATAAAAGCTGATTTTATCAAATTGGTTGTGTTTTTGGCTATTATTATTATTATTTGGCTATAATTAGATTGTTTGACATTTTTTGATCAGAATAAAATTCTCTCCAAGTTTTGGAAGAAAAAAGTGCAAGTTTATAGTAAAATTGACTTGATTCACTTTAAAACTTGAAAAACATTTTTTCGTTTTTTTTTGCATATTTTGTTGAATATCTCCAAAATTACTTGTTACAAACTTCGAACTTAATCTATTCTGTAGTGAGGCCTACGTAAAAAATTACTGTGATTACTAATAAACTAACACCTTTTCTGATTTTCAGCTCTTTTACATAGAACCTGATCAAATTAAAATTAAGCCACTAGAAATTTCAGAATGATTAAATTGATGGTGCTAATGGCTAACTTCCACCATCTTTAACTCTATAACGAAGCATTTCCGGACCTATGCTTAAATGACTTTTATTCGTTATTTTGGTGAGTACAACAAGCCCTCAAAGTATTGGTAACTTTCTGCAAAACACACTGCATAAACCGGCTTTTATTAACGAAAAATTCAAATATTTGGGGGTTTGTATCACTTAATTACAGACAATAATTATGTTAGTGTATGATAGTATGATAATGAATTTTACTTACATTTCTATTCAATATCCAATATGTTCTAGATAACTCAAAAGAGTATTGAGATCTTTTGATGCCGCAGGAGCAGAAGCGAAGAATACGTCCTCGAGTGCTTGACTAGCGGTCATTCTTTCGGCTGGATTAAGTTTGAGCAGCCTGCCCAGAAATCCTGTTGCGCCCGCATGACGTGTTTGTTCTGCCAAATATGTCTGAAGACGATTCTCTGCATAATTTCCGAATGATTTATGGAGAACTTTGTATTTCGGAGTTTCTTTTGCTTCTGGCCAGATAGTTTCAGAGCAAAATCCACACATTTGGGAAATCAATGCCATTTGAGACACATCATCATCTCCTTTAAAAAGAGCTGGTTCCCGCATCCAAAACTCCACCGCCAGACAACCCGCGCTCCATATATCAATTTTCTGATCATATTTCACATAGCCAAGAATAAGCTCTGGACATCTGTACCAAGTAGTGCAAATACTGCAATTGTATGGAGGCTTATCGATCTGTGCAGCATTACCAAAGTCGGCGATTTTTACAGTGCCATCCGTGGCAAGAAGTATATTTGCCGGTTTCAAGTCGCGATGCATAATTTTGACTCTGTGAATAGCCTTAATTCCGGTGAAAATTTGTTGTAACATGTTTTTGATATCACACAACGGCAAAGGAATGCCCTTATAAATAACCTTTGTAAGGTCTACTCTGCACATTTCCAAGACTATAGTGAATTCTTTTTTATCTTTCAATAATTCGATGAATTTGACAATGTTTCTCTCATTACTCAGCATTGTTAATGATTTGATTTCGTTGAAATCGATTGTAGTGATTGCTCCTTGATAGTCTGCAAAGCGGTTGGTTTTGAGAGCAAAAAACCCAGCATCTTCGTTATTTTTTATAACTGCTTTATTAATCACTCCATACCCGCCATGACTTATCTTTTCAATTATTTTGTATTTGTCAGGTTTTGAGGTTGGCAACTTTTCCAGAAAAGCTAAGCAGTTACGAGACGGTGGAAACATTTTCAAAAAAGATCGTTCAGCTCAAGCCAAAAAAATTAAATGAAAGTCACGGCCACTGTCGTAGATCGTAAATTATTTAATAAAAACACTTTTTAATGTCACTATAATTAGATATGTTACTTATAAATCACTAAACCAGTTCAATTTCTGTTCAACTGTCACTGTTCAGTGTTCACACATACCGTAATGTGCAATGCCGTATTATTTCACTATGAATCACTCCACTCGCTTGATGACAATTTACTAATTTATATTTTTCGGTATTCCAGAAAGAAAATTTAATAAAAACAAATTCACAAAGTTTACTGGCAAAAGCAAATAATTAACAAAGGCGTAAAGTAAGGCGTTAAATGAACGATCCCGCTCATTAATAGATGGTAGATAGATGGATAGATGGTAGATGGATAGATGGTAGGACAAACACTAATAGATGGTAGCTATTTTAATAAAATAATTTAACTATCAATTATAAGACAAATTTATTTTCAATGAATGTTTTTGAGAATAATTAATATTTAAAACTAATTTTAATACGTTTTTTTTTAACTTGGACAACGTTTATTCCTGATATTAGCAGAATTCATCAATTATATAAAATGGTGAAATACTACTGAAAACATTTGAAGATAATCTATTATTCCATTGATACTAGATTTTTAGGGCGTTGAAATAAATATTGAAAATTGTGAAACTAATATTTCTCCGTTTTATATAAAATTGTGATATTGGTATTGAAAATCTACATATCGACCACTAATGCGGACTGCTTTATTATCGATGTGGCATTGCATGGTTGGTCCAAAACTGCAAGTTCGGTCTGGTTGGCTTTCTTAAACTAAATAATTATAGTCACATGTTACAATTGTCTGGGAATTAATCAGCAATATGATTGTGATGAATTTGTAGTTCTTATTTCTATATTGGATTTCATATTAGGTAAGAGTTGAGGGTTGGTTGGGGAAAATCAAGTGTCTTTTGCAGAATATTAGCCCCACTTATAAAAACTAACCTCAAACGTTTGGTATGGTAGTACCAGAAGGCAAAAATGTTGGTTTTGCTGTGAGTTGAACAAAACTATGACAATGATTGAGTTCATGAGAGTCTTACCATTTACCAATAAATGAAATTTTACTGGAAAATAAGGCATCTCATTGACATACTCACATTTTTGAACATCTATGAAATTGAGTAGACCAATCATGTGCCTTGATTTCCGGTAAAATCCATTTAGTGGTGAATGGTAAGACTTCCATGAACTCAACCATTGTTATGGTGGTCGCTCTATAAGCCTCTGCTTGCTTGTAATGCTAGATTCTGTAAAGCAAGCTAGACATAAAGTGGTTAGGTTAGAATTATCGCTTTGCTCAAACTCTCTAATGACAGGGCTTTTCATATGCATAAGGTGACCAGATTTTTAAAACCCCAAAACGGGACAACTTGTCGGGGGGGGGGGGGCTTTGAAAATTGCTCAGAACATAGGAAGAAACATAATTTCTTCTCTATACCAAGATATGTTTGTAGTCATCCTCAAACACCTTTAAAACGAGACCGAATTTTTTAATGCCATCGGTGTTCACCATCCAAAGACGACCGAAGAATAATAGAAGTCCGCTCATAATAACGAGGGATTTTGGAGCTAAGGTTTAATTGTAATTAGAACTTGAGTTTAACTTTTAGATCATTTAGAGCAATAATAATTATCAATAAATGAAAAAAATCTATTCATGAAGTAGAATATTAGTAACTAATACATCAAAATGGGACAAATGGGTGTCCCGACAAGGATGGCATGGTCAACGGAACTGTCCAAGTCACCTTACATATAAAAACAAATATTCAGATGAGCGATGGGATTGGAAACTCTTTTGACAAAAAATGAAATCAGTCAGGTTGAATAATTTGAGTAAGAGGCACTTAAACAATGGTTTAAGTGCCTCAGACTAATGTGGGCGTCATAGTAGGAATAACAATATTAAGAGGTTTAATATCTTTTACGTGATGCTGTAGATCCATATTACTTTTTCGCTTGATATTTAATAAACATAAATAATTGAAAATAAACTTTACTAGTGAACTTACCAATTAGTGTGACGGCCATTTCGCATTGGTGTAATGCTTCTTCAGACTGTGATTCAGTAGGCCTCCAGCAGTGTCTGAGTGAAAACTTCATTAGTGAAATTGCCATCACACAAATAAGTAAGTGTTGAATTCACTAGTAAAGCTCATTTCAATATTTATTAATTTTTTATGTATTGAAAATTGACATTTTTGCACACAAGCACCATGTTATAAGGAAGGCGCTATTTATTATGTGCTCTTTTCTCATGCTCACAGAGGTAATTCCACTTATTAATGCAAGCTTCCTGTTATGATGTCAAAGACATGTGAGCTTAAAATCACCAAAAACAATAGATTATTGCTACGGAAACTTCAGATGATGTTCTACACTATTTTTTTTAGAGAGTGTAGATAGATATTTACTGAACAATTGCCACTATGCGTTGAGCCCATGGTGACAAACAAGATTAACGCGCAGAATTAGAACAAACTAATAATAATATTGCTATGGAAGAATGGGCAGTTATCTTCTATGTTATCTGCCTGAGTCAATATTGATTTCCAGAAGCAATTAATTAAATTCCTGGATTTCTTGTTCCATGACGAACTGCGTTGTTAATATTAACTTTTTATGTGAATTTGACTGCAAGTCGTTAAATTCACATAAAAGGTTAGCAATTAATTACTCTCCTCCTCGTCTTGTAGTTTATCTGTGACACCTGTAGAATGTTTAATTAGAACTTCATTGAATTTTATTGAAAGTTGTAGAATGTCTTATCTGTTTATTTTAGAATTCAATAGAAGTTGATGGAAAAATGGACAGATATCTAGTTCTTTCTAGATTATTGAAAAATGTATTAATAGGAGAAACTCTCATAAAAGTGAGTCAGTTGTGATTCGAACGTGATCAAGTGACAGTGACAGTTACCGCTCATACAAACTGGATTACCAGTGAGCGCAATTACAAACCGTGTTATGAACGTTTGTTGTTGAAGTGATAATCGCAGTATATTGTGACAGATTATTATTCAGGCTTACTTAACTGTTTATACAGTGACTCGTAAGTGCTTGTAGTGTTTCAACTGTTATGTATTAGATGCTCCTAATTGGATTGTTGAACAGTTTATTGAACAGTTATTATTCAATAGTAGATCGGCCTTTCAACAGTTAGTGATTGATTTTTGTACAGTAATATTGCAAATTCTTTGTTATCTGTTCCTGATTGATTTTTTTGTGTAAGACATTACTGATTAGTGCGAGTTTTCAGTAATTTGTGTTAATAAAGAGCGAGTGTTAAATTTAAGTGTTGCCAGCATTATTTTAGAGATAGAACCTATAACAATATTCAAAGTGAAACAGTTATTTGTGGGTACACCTAATGGAATAGTTCTGTGTTTAATTCACATAAATTATTTATGAAACATGGAGCTTGAGAGTTGTTCAATATTCTCTTTCACTGATGAAATTTTGTCTGCTTTATGTGCGTTTTTCTTGGAGCAAGTGAACAATTATTGAAAATTGGTTCGATATAAATCTTTATACACCAGAATAATTCAGCCATTTCGTTTTCGTTGATCGCCGCAGGTCTACCACCTAGTGATGGTGGCATAGAAGAGGCTTTAGGCCTTAGTTTTTCATGAATCCAATGAAACTGAGAGATGTCAGAGTCCTACAATAGAATAATTTAAAGTAGCAAAAATCTCGGCTTTAGTGTTTAATAAATCCAATGAAACTTTTTTTGAGGTCTGAGACCTGTGCGTAGGTAATGAATTGGATGATGTGGGTTGATGAGTTGGACCAAGTTTTAGATGAGTAGTGAACCACATGGAAGTGATTTTACAGCAGAGAGCAGTCATTTTTGCTGGCCAATCTAATCGGTCACCCGAACATAAAGCGCCCAGGAGTTCGTAGCTCATCTGTATCTGATTGAATAGATACCTGCCACGGCTCATGGCTATTACTTCCCTAACAGATGTCAGTGTTTTAAAAATAGAATTTAACAAACCTGTATAAGATGGTTATTCCCCAATTTCCTTCTTTAAGGATTCTTCCTCAATTGAGCTCAGTTCAACTGAATTATCATTTTTTTTTAGATATCAGAGAGATTGTGATAATATATTTCAATGTGAAAACTTATTTCGTCTGTAATATTTCTATAAGATTTTTGTTTTTAAATGATGAGACAAACTCCTCTTTGTAGCGGAACTCTTATTAGTTTCACTTTTAAAGAAAATCAATAATCCATGTCAATTCATGAGAAATGAACCCTCAAAGTTGTGCTACTCTGTGCGCTGTGCATTGAAAATCATAGATTCGGGGTTGAAAGCTGTCGTCGCACAGCCCAGCGCAACTCAACACAGCTTTCAGTGACCGGGCACCCTCAGAGTGAGCAGCTTCAAACCTCTATACTATTGTTTAGTTCTACAAATTATGATTCAACCCAGTGAATTAAATCTTTCACTCTTACTGACCATCATGTTCATTGAAATTGTCCAGTTTTCAATGAATAGTAGGCCTACTACAAGTTATGATTCAACCTTTGAATCAGTAATTCACAACCACACTAACTGAACATCATTTTAATTGCAATTGATTCGTTTTTTAATGAATAAAACAAACTCACAATAACAGACTGCAATGATTGAATAAAACAACATTACTAATTGAGAAAAACTTGACACATTTTAATTTAATGAAAAGTGACATCATTTTGACAAAATAAAAATGAATTCTATACATTAATTGAATTTTAGGTTTTGATATTATATTATGTTGATAAATAATGAATATATTCCTTTTTAATCTGAATAAATAAAATTAAAATACTGTAAATATCGGAATCAACAATATTATGTATGACACAAAGAACAAAGAATTAGTCGTCGTATTACATACGAATTAATTTACAAGATAGTATTTTATTCACATATTATCACATGTCCAATGCTGGCATTATAGATTTGGTATAAAAAACTTAAGACGAATTTGTGAATAGTCGTAGATTATAAGTAGTTGTGATATATCTTTTCAGATCTCGAAATATCCTTATTTTATCACTCACTTCCCTTTTGCATTCATTTCTTGGTACTAAACACTTCTTTGGACGAAGTATAATCAATGTGTGAACGAGAGGAGGAATTAATAATTATTATTATTATTCCAATGAGATTCCAACCGGTGAGGATGAAATATGTCGTAATGCTATGACGATTTTGGAAATATTTTTCTAGAAAGTTCATCTCCTATAAATTCGGATTACGTACAGAGTCATAGCGGCGTCACAAGTATATCCTTCGTAGATCGGAAGGAGACGTTATCATGTTACATTGAGGACAAAGTTTCTTAGTTCCCTGAAAATAACAAACAACCTTGTTAGCTTAGAAACAAAGTGTATCCATTTTACATACAAATATGTATGTCTATTGAATAACGTGAATGCTGCAGCCACTTATCCTGAAATTTATTATCCATGACGAACTTTGAATATCACTGATTATGATGTTGAAGATCCATCTTGTTTCCACTAATGTAATAAAAACTTAAAAACATATTTTGGAAATATTTTTCTAGAAAATTTTTCATCACTTTTTTATTACTGATTATCTTAGATGCCAGACGGAGGAGCGGGAATCGAGCCCACGACCGCTTAAACGACAGCAAGCAGAAGTTGCGACGCCCCAGCCAACTGCGCCAAGCGACCCGCTTAGTAATAAGCCAGCTTTTATAATAATAATAAATACAATAATAATAATAAGCGTATGGCTTTTATTGGGGGAGACCCTTACGGGTAGTTCCACCACGCTGTTCGAGCATAGGGAACATGGTGGATTGTTCTACCTACTATTTTAGGTGGGTTCCAAACCACCGAGTAAGTGATAATAAAGCTTATAACATTAAGTCATTGAAGTACGGTCATCCATCCAAGCGCAGTCTTGAGCAATCGTGACTGAACATCACGATCGCATAAACACCAAGTTCACCGCGTGACCAATCGTCACTAAGACGATTGGTCTATTCAAAATGTTGAAAATCTATGAATTTGAATCGACCAATCAGTCCTTGGTTTCCGGTAAAATTCCATTTACTGGTAAACGGTAAGGCTCCCATTAATTTAACCACTTCCTGCATGCCAAAACCAGAAATTACCAATTCATTATTATCGTTTGAAATCAAGTAACGTTGCACTCAAAATAACAGCGACTGCAAAATCGTTATTTACCTATATTGCAAATAAATAAGACAGTACTATCTATATTGTATTTTATACAGTGCACGCCAAGTGATAGGAGGCCTGTGAATTTTCAAATATTTCAGTATTCTTTATAACACTTCAAAACTTTTACAAGTGCAGAATTATGATGGTTTTTTAAACAAAATTTTCATTTAATGATTTTACAATGTTAGGCCTTACAAGACGCACCTATTTATAGTTTCGATTACATCTTAATATTGAAAGTTTTATCTAACATTAGCTATTATTCTAATCTAAGCCTTTTCCAAACTATTACAGGCAATTCCCGATTACCCGAGATCGGATTATGCGGGAGCCTGCTGCGCATGGTGGGTCGGGGAAAGAGTGTATTGCAAACATAATGCGGGAAGCTAGTTTTATTAAATTCTAAACATCATACTATTCAAAGATGGTTTTATAAATTCCTGTATATTTCTTTACACAATTCCCGGTATTCGAGGAATTTCCCATCACTGAAACCCCTGAAATACCTTGTATTTAGGCCCTTTATGACGTATGCTTTAACCGTGATTTTCGATTATCCTTGATGGTCTTGCCAGTGATCATATCCCAGATAATCGGGAGTTATCAGTATTCCCATTTATTTTCAGCCCTGTGTGATCTGTTGCTGCAACTGTGGAGCTGAAATTGAGTACAGTATAGGATTAAGTGTCTATACTTACAAGAGTGTGAAGCCAACATTGTTCACAATGAACATGCCAACAGCAGATCGAGATCACAGGCTTCTTATAATGCTCCTGGAAAAATAATAGATTTATTATTGAAAACACAAGAAATACTCAATTATAATACACTATGAATCAATAATCAGTTACAATACACTATAACGTATACAAAACGGTTTCATTCACTTCATTTCATAATTTGTAACATCTTCACAGTATACGTAAATCATCACTCATCAATTAAATCGCACCTATTTCGTAATTATGTAAGTTATACAAAAAACACAGTTTCATTTGCATCATTTTAAAAATTGAAACAACTTAACAAATAAAGAACCAGAGAAAAAATACAAAGACCAGCTGATCATTAGAAAATTGGAAAAAAATGTATCGACTTTTACCTATTATTTCTGCTTATACATAGTAGATATCTTATATATTAGATATTATAATATATAACAAATATAATGTTGATCTAGTTAATGCCTAACATTTCTAATCTAATTAGAAAAGAAGCAATTTATTTTTTTCAAGTGGAGTTTTCCAGTAAATCTAATTTTTCAGTCCAAGTTTGTGAAAAGAGCTGAGTTGCACTTTGTCTGTTACATCTTTGCATTCATCTTTGATATTATATCTATATATATTAGGCTCATAATACGCAGTTATATTCTCGTCCAATAACATTTTCCGAATCAACGTGATTAAGATAATAAAATTGTCATTTGTGTCAGCCAATTTCCCATAAACCTCTAATAGTGATTTATAGGGTTTTGATTATACCAATGGACAGCCTTATTATGTAATGGAGTTGGTCAAATTTTAGCTGCGTAAAAGAGTTGCCATTAGGCAGATAGCTGTTGCAATCAATTTGCGGCTCTGGCTGGCTTTCGATTCATGCTGCCTTGAGTTCGAATCTCATTCAGCCATGAATGTTTTCATCATACACCCATTCACCTCATTACCCACGCACAATTCTCAAGACTCATGTGGACATCGTCCAACTTAAAAATCGAGAATTACTGTGGTTGATACTCATGATAGGTCATGCATGGATGAAATTACCTTATTTTGACTTAGTATCCAACAAACCGTTAAGGCAAAATGGGTTTGATATATCTTTTAAAATATTGTCCATTTCAAAGAGTCTATTCAGTTACAATAAGGTTGCCCGGCTACTGAAAGCTGTGTTGAGCTGCGCTGCGCTGTGCGACTACAGCCTTTAAAATCAAACTAATGGTTTTCAATGAACACCCAGCCACTGGAAGTTGTGCTGTGCCAATTGCCGGGCGTTCATTGAAAACCATTAGTTCGGTTTTAAGAGCTGTCGTCGCACAGCACAGCTTTCAGTGGCTTGGCACCCTCAGGATAGAATTGATGCCTGTTATGAGTGTTACCTGTCACAGATGTTACATCTAAGTAGAAATCAATTTATTTTTTCAAGTGAAGTTTTCCAGTGAATCTAATTTTTCAGAGTAAGTTTGTGAAAAGAGCAGAGTTGGACTTTGTCTGTTGCATCTTTGCATTCATTGTTATTTTGTCTAAATTAGTCAATTGAAAAAATAGAAAAAATTTAATCTGATTATTTCCATTTCGTGATACAGTATTTCCTTTTAGTAATAGAATCAAGTTAGAAATATAAAATGACGTACCATACATTTCAGACATATAAATACATATAAAGTAAACTACTGTGATTTTATTTCTCTATTCCAATTGTATCGTTAAAAATTAAATCCGATTATTCCAAGTATTTTTGAGATATCTAATTATAGAGTTGTCAAGTTAGAAATATAAAATAACGTACCATACATATAAGACAAATGAACTTTTCCTCAGAAAGTCCTTTGCTTTCGTACTCTAAATCTCTTATTCGTGACTTGAGAGCTTCAAGAACTTGTGACTGGGATCCGGTTTCATCAGTGGCTTCTGATGGCTCTTCTTTGACAGGCTGCAGTCTCATGTCATCACTTCTAGATTCCGGGCTTCAACATACAAAATGTACAAATTTATCAACTACCTACTATCAACTAGAAATACTAGTGAGCCCAGCGGACTGGAGAACTTGCTTGAAACAACTGATTTTGGGAAGGGCGCCTTACTTATCCCAGAAGGTGGCAACAAAAAACGGCCGTTTTGAAGATACTGATTTAGATAATATTCACAGGAAAGTATCACAAGTCCAGCATCACAAATAATAAATATTAATCATACTACTTTTTTTTGAGGATGAAGCCCACATAGGTCTGAGACCTGTGCGTGGGTAATGAGTTGGATGATTGTAATTTATGAGTTGGACCTACAGTTTTAGGTGGGTTCCGAACCACCGGGAAGTGATTTTCAGTGGTTCAGAACCCACATAAAACTGTAGGTCCAACTCATAAATCACCATCATCCAACTCATTACCCACGCACAGGTCTCAGACCTATGTGGGCTTCATCCTCAAAAAAAAGTGTCCTACTTTGCCCAATTCACGTGTCTACAATACAAAATTAATATGGCAAACTTTGAGATTTACATACACTTCATGATGCAAAAAAAATATTCAAATTAATATCCTCAATTGTCAGCTTGTCACGTTTCAGCTTCATACAATTTATATATTAATATTATATCGGGGTGTTAACATATGAACCTAAAATATATTGATAGCTGCTGCGTGTGGAATGATCCATTTATGAATTTCTTTGATGCTTGCCTTTGTGAGTTTATCATGGATGAAATGGTATGGAATGACTTTAGCTAATTTATTGGCGGTAAAATTGAATTGCCCATCACAAACTATCAGTCTAGATCTGTCTGCTACAAAAGTTATGGTAGTTGGTCTGGAACTGTATGGCGCCTAACAGAGCTGAAAGTTAGCTTTAGTTTTGTTTATGTAGAGAATTGTATTTTTTTAAATATAGTTGTCTAACTGTTAGCACATCGAATTCCCTAAATAGAGCATTATTGCCTTGGTTTACCAAGTATCGCTTTGATAAGATATTTTTGTATAATAAATAATTTATTTAAATGGGTGTTCAACAGGTGCTATGAACCACATAAAAACAGCTGTTATAATTATCTATGATAAATATATTAATACATATTAAATATCTATATATCAGGGCAGTGATGGGCGCCATTTTCAATGAAATTAGAATATCTATAGAAACCTGTTTTAAGGTATGTTATTTTGAGAAGGTGCTGGGCACATTTATTCACCTACAGCTGATGATAACTCGGAATACTATTTAAAATCGAATTCAAATTCCATATAAATGATGAAAACTCTATTTCCTCTAAACAGATATAGTAATGAAGGCCTGAGAACTGATCATTTTTCCTCCACCTCAAAACAGATGAATGAGTGAAACAATTATATTAGCCAATGAACTCGATGTGTATAAAGTTTGGAAGAATGTGTGTTCAAAATTTGAAGCGTGCGAACCATATCATCGAACATACAAAACCACAAACGAACACTCCGCGAGCCTAGAGTCAAATCAAAACTAAGAACTCGCTGCACTCGTTCAAGGGTTGAATGATAGACTCGAAAGTACTTATTAAATAAGATTTTGGGAAGAGAACATTATAAAGGGAAACGTAATTATGAAATTGACAAAATAAAAAGATTAAAATATAAATGATTGCATAAAAAGGAATGCATAAGTATAGCTTCTTATTTCAGCGAGCGAGACTATTTTCTATCAACGTTCTAAATAGTTATTTATGTATTAAGAGCGTGAAGCGCGACTTTATCGCTCGAGCCAAAACATTTACTGCGCGACGCGTAGCGGAGCGCAGTAATTTTGCGAGAGCGATAAAGAAGCTTCACGCGCGAATTGCATACAATATTTTTCCTAAAACTGCAGTTCTGGATTCCAACACAATAAAAGCTTGTAGTTTGTAGCATCACAGACCATGCGCGGATTTGGTTAGCGTTCGCCTTTTTTGAGGTTATGTGAATTTCAGGGATTCCATGATCCACCAATGAGAAGACATCAAAATCAAAACAGAAGCGTAAAGAAAACAGCTGGCGAGCGTAAAGTACTTTACCGCTTGCTGAGCAGTAAAGAGGTATTTTACAATTAGTTTTCAGTACGTAAAGAACTACTTTACGAGCAGTTGCAGGAAAAATTAGTTTTCAGTACGTAAAGAACTACTTTACGAGCAGTTGTAGGAAAAATAGATTTTTGAACTTAGTTCCTTTTCAATAAAACTAATTGATTAGTAAATCAGCTAAAATGCTTCTGTAGTAGGATATATCAAATCAAACTCTTACCAACTAAGAAGTGATAAAAATATAAAAAGAATTTCCAAAAAATTAAACTAATAAAAACATTATTTTCCAAAAAGAACATAGAGCATATTAATTTAAAGAAACGAAAAAAGTAAGTAATATATAGAATAAACACCAGTGTGTAGTTCTTGCAAATATTAATTTTCATTGTAATTTTGCCTTAATAAATCAATAAATATCACTTATTTCATAGCAGTACTACACTTCATAGAGAAAGATTATCTTTCATTCAAAACTGTATACTTCATAGCATATTAGAGTAAGATTATCTATGATTATTTTTCATAAACAGTAGCAATTTAATCACAATATTTGAAAGAAATTAGTACTTGGTTACATTCACAATAATTCATATCATATACAAATGAGAATGTCGTTTATCCGGCATTATTAGATTGTATAATATGATTTCAGAAATCGGGTAAGTGTGAAGCTCTCCATATGATACAATGTCTCAAGAGCTGGGTAAACAACACCGGTTACCCGAATGCCGGGTATGTGTGAAACAAGCCTATTGAATCTGAAGCTAATGAATGATTTACTGGACAACTGAGAAGCCGGGTACACATTTTATATCACAAGCAAAATGGAATATCTGTTGCGGATAATTTCCTCTGAGAATGAAGTAGTTTAGAAAAAAGAAACAATGAAAAATAATTGAGGGAATAAACTATTAATCGAAGAAAAGCAATGAAAGTTGTATTCACCTCATATCATTATCCCTGTCATCTGCTGAGGGCGAAATAACATCAGCTTCAGAATACTGAGAAGGACCAAAAGTAGCAGTGTCATCTCCATCCACGACTAGATATGCTTCTTCTTCTTCTCTAGTCGGTCTATTATTAGTGCCTATTCCCGCACCTCAATTCAACACAGAAAACAAATAATCATTATAACCAGTTCGTTCCACAAGTTTTGCTTTTAACGTTTTAAATGTTTAAAACGTTTAAAAGTTCTCTTTTAAACGTTTTAAAACAGAAAAAATGAAACAAATTTTCAAATATGTTTTTTGTAAAAATATTCGTTATTATTAGAAAATATCATATATGTTTCCTTACTGACAACAAATACCATTCAATTCAAGGATTATTAGAAAGCATGATGTATTTTTGTTTAGATATTAAATGATAATGATTTATTTGCCAGAACATTTATAAAAGAAGTTAAACACAAATACCTTAAATCAATAAATGTCCCACATAACAATATGAAATAATAATTCATCCTGGCACAGCCGGCAAGGGAATACCTGAGCGCCTTCTGCAAATGAATGATATGCATCGTATTGTTGACAACAAATAAAATTGAATCGATGCAAGACAAGATGAAGAGATAAAGGCGGTTTACAGCGAATCATGAAAAATAGTAAACTCTCAAAACTAGGTATGTGATAAATGCTAAATAGCTACCGTATTGGATTTGTATCGGTTAAAATGAAAAATTGTTGAATCATTAAAACCAGCAATGAAAATTTATGGAATCTAACGATTCCGACGATGTAGATAATAATATCTAATAAATGTGGGAAGTGATAGCCGCGAGCCGTAGCAGGTATCTGTTCAATCAGATAGATAAGCTGCGTTCTCGTAGGTCCTGTTTGTAACGGTGACCGATTAGATTGGCCACCAAAAAAGACACTGTTCTCTGCTGAAAATCACTTTCCAGTGGTTTGGAACCCACCTAAAACTGTAGGTCCAACTCATAAATCACCATCATCCAACTCATTACCCACGCACAGGTCTCAGACCTATGTGGGCTTCATCCACAAAAAAAATTATTGGTTAAAAAACAAATTGAAATTCAATTCATCCAATCAACGACAACGCAATTAATTGCATATTTATAGAAACAATTTATGTTCACAAAAAATGTGTAAGTAAAATACCATGACAGAGATTTCAGATTTTTTGTTCAAATTATAAAAAAGATCAACTAAGGACAGCTATTGGATTTGCATGGGTTTAACATGAAAATATTATCCTCTCTACAACTTTTAGCTCATTTCAAATTATAAAAATACTATCCAACTTGGAAGTTGTCTTCTATCGCATTTTTCAACCTACTCATAACAGTGAAATATCTGAGTTTCAATGCTACGACATTATGAGTTTTGTTGCCACGTCACAAAATAGGTACTGGAAGGAATGGAAGCTCTCTCGATATCTCTGCGCCAATTCGCCATTTTGAGACTCAGTAAACAAGTCATCAGCTAACATAATTAATTAATCTATGGGTTTTTTTTGAGGATGAAGCCCACATAGGTCTGAGACCTGTGCGTGGGTAATGAGTTGGATGATGGTGATTTATGAGTTGGATCTACAGTTTTAGGTGGGTTCCGAACCACCGGGTAGTGATTTTCAGCAGAGAACAGTGTCTTTTTTCTGGCCAATCTAATCGGTCACCGTTACAAACAGGACCTACGAAAACGCAGCTTATCTATCAAGTGTGAAAGAAGACAACTTCCAAGTTGGATAGTATTTTTATAATCTGAAATGAGCTAAAAGTTGTAGAGAGGATAATATTATCATGTTAATATTTTCAAGTTAATGATTTGTTTGTATATATATTTTTTTACATAGAATGAAATACAGTACTCTGGTATATTTAATCATTGGTTTGTCTGAAAGTTCCATTCTGTTTCGTATCTATTCTGTGACTGCCACGAATTTTAGTACATAATCATAAAAGTTAGTATGAAATGACTGACAATTTAACAAACTGACAAATATACAGAAACAGAATTTATTAATTTCAAATTCCTTTAAATGCTATTAACTGAAGACTTCCGCAATGGCGGATATTGATTGGTGGTCCGTGTTCGGTTCCCGGTGGTGACTGATATTTTTGTATAGTAGCATTCATCGATTTCCATCAGCTATTTAATACTGTTGTCAATATCCGCCATTGCGGAAGTCTTCAGTATAAATAATAGCACTTGAAGGAATTCATAATTAATAAAATCTGTTAATCATACAAAACTAAAAATACGTTAGAAAAAACGGCAATTCAGTTGCGCAAAAAATTAAAATCTCAACCTCCCAAACGTGGATGAGGTACTGGTGAGAATGAAATAGGACAACGGAGATTACATTATTGTAAGAAAGTGTGATGGAGTAACTCATATTTATTGTTAGTTTCTTTTCAGGAAGCAATAAAATTCTAATCCACACCTGACAAGGCTGCATCCAACCAGTTCATCTTTTTTACCCAATAGCTACGGAAATTTGTATTGAGAACATTTCTTGAAATACGAGAGCACTTTGTCAATTTCAAGTGCCTGAGCCTGAGTCTATCAATATGCTCGCATCAGTGCATTGAATTAGATCGATTATCGATACATCTTTAGATTAGAAATCCATTTTTGTAGAGATTTATAAGAATCTAGAATTAAACTAGCTATAGACATTCGTGTGAAATATTTCTATAGTGTAAAATGAATTGAGAAAAATTATCCATAAATAAACTAGTTGCAAAAATTCAAAGAAATTACAATGAAAAATTGCAATTTCCTAAAAATGCAATACCCTTGTGCTTTATTTACATAAAAAAGAATTTAGTTAAATTTGAAAGAAGAATCTAAAAGTATAAACAAATTATTTGAAAAATGCCGATTATTTCATCATTGAAAAATAGATTAGAAATGCGACCATTCAAAGAAGTATATCACAGGTTACACTTATATGTGGCACTTCGTACATCAAATTTATTTCATGAGAAAATACTAAAATATATACATCATTTAAAAAAATATATAAAATGAAATTAAATTAATTGTGGTTGTCATTGCAAAATGAAGTGGAGTCCTATTTGTCAAAGTTAGAATAATTTATTTCATGAAACCAGTGTTTGACTGCTTAATTTTGTTTCCTGCAAATTATAAATGATTATTTCTAAAATTATGATTATTATTAAAATAAAAATTATTATCAATACTATTCATATTATATCATAAAAAATAAGTTAATTATACGGAAGAACTTGTTGGAAAATAAATTAAAGATTGAGATACCCTTAATAGAATTGAGACAATGTAATGAAAGTGTGCACACAATATACTTCATTAAATTTAAATGCCGCACAAAATGTTTGTCTTAAATTGATTTAACTGTGTATGATTTTTTAAAATAATTGTATTACTTAAAATAAGACCGCCTCTAATAAATAATTTAGCAATTTTTTCAGTTTCTATTGAGCTTGGAGTATAGTTTTATTCATTGTGATTGAATTGCGTATTAAATAATTCGTTTTAAAATAGAATTGCCGGAGAATCCACCGACTAATAAAGTACATTAGAAAATGAGTTTATTAAATGATTTAATGATAGTAATTGTGATTAAATAAATAGTTTTAAAATAAAATTACCGGAGAATCCACCGACTAGTAAAGTTGAGGCTCGAATTCGCCGCTGTCCAGCCCACTCATATTCTTCGTACATTTCCAAATCTCCCTCACCTTCGACATCTACATTCTCGTTTTCATCTTCGTCGCCTTGCCCTTGCTGAGTAATGAAAAATAAAGAAAGTTTCCTCACATGAACATCACACTTACAAATCACTTACAAAAGTCACAATAAGCAATAACGAAAATTGAAGATGCAATTCAATTTATTTTACTCCATACACATACAAATTCGTATCAGTATTTCAAAATATAATATCAAATGGTAGAATACAAATCTACAATAATATTTGTTCACAAGAAATAAATGGAATAAAATGCATAATAACATGTGGCATTTCCAGCATAAGCATTTGCTCGTTCGCTGGTAACCATCATTTAAAATAAAAACTAGATAAACCACTAGACAAAAAAAATATATAAATAAAGAAATAGTTATTATTCAGCCAGTTATAAACCCTAAACAGTTACTAATTAACTGTGTTAACCTCAATGTTTTTGAACAATGTAACATATTCAAATTTGTGAAGGAAGCAGTTTTGGGCTTGAGTCTGTTGGACTATCACATTCGTTGTAAATTTGTCACAATAAATAAATTATATAAAACTAAGGAAAACATATAAAATCAATAAAATTATGCAGTTCGAGAAAAAGAAGAACGCTCAGGATAATAACAACAATCACACATTTGATTTAATAAGCATAATTTGAATAATAAATAGCTAGCTGTCCAGTTTTCTAGTCAATTTGTTATTTTTACTGTATTTTTTGAATGATGTTCATCAATTTTGTTGGCCTATTTTGTTTCACATGGATAATTTTGTATTGTAAGTGTTATTGTATCTATCGATTTCTCTAAAATGGTATTGCTGTAGCTGTTTCAGTAGAAAAGTTCTTTTATATTTGCATACATAAACAATTATTATTTTAATATATAACTGTCTTATTGTTAGTCTTTTCAGTCTTGGAATAACAACACCGTAGGTTATCGTTTTTGCTTCTTTGAAGGTGTCTTCTTTCTAAACGTTATGTGGTTACCTACAAGAATTCACTTGTAAAATTGGATAATTATATTATTAAATGAGCCGATGCAACTCACCTTTCTCAAGCAAAGCTCTACGTGATTATTGAGCTGTTCAACACTACCACTCACAGACTCATTACACACGGGACAAGTCACTTCATCAGGCTTCCGTTTCCTGTACTTTATTCGTAACCGACCCTGTCTGTTAGCTTTAATCCTCTGATATGTCTGAAAATAAAAAAAAAATTCTTGAAGTTATAATTGAAAATAACAAATAGTAGTTGATATTATGAGATTTGAAAGATCTGTAAAGTAGCTCAGTAAAATCTATATTCTACGACACGAAATTAGGCGGTTCAAAGGAGCTCAATAGTAAAAAAAACAACTGACAAAATTAATTAAACAAATTACTGTGGTACACAAAAATATCAGGCATTCCTGTAGTATAAACTGTATTGGGGTTACCTAGTCCAAGAAAATGAGCTGGTTTAGCCCGATACTTTAAATTAGCTTCAATTATTAATTTTCATACTTCAATACAAAACAGAACAGAAAAATCTCCACCAAATTATTCTATTGATTTCATCCAGTTTTCAATATCATCTATATTGAGAATAAATCGAACAAACCTTTTAAAAGTACTATTAAAAAAATACTATAAGGAATACAGAAACAGACTCTGATCTCATCCATATTACAAAAAAAAAAACAATATTATAACAACCTGATAACTGTAAATTGCAATAATCCCATACTTGAGGTTTCTTGAGTATATTATGCAGCAGCCTACAGTACAGAAGATGAAGTAGACATTAAACTCCTTGATCGTCCTTCGAGAACTGAATAGGCTACACTTATTGTATTTCAAGCTAATGTAGAGTTGGTCTCCATCAAAAATTGGTTGTCACAAGCTGATACTATACTCCAAGCTAAATTCGGCGGCTCAAAGAAATTGCGGTGTAGCAAACAACTGACTGCGGTGACAAACCATATATGACTGCTAGCCTCACACTTGTAGACTAGGCAACATGGTACGAGTAGTGTTGTCTCGATTCGTGCATTGAGGTTGGTGATTCTACTACTATCAGCTGCTGGCATGGTCCCACATCTGGCAACACAGCAATTTCTAATTTGGTGGCGTGAGCTATAGTATTGTTAAAGTTTATTACTTGTACTTGCTACAAAATATTTTGGAAGTTGTACTTGTAGATTGTACTAGTAATTTGTTGTTTTTTATGAAACTGACCCCAACCTGACCACTCTATGCCTCAGCATGCTCTATAGCATCTTCGAGTAAGGAGTGTCAGTGTCCAGGCTAGCATTAGCGTTAACGTAGGTTTGCTTAAGCTTTTAGAGAGCTTATGCAAAACCACGTTAAAGGTAACGTTAACCTTGACTCTCTATGCATTTGCCTGCTCTATAGCTTCTAGAAAAGCAGGCAGATCAGCAGATGCATATTATTGAGGTCAGCATTAACTTTATCTTGGTTTTGCGCAATCTCTCTAATATTTTTTTTTCGGAGGATGAAGCCCACATAGGTCTGAGACCTGTGCATGGGTAATGAATTGGATGATGGTGATTGATGAGTTGGAGCAACAGTTTTAGGTGGGTTCCGAACCACCGGGAAGTGATTACACAGCAGAGAACAGAGTAGTTTTTGCTGGCCAATCCAATCGATCACCGTTACAAAGATGACCAGGGGTTTCGTAGCTTATCTCTGACTGAACAGATACCTGCTACGGCACTCGGCTATCACTCCCCAATGATGATATATATCAAGCTGTATCTCCAATACTTGTTTTCGGTTTTTAAATACATTCCATTGTAATAATATGTACTCCTTTGCTCGTGTGGTTATATGTATTATCAAATTCCTGTTTTGCTATAGCGCACTTCAAAAGAAAGTCAAGAACTCCCTACTAGATCACAAGCTTTTTACTTTTCTGGTGAGGGTCTAGGAAAAATAGGAACTCATAAGATAGTCAACTCATACATAGCTCGTTGCATACGATTGCAAAGCGTATGACTTTTATTGGTGGGGAGACCCTTACGTGTAGTTCCACCTCGCCGCTTGAGCCATGTTATTGGAAGCATGGTGGACCTACAATTTTAGGTGGGTTCCGAATCACCGGAAAGTGATTTTATAACAGAGAAAAGTGTCTTTTTGCTGGCCAATCCAATCGGTCACCCTTACAGAGAGCGTTGCTTATCTAAACTGATTGAAAAAATACCTGCTACGACTCACGGCTTTCACTTCCCATTAGAAAACGATGAGAATACAGCTTACTAAATTCCATGGATTATTAAACTAGTTGCATATGGAGCTATTTTAAAACTATGGTCACTTTTCAGCACAGGAGTCAGACCAATCAAAACGCAGAATTTCTTCAAAACCGTGTCAAAATAAATGTTATGCGTTAGTCACATCAGTTGATTGAAACATTTTGAAATCAATCTGAATTTCAATTCAGAACCAAGCAATAACAAACAAAACACGCATTCTAGGTTATGTTAGAGTACGTAAGTTATCCAAATTGTTTGGTAAGTTGAATTAGACATGATATATATTTAAATATATTGTTAATCGGAGATAAAATATTGTTTGCAACGGTTGCATTTTGCCTATAAGGCACTCGTGAGACGTTTAGGACATTCAACCTCACATCTCATTTGTAGCTTAAAAGCAGCCAAAATATAATCGTTGCATAAACTTTAGGTAAGTTATAGCTGTGGGCCGTAGCAGTTATCTGTTCAATCAGATAGAGATGAGCAACGAACTCATGGGCCCTCTTTGTAAGGGTAACTGATTAGATTGGCCAGGAAAGAAGACTGTTCTCTGCTGTAAAATCACTTCCCGGTGGTTCGGAATCGACCTGGAACTGTAGGTCTAACTCATCAATCACCATCATCCAATTCATTACCCACGCACAGGTCTCAGACCTATATGGGCATCATCCTCAAAAAAAGTTTCATTGGATTTATTGAACACTAAAGCCGAGATTTTTACACTTTAAATTATTCTATTGTAGAACTCTGGCATCTCTTAGTTTCATTGGATTCATAAAACACTAAAGCCTCTTCTATACCACCATCACTAGGTGGTAGACCAGCGGCGGTCAAAGAAAACGAAATGGCTGAGTTATTTTGGTGTTTAAAGTACGGTACTGAAATTGTTAATGGATAATAAGACATGAAATTGTCACAACCACATTTATTGGAAACAGTGAGATACTAGTTCCGAAGTCATGTTTATCAGCAGTTTCTCCTGTTTAACAAGCTTCCGTTAACAGTGAGACAATTGCTAATGTGTCGATTCTGGGCCGAGGTCTCAAAGAAGCTGAAGGATAGGGCATTTATAATGTGAGAGAGTACATAGAATTCGATATGTCCAGGTGGTCTGTATAAAATTGTTATGTTTACAATTATTGTATTAAACGACGAAGCCTATTGTACTTGAATGTATTTAATGTCCAATAAAATATTCTTATTCTTTTTCTAGTTTCGGTTGATACACCAATCGAGTTTTATTGAGATTGATAATAGTGTAACAACCGAAACTAGTATGATGTTGAAGATCCATCTTCTTTCCACTAATATGTAATATAAACTTAATAAAACAATTTTTGAATGGAAATTAACTCACGTTATGGCATGACGGCCGTTTCGCTCTGTTGTCTAGAGCATCCGTCAGACGACCCACAGTACACTGACTTAAGGTATGACGGATGCTCTAGACAACAGAGCGAAACGGCCGTCATGCCATAACGTGAGTTAATTTCCATTCAGAAACTAGTATCTCACTGTTTTCAATAAATGTGGATGTGACAACTTCAAGTTTTATTATTCATTATGGATATCTGTCACAAGATCACCCTCACCACTACAAAGAAAGTGAAATTTAATTTATATCCAAACAAATTTTAATAATTGCTAACTATCATTTGCTCTACTAATTTGATGAATGTCAGTTACCTGCCAACGAGCGTCAACAGCTGGATCAGAGGGCGAGCTGGCTGGCGAGGAGCGAGGCCTAGGCGTCGGCGCCGGTCCAGCCACCTTGTAGAGTTTGTCGAGTTCGTGCAGCAGATGAGCGTCGAGCTCACCAGGACGCAGTGTACAGCTGCACACAGGACAACACCATGGCTCCGGCTGGAAGCGTTTCTTGCCTGCAGCAGTGTCACAAGACGATAAGGTTAGCGGTGCTTTACTCACCGAGAACATCGCTTCGAATGAGTGAGCGCAAAAATCACGGCCACTGACAACGATCCCTAGCTGAGGGGAGAAACAGGTTCTGGCTGGTAAACAATAGGGCTGCCGGGTGCTCTATGCAGCCATCTGGCCATCTGGCACAGGGGCAGGGGCAACAGGTGATCCCCACAGTCAGCGCATCGCCGTCTTTTATTTGCAGCACCCAGTTCACGCTTTTGCACTCGTATAGTTCACAAAGCAAAAGGTCTACGCTGCTAAATAGGCAGGCCAACTATAGGCTACTGTTACAGGCTAAACTCAGGGCGGTATAGAGATATAGATTGCTGCTGCTGTACCACCCTGGGTTAAACTGCCAGTCAGACGCCCGCCAGTTGACTGTTATTGTTGTTATCGTCTCTCCGGAAACTGAGAGGTGTGTGTGTGTCCGCTAAACAACGATAATTCGAATACAAAGTGTAAAGAGTAGGCATAAATTAATATATATATATATATATATATATATATATATAGGGTCTATATATATATCGATTTTTGAAGAAACATCGATTTTTTTAAAAATGCATCGATTTTTGAAAAAATGTATCAATCTTTTGAAAAAAATGCATCGATTTTTAAAAAAATTCATTGATTTTTAAAAAAATTCATTGATTTTTGAAAAAACGCATCTATTTTTGAAAAAAATTCCTCAATTTTTGAAAAAATGTATAATTTTTAAAAAAACGCATAGATTTTTGAAAAAATGTATTGAGTTTTGAAAAAAAGGCATCGATTTTAAAAAATATATATATATACAGAGTGTCCCATGTAAGGTGTAAAAGCCGGTTACCAGAGATTCTACATCAAATTTCTGACAAAAAATGTTCACAGACGTTTTTGAAATGGAGCCTTTGTTTTCGAGATATCTCGATTTAATGACTTTTTCGAGATATGCTCACTTCCCGCCATTAAATGCTCAATAACTCAAAAACTACTGATCGGATTGGAATTAAGATGCCATTGTTGGAAAGAGCATAACATTTCACTAAAGATACACGTATCTTCAATATCTATTAAGGGTGTTTTTTTAGGGGCCACTACAAAAAATTGGATTTTCCGAAATCTCACTGAAAATTCAAAGCGATTTTTCTCGATTTGTTTTGAAGTTGACATAATGAAAATTTTACATGAAAAACTTTCTTATTTCGCAACTATCCGTAACTATCTGTTCAGTCAGATAAATATAAGCTAAGAAATCCTTGGCCCTCTTTGTAAAGGTGACCGATTAGATTGGCCAGCAAATTAGAAACTGTTCTCTGCTGTAAAATCATTTCCTGGTGGATCGGAACCCACCTAAAACTGTAGGTCCAGCTCATCAATCACAATCATCCAACTCATTACCCACGCACAGGTCTCAGAGCTTCATCCTCCAAAAAAAGTGTCTAAAGGACAAGAGCTGAGAGAGTAGAGGTTTGATTTCAAAATCTTGTTGTAATCAGATGTTTTCTCAAAATAATTAATATCTGTTGAATCACTGCTTCTCAATAAAGGTAGATTGGATGAGAGCACAGTCACAAAAGTGGTGCTGTCAATTTTCATAATACACATACAGTACTTGGGCAAATGAAAATCTTCACGTAATGAGACCAAACCGGTTTCAGCGCCAATTTTCGGATAATGTGTGGGCCGGAATAATCGATAATCATATTCTTGGGCCGTATTTTTTAACAGACATTTAAATTGTAAAGTTTTTTTTAAATTTTTATTTAATCTTAAATAAAAAATTCATCTAAATAAAATATTTTAGATGTTTTTGATCTATGGAAGAATTGACTTAATGTTTTGAGGCAAGGAATGTGGTGGATACACGGTTGTCCGGCGCATTTTGCTGGAAATTATTTTTATTTATTCTAGCCTGATTCACATTATGATGAATAATATTTGGTATCTGCTTATTCTTTTGTCACTGCTCTAAAAATTGAAAACTCTATTTTCAATCTATTGTGAAATGACACTAATTCTATACATGAATAGATAAATAAATAAAGAAACTACACAGAAGGCAATTTCGAATACATCATAGCACTTGAATAAACTGATATCAGCGTGTTTTAGTTGAATATTTTACACACTCATTTTTCTTCAGTTGATCCTGATTTTGAATATCATACAATGGAACAATCTTAGAAATATTCAACTTTATTAAGGAATGATGTTGTGAAGAATCACTTCTTTTTCCAACGATGACTTCACCTTCAGGCTGTGATTCGGTAAGAAGTTTCTGATAAGAGTACTGTAATACAGTACTTACTGTAGATCAGTATTTTTACGTAGTGTGTCTTGTTACTTTATTTGGTTTGCCTTCAACGGCTTCCTGTGGTCACTCAGGGACCACAGTGATTAATAATTTATTTTGGAAAAACATCTGATTACAACAAGATTTTGAAATCAAATTTCTACTCTCTCAGCTCTTGTCCCTTAGACACTAATTCTTGAGGGTTTGTGACAGTTTTTTACAATTGCCAAGCATTTGCAATTCATCAATTTGAAACATTTTAAGGCTTAAGAAATGAGGAAATTTTTCATGGTAAATTTTCATTATGTTACCCTGAAACCAAATCGAGAAAAATCGCTTTGAGATTTCGGAAAATTCATTTTTTTGTACTTTGACCCCTAAAACAACATCTAAATGATCGGGTTACTTATTGAAAACACGTGTACCTTATGCGAAATGTTGTGTTCTCTCCAACAATGTAATCATAATTCCAATCCGATCAGTAGTTTTTGAGTTATTGGGCATTTAATGGCGGAAAGTGAGCGTATCTCGAAAAAGTAATTAAATCGAGATATCTAACAAAAAATGTAGAGAACTTAATTCTAAAGAAATAATGTTCAGTTACCCAATAGCCAAAGATACACCTAAATTTCATAAAATTACGATTTTAATAAATCAAACTTTTGTACATAGGCTGGCTGTGCAAAATTCGTGTTTTTTGATCCCATAAAAGCCGTTTTAATGAAATTTGGGTGTGTTTTTTCTATTGAATCATTCGAAATTTTTTTGTTCACAATTAAATCCTCTGCAAGTTTTGTCAGAAAAAACTGAAAGTTTATTGTACAGTTAACAAAGTTTATCCATTTCATTCTTGAAAAAACGAGCCATTTTTGCATATTTTGCTGAACATCTAAAAAGTTACTGTACTTTCCAACTTCTTGTTTCAGCCTATTTTACATAGAACCTGACAAATTGCAAGTGGAATGAATATACTACAAATTTCTGGATGAGTTAATTGATGAGGTCAGTTGCTAACTTCCGCCATCTTCAACTCCGTAACGAGGCATTTCTTGACCTATGTTTATATGTAGCCTACTCTTTCCATTATTTCAGTAAGTAGACCACGTAGTATTATTCCATCGACCAATACGTTGATGAATAATTGAATTTACAATTATTTGCAGTTGTAGTCTTATATTATGTAGTTTTAGATTAATTGGCAATAAATATCTATTTATTTATTTATTATTTATTGGTAATTCTATGCGAAACATTCTGTATTACGATGCTACACAGTCGTCCTATACAATCGTCAAGTACTCCTTTATTTGTAAACACTAGTTATGAATAGGACTTGATAAATTGTCTTGGATTTCTATTTATTTAGAACTACATTTATAGCGACAAACGAGATACAGAGTTTCTCTCTTGGAAAGTTCATGTAGCCGAACAGCGAGGGCAAGATAGCAGACTATAGTGGGTTGTAGGTAGACAATTACGGAAATTGCATTAATTAAGAGCTTCGAAGAACAGTGCCTACTCCAAGTTTAAATTAAAAAAAAAAAATACTTGACAAGTAGAGTTGACAGAGTTGCTCTCAGAATAGAATTCGTTCAAGAAAAAATGTAGCATTGAGCGTTGTCAAAATCAACTTATACATGTATTCAACTAATAAAATACATTTGTTTCTAAAAACTAAGACGTTAACTTCCTTTACCTAGCATAAAACTCATTAATGCTATAAAAAGTTCCTTCAACAAGGAAGATCCTTCTGAGTCTACCTTGAGAATATTGAGGATTTTCTTACATTTTCTATAAGTTTGTTGAAGATTTTTGGATCTACATAATCAATTGAATTCTGGAAAAGAGCTGTTTTATGTAAACAAATGATAATTAGGTTTCTATTCCACGTGGTTATGGCTCTGTGGAAAGGTGTTGATTTTGGAAAACAAAGACAGAAATTACTGAAATAAACAGGGATGGGAGAGTAAATACTGTAAGTGATTTCGACAGCTTTCACTGTAGCTTAAAACACATTCGACTTCCGATCAGTTTGTCTACCTAGAATCTAAACTATAATTACTCTACAAATAAATAATGAATAAGTGGGTGTCTCTAGCTCTATAGTCAATTGGACGGGCCTTTAAAAGAGTGTTATTAGATGGTTAGGCTCCAGGCACTGGAAGTATTAGTAAATAGTATATTCCTAAGTATTATATCTAATCTAAATTTTTAGAGTGAACTGATAATGTTTTGGACAATATAATATGACATATTCAAATGTTTTGAACAGAAGAGTTTTTTTGGAGGATAAGATCATAGGTTAGAGATCTGTGCGTGGGTAATGAGTTGATTAATGAGATGGACTTCCAGTTTTAGGTTGGTTTCGAACCACCGGGAAGTGATTTTTCAGCAGAGAACAGAGTCGTTTATGCTTGCCGATCCAATCAGTCACCATTACAGAGAGGGCCAAGGAGTTCATAGCTTATCTTTATCTGACTGAACAGATACCTGTAACGGCTCACGGCTATCACTTCCCTAAGTTTTGGATTTAAGCATCTTTGGATTCATTGTGATTTTGTCCCAATAAATAAATAGATAAAAAAGTTAAATCAAATCAAATCTTTATTCACATAATCGACATAATAAATAGCCTACAAATCAAAATTAAAAAAAATTACTGTGAACTTTTCGTCTGTGTATGAGGAATGACTTCGATTGGAGGAAAAACAAAAGAATTTCAAGGATGATGCAATAGAAAAATACTCTGCAACTAACAAATAACAGTAATAAAGGAGAACAACAACAAAAAACATTTTAAATATAGGTTGGCTTAGTTATTAGCCTAACACTTAAAACTTAGTGATAAGTACACACTATTTAGGACCTATACAAGGACTGGCTGAGATGATCAGCAGCGTAACTGCCCATTTCAGGCAACCATAATTTCAAATATCGTTTGTAATCTTTCATGTATTCAAAGTATTTTTTAGTATTATTCAAGTATTTGATTATTTTCAAGTATCTATTAAGGGCAAGCTGCTATTCCATGTTTTTCAATTTTCTTTTTTCTTTCGAGTTCCATTTATTTCTGTGTGACATGTTTCGAAAATGGTATCACACCCATAAGTTATGTAATGTTACGAATTTAATAAATCCGTGAAACTGCTCAGCCGAAGACTTGAAATTCAGTGGGTCTGGTAAAAGGCAGTTGTGATGCCGCTCCCAGATAGAAATTTTGAGGAATAGGGGCCAAGGGGGGCGGTACTTGGCGATCGATTGAGGCCCGCCTTGTGCTCCGCCTTTCCGGGGGTGGCACATTTCAGGGGGTACGCAAGGCCCCCCGGCCACCTGCCCCCCTGTACCCTTCTCAAAAGCAGACCACTCCCTTGTTCATCGATCCCTGGCGGGCGACCAAAGATCTTAGTTTTCACAAAATTGTTATACACCCCCCCCCCCCCCCAACCCCTTCACATCAGTATCTATAACACCCTTACCCCCCCCCCCATCAACAATTTACACCCGCCCAAAATCCCTCAACTGAACAATGAGAAACCAAATGAAAAGTCTCCCCCACAAACCTCTCTTTTTCATACAACATTTCCGGTGGAAAATTCTCGTATTCATTCCCTTTACAAAATGAATAAACAACATTTCGCAGAATTGATATTAGCCGAACTTGTGTTTTTATATTGTTAGAGTTAAAAGCAACCTTTATCAAGCTATCCTGAATCACGTTTGACGTGAATTTAGCCCTACTGTTACTGAATGTATGAATTGCTGAGCTTTTAGGAGGAATTCATCCAATACCCTGATACTGTTCAATATGAGACATTCAGTTCAAATCAATTTAATTTATTTTGTCAGCAATATTCTGTCAAGAGAACTAATACAAATACAATCGTTCTTATATCTAAACAAAATACATCTTAATAATAATGAATATTTACATAAAACATCTTTTAAAATGTTCTGCGTCCTTTTTTAAGCAAAGCTTGTGATGATGTATGATGTTGAGGGTGATGTATACTATTAGGTTGAAAGTGATAAGAAACCTTGGTTAGCCTAGACCAGAGATGGGCAAACTTTTCAAGGAGAGGGCCAGTTGAAATGAGAAATTATGTGAGCGGGCCAAAAAAATTGATCAATTATCATTAAACTCGTTTGTTTACTTACATTTCAGTCATCAATTTAAATTTTTTACCTCAATGATGATTATCCTTAATAATTGAAAATATAGTAGGTACTCTTGTTTAGCTCACGAAGAGAGGCAATGATTCAAATGAATTCTTAAACTCATTCTTATCAGAGTGGAGGGGGGTTGGTACGGGGGTACTCCCCCCCTGGAAATGCTTGGAAAATTGACACTATATGAATTTGACTCAAGATTGGAATTTTAAACCTCACCCAAAGAGGATGAAATTAATTAGTTGCTCATATTATATTGAATGTCTCACTAATAATCATGATAGTTACTTCAATAGATACATTTTTATATTTAGTTTGAAAACAAACCAATAAGATTGTTTTCGTTGTTTTAACTTTTACTGACGTCTGGTATGTTTTTTACTAAAAAATTTAAAAGCTTAATTACTTCCTTTTTGTTCTGGATAAGAATAATTCCACAATTCCATTCAGACCAATCAAGTTGAACATTTTTTTATTAAAATAATAATACTAATAATTTTCAATGTGAGGACCTTTTAGTATTGAATGATCAATAATGAAACCAGTTTATGTTTGTAATTTTTGACCAATTTCAAGCATGTATTGGTTTCAACATATGACAACTTATCCACTGACAACAGTGAACAGAGGCGCGAAACTTGTTATGACAATTATGACTCCGTCATCATAATTCAACAGCGAAAATTCAATTCAAATAAAATTTGAGTCCTTCTCCCTGTCGATGTTCCGTTGTAAGCTGTACCTACCCCAATTCATTAATAACACATTTTAAACTCTCAACGCAAACTCAGAAGCGATAATATATTTTTAAATTCAGCAACGCAAAACGTATATCTCGCATTATATTATAAATATATTTTTTTAATATATACATGCGAGATTTTAGTGTGTACTCAAAAGCATGTTGCAGGCCGGATTAAACCAGCTCGCGGGCCGCACTTGGCCCGCGGGCCGTAGTTTGCCCATCACTGGCCGAGAGTGATATGATTTGTAATATGAATGTTGAAGGTTATGGTATGTTTACCAAAATGAAAAGCTTCAATATTATATCGCAATGACCCTGTTGATTGAGAGAATTTCTCAGTGGAAATGAATTGATACCACATTAAAACTGCGGGTACTATCTTCACAGTTTACCTATAACAGAAATACTTTTGTACTCTTCAACAGCTGCAGAGGAGCAAACATGAAAATTCCTGGATTCCAAGGTTTTACCTGGATTTAATATTTACACTCTTTTTCAGTCATTCAACAGTGCTAAATTTATAATGCGGTCTCCATAATTGAATATTTAAAAAATGAATATCTTTAATGCAATAAAGTGATATGCTTCCACAAGCTTCGGCCCATGTGAGGAACTTTCTTCAAATTTAATTTTGTATATTTGTACTGTATTTGTTTTGGAGAAATAAAGTTAATTTCAATTTCATGAAGTGATAAAGTGTTATGTGAATTGGGGTTCTGATATGTTAAACAAAATGAAAACCTCCAACATAATATTGCAATATTTTCTGTTTAATAAGGGCATTTATCCGTGGAAATGAATGATTCTGGTATATGAGCGGATTCTGAGATCATCTCTATTTGAAGCACACTTCTGCTGACCGGATTGGCCAAGCCCAAAGGGCTACAAAATATATATTTTTTGCTTTTGAAGATTACGTCTTGAAGACTCCGGTTATGGAGTATAAGATAAGTCAAGTCAGATCAACAATTATTATATAGCCTACAATATTACCATTTTTATTCACTAGACACGACAATTACAATTTAATTAAATTAATTGAGG